>CM065737.1:54726890-54771890 GCA_033310375.1 Conus canariensis
TCTGCTTTTCCATGTGCAAGATGTGGCAGGTCTGCATGTCTAATTTGCAGCAGTGTTGACAAGATTGATAACAGCCCTGGTATGACCTCCTGCTGTCCGCTGGGCTGGAAACAGCAGGAAACGAAGTTTTTAATGTGAAGAATTTCTGAAACTTGATAGTGAACACAGGGCTGCAGGTGGCCTGTGTTAAATCGAAAATGTGAAAGAAAAACAAAGAGGGGTCTTGGTTAGGTCTGTCTTGTTTCTATTTTTGTTGTTGTTCTTGTTGAGAAAGGGAATGACAAGAGGGTTCTTTGCTCTTGACATTTATCTGTGGAAGAAAGGTAGACGATAAGTAAACAGCATCCTGAACAGTCAGTGGCTGCTGAACTCCTTTGAGGCTGTTCATTAGCAGACCAGATAGATCTCTCTCCATCTCTTTATGGCCTGACTGGGAGGCCTTCAAGATTTTTTTTTTCTTTTATTGTGTTTCTACCCCCCTCCCCACCCAGCTCCCATCCTCTGCCACCTTTACTTTTCCTTCTTCTTTTTTTTTTTTTTTAGAGTTAACTGTGATATTAGTAAAAATGTTAAAAGCTTGATAATGTGTTTTTCACAAGTTAACTGAAAAATAAACATGCGATATTGTTTCTTCTTCATTCAGCTATGTTTTTTTTTTTTTCTTTTTAAACTGTGATGAGGGTTGCATATCAAGTTGACTGTTATCAGTACACTTGCAGCCCTATCATGTTCTGGGATATCATTGATCATTGTAGTGTACTTTGATTTTTCAGTAAACATGTACCATAACTTCTAATAAACATTTGTGCTGTATTGATTTTGAAAACAGGCAATTTAAAAACCTGTGAATATACACATAACAAGCAAAAGAATGTTGAAAAGTTTTTTTGCTCGCACAAAAATTCAAGGGCATTGTGGGGTTTTTTTGTTTTGTTTTGTTGAAAAAACGTTATGTTTTTGTAAATTAAAAGTCATGAGTTGGGAAACGGTTACTGAGCTGACATTTAACAGTGTAGTGACTGCAGTCACATTGTAAGTTATGTAACCCCTATGTATCAGCCCATAGGCTGCCATGTCTTGCAGTCGACTGCACTGAGTTGTATGATTTCTTTTTTTAGAACAGTGTACACAGGAATTCAGCGCCTTGTCGTCCACTAACTGCTTTGTTTTATTTAAATTTTTTGCCCCCTTGTGCTGTTTCCAGAGTCCACACACTGTTTGACCTATGGAAAAAGACTTGAGTTTTAGTCAAACTGATAATTTTTAGCACTCAGTTTGATTGTGGGGAAACTGTTGTGTAAATAGGATATTTTGAGCATCCAGAGGAGGAGGCAAAGCAGAAAAAGAAATAATGATAATAACCATAAAAGATGAAGGTAACCTTGTTGCATAATCTTTCACTTCATGACGATCCCGTTCTGTGGACTGTGCTACTTGTACGCTTGACATACTGATAAACGCTGAGTAGATTTGACATAGTGATAAACATTGACTAGACTTGACATAGTGATAAACGTTGCATAGACTTGACATAGTGATAAACGTTGAGTAGACTGGGCATAGTGGTAAATGTTGAGTAGACTGGACATAGTGGTAAACGTTGAGTAGATTTGACATGGAGATAAACACTGAGTAGACTTGACATAGTGATAAGTGTTGAGTTGACTTGACATAGTGATAAACATTGAGTTGACTTGACATAGTGATAAACATTGAGTAGACTTGACATAGTGATAAACATTGAGTAGACTTGACATGGTAATAAACACTGAGTAGACTTGACATAATAATAAACACTGAGTAGACTTGACATAGTGATAAACATTGAGTAGACTTGACATAGTGATAAACATTGAGTAGACTTGACATAGCGATAAACGTTGAGTAGACTTGACATAGTAATAAACACTGAGTAGACTTGACATAGTAATAAACACTGAGTAGACTTGACATAGTTATAAACATTGAGTAGACTTGACATAGCGATAAACGTTGAGTAGACTTGACATAGTAATAAACAACTGAGTAGACTTGACATATGATAAACATGAGTAGACTTGACATAGTGTAAACATTGAGTAGACTTGACATAGTGATAAACATGAGTAGACTTGACATAGTGATAAACATTGAGTAGACTTGACATAGTGATAAACATTGAGTAGACTTGACTGTATGATAAACATTGAGTAGACTTGACGTAGGTGATAAACATTGAGTAGAGTACGTAGTAATAAACATGAGTATGCTGTTCATCTAAGTTTGAGCAGTGCTAGACTTTGTGTTGCCAAATGATTCAGATGTAAATGGAAGTTTGAAAGCATCTGTGGGTTCCCTGGTTCGATTAATGATTTCAAATGGGGAATGTAAGTGTGATTAGGATGGATTGGGTGGGAAGGCATGGATTTGTGATTTTCACCATTTCATTCTCCAAAGTATAGCAGTGGGCGAAGGTAGGAAGGCTCTTATGTGATTCTTGTGTTCAGTTACCATTTTAGTAAGTATAGGGGGGGAAGGGAGGTGGGAGAGGATGGAGTATTAATGTATATGTGTGTGTGTGTGTGTTTAATTTTCACAAATATGATAGAAATGTGTTATCTCCACCTCACCCCTCTCCCCGCTCCTGTTGTTGTTACACCTTTTGAGATTTTTTATGTACACTTGAGTCAGTGACCAGGTGAGTGAAGAGTTTGACAGTTGAAAGAAAGTAGGATAATGTCCTTTGTCTCTGTTCTAGAATGAATTATGATATTGTACAGTTTTAAGTGGGGAAAGCTGCATTTTCGCTGATCGATAAAGTCTAGCAAGTAGATGAAAGTTTTGGTTATTCAAGATAAAAGTGACACAAGATCTGATGTGTATGCAGGTCCTATAGCCGCAGTCGTTCCCGGAGCCGTTCGCGTGGTCGCCGATACTCTCGAAGCCGTTCCCGGAGCCGAACTCCCACCCGCAGCAAGAGCCGCAGCAGGTGAGTAGCAGTGAGAGGGAGTACAGTGGACCAGTCTGCCATGTTAATCATTATTTTAGGGAAAATGTCTAGCTTCCAGTGTAACCAACAAGGCTTAGAAAGGATAAGTAGGAATAGCAGAAGGACAGTCCAGGAGTCGCCCAGCTTGAAAGCTGAATGTTGGGGAAAGCAGATCAGTACGCATAGAAATGTGTCGCGGTACTTTGGGTCGACTTCAAAGGTTTCGTTGGTTTGCAGATTTAAACTTGCACTGTCCCATGTACACAACGGAAGAAAAACGGAGGTATCAGAGTGTAATCTGTTCTCTTCTCCCATTCCATCTGCCAGATTTCCCACTTGAGACTTTTCCTGTTTCTTTTCCTGTTTTACGCTGAATTCAGGTGGGGTTTTTTAAGTGCCAAGAGCCAATCTGGCGATTTACGTGAATCAGCTTAGAACGGTTGAGAATGTACACTGTGGGTAAGATAGGACAAAGACCATCGGAGACCATCTGTCCTACCACCCTCTTAGGTGGATGTGGACTTTAAATCTGTTTATAATTAACTAAAGGGTCATTTGTATAATTAACTAAAGGGTCATTGGCACTTAGCTGCCTGTCAAGGTCTTGATCCAGTCTCTCTGGTTTGATTTGTTAACACTTCTGCCTGCGGAAGCTGGTTGAAAATATTCTGGCTTTTGACACCTTTCTCAGGTTTGAGTCTGACAGTTCTCGCTGCCAGTTGCATTTGAAAGAAAGTGTCAAGTGTTAATGGATATGCCTTTGACAGGTAGCAAAATTGGTGACATCCCCTGTTTGGCTTGTTTGTTTGGTTTTTTAATTTGTTCAATTAAAATGTTGTGTTATTAGTATTTGAAACTTTTGATGGATCAAGGTGTATAGAGTTGAACAATGTTGACTTTAACCCTTGGGTACTCTGTATGTTTGACCGACATTGAAATGTCACTGCATATGTCCATATTGCATGCATGGTACACAAAACCTGCTCAGATGTTCATTTACAGGATATTATCAGAGAATTTCTCATGATTTGATGTTCTGCAGGACTCCTGAGCAGCGGAGACGTTCTCATTCACGATCAGCATCACGAGGGAGGGAGTCTGTCAACGGCGCCCACAACAGCGACAACTAAGCAGCGGACTTGTCTGCAATTGACAGCTGTAGTTTGGTGGCAACCATCCCTGAACCGGGTTGCCTGCTATAGAAGAGCATTTTCCTCTGTAATATTTGTAGTCGTACTACAGTCTGTTGAAGTTATTTGTGGTCATGAACTGCATGTTTGTGAGGAGCTGTGGAAGTACATAATGTCTTGCAGGCATGCCTACTGTCCCTGACCATCTGGGATTTGTCCCGGAAAGTTGATTTTAGAAGCCACTGTCCCAGAAATCCCAGATTTGCAACACGCGTCCTGGAAAAAAAAAAAAAATTGGGCATCCCGGAAAAAAAAATCGGGAGTTAAAAAGCCGTTCTTATCGTGCTGCACAGAACTGAGCCAAGAATATCGTCTGCTAGAGTGAGTAGACGTAATATGCATGCGTGCGAGAGGGAAAAAAAAAACACCTCGCTTTCACTTTCAAGTCAGAACATGGCGTCGAAGAGGAGACATGATGTCGACACGGAGTCGGATTCTGACTCTTCGGATGGGTCAGAAAGGAGTGAAAAGAAGAAGAAAACGACTGTGAAGCGAGGTTGTGTCTTCAAAAAATTATTCTGTCCCTGATTTTACGGATTTGTCCCTGATTTCTGTCTGTATTGGCCCTGAAAGCAAATTTTGGGGTAGGCATGCCTGGTCTTGTGAGTTGTTTGTGTTGTAAATAGTGTAACCGGTCCTGTAGGTGGCACACTGATACATGTTACAGCCTTTGTAGCCATCTTGTTCAGTGTGTCACCCACTGATGGGACAAAGGGGATAACGTATGCCTAAAGCTAAAAAAGAGATGGCCTCAAACATAACCATCTATTTTTTAAGAAATCTGCTTTTAAGCCAGAGGATGTATATTTTGTTATCTTGTGGAAACTGTTTAAAACAACAAGAACAAAATCATAATTGAAGATTTTCTGGATCACTAACAGTTTTCTTCACAAGTCTTTTTTTTATCCCATTCTCTTTCTTTGTAACCGTCATTTTGTAGGACGTTAAAATGTGGGTTGTTAAAGCTCAGTGTTCGTGACCAATATTTTCTATGATGCATACGTATGCGTAAATGATGCACGTAAATACCACACTGGCAGTTTGTGTGTGTGTGTTCAAGGTGATGTACACATTTATTCATGACCTATCAGTGTTGAGATAAACACATCCAACAGCTGACTGAAAATAGCCCAGCAGTCCTACGATAGGAGAAAGTTATATACAAAACTTGGTCCTAGCTGAAAAGAGCTAGAACAATTGCTACACCACCACTGCACATGCAGATTTGTCTGAATTGCAGAAAACATTGCTGTCAGTGCGTTGGTCCAAAACAGAGACTGAGGTGCCAACAGTCGATGCTTCAGACTTTATGGAAAAGTCAGTTGCCTTCTGACAGTAGATCTCCTCATGCTGGGTCCCAGTTGTCAACACATGTGAGCCCAGTTCAACTGATGTGGATGACGAAAGCAAAACAGCCATGAAAAGGCATGAGCACAAAATACAACTATCATTGGCAGAAGGAACTCACCTGGTGTGATTTCCATGACAGGAGGATATTCTGCCGTTCATGTTGCACATAAAAAAGGAAAAAGACCAATGTGCAATGAAATACTTGTTCATTTGAAAGCAAATGCTAAATACTGCAACTTTTCCCAGAAGCAGCTCTCCCTTTGAGTGTGTGTGTTCTTGAAAAGGATGTGGTAAGAAGGGGAGGAAGAGACGGAGGCAACTGGGGCAGAGAAAGGGGCGGAGGGAGTGCGGGTCATGGAGGAGAGGGGGAGAGAGACGGATAATCATCCATTTTTTAGAATGGGTTTAAGAGTGCAGACTAAGAGTCTAGTGAAGGATTCTGCGTGGGCACAGTTTTTGTTGTTGTTTTTGGTTTGTTTTTGTTAGAGCTAGAAGGAAATGATCAGTTCAAACAACAGAATGATACAGATCAGTTTTGTTTTCTGTCATTTTTTATACTTACTGTTTTCAGAACACTATGTCAGTTGGTTTTGTTTTCTTTTGTTCTTGAAACTCATCGTGTTCAAAACCCTGTCACGAGTATCTGCTGTTTGGAAGCTTGTGTTGCAGCTTTCAGATCACTAAATTGTGCATGGATCTTCGGTTTTGAGGAGCAGAGCATGGCAGGTACAAATGTCTGGGTAAAAATAGCACAGAATTTGATTTTTTTTTTCATGTGTAAAATACAATTTTTACTTTCAAAAATTCTCAAATGACCACCAGATTTTATTTGACGGAGGATCAAAGTGACCCCCTGAATTTGAGGATTTGGGGACACTTGATTACCAAGATGGGTACCATGTTTAGGAACCGGTCGCTGCCAAGATGAATGTTCTGGAGCTTTCCACAGCAAAGAGAGTAACAAATATTAGGGTGTGATCCTCTTTTATTTCTTTGTCTTTTTTGTTTGTTTGTATGTTTTTTCTCAACTTTCGCAGTTTTGCTTCACACCTAGAACAAAAGGATGGGAGGGGGAGGAGAAGAATATCTTACAAGTGATATAGAAGAGGGAATGGGGGTAGGGGGTGGGAGGGAGAGGAGGGTGGAAATGTTTATGGAAGGAGAAAAATTTGATGATACTTTTTTAATCTATTTTAGTTAGTATTGGTTTTTAAATGTTCTGAAATAATTTACTACCTTTTATTCTAAGGATTTATACCCCCCTCCTCCTCTGTTACGCCAGCAAACGTCCATACAGATTGAACAGCACATAAAGCCAACAGGTGCTGCTTGAATCAAAATAGACCAAGCTCGCTGCACAAGCCATCACTGCTTTGCCTCTGTCGATTTTAGCGCTTGATTGCTCACTTGCGCGACTTACCCTTAACTCCTTTCATAGTGACTACATATCACAGATTTGGAAAAAGTAAACACTTGAACAACAGTGAAGCTAGAACAAGACAGTAAGAACTACATGAAAAAGAAGCTGAACTCTGAAGGTTGATGATGAGTAACAGCTAAATGAAAAAGAGGCTGAACTCTGAAGGTTGATGATGAGTAACAACTAATGAAAAAGAGGCTGAACTCTGAAGGTTGATGATGAGTAACAACTAAATGAAAAAGAGGCTGAACTCTGAAGGTTGATGATGATGGGTGGGCAGTAATTAGACCAACACAAACAGAGCTCACATCGTGGCCTATTGCACTCGATCATGAAGCTCAGTCATTGCTCATCACACTCTATCTTAAAGCCCAGTCATTGCTTGTCGCGCTGTTATCATTAAAGCCCTGTCCCTGCGCATCATATTCAACAAGTTGGAAGTGTTCCACGCCCATTTGTACATACCATTTTACATGTGTGCTCTAAACTCTACAAAATGCTCAAAACAAGTCCTTGGCCATTCTACAGTTACTTTGTTTTTCTAAATAGTTTGTGGTGACATTTGGAGCTTGTCTTAGTAAAGTCTGGGGTAAAAAATACTTGGGGTAAAAAAATGAGGATGGGTGGAATGTGTTGTTAAAAAGAAGGGATGTGTGAAAGAAGAAGGCAGGAATTCATTTTCCCTCCTTGTTTATTTGCTGCCATGTCATAGAACATAATTTGGGTGTGTTTCTTTTTCGCATGTCTCAGTCCGTCTCTGTCCGTTTGCTTTTTAAGCTGGACGCTTATCAGGTATTTTCAGTCTGTTACGTCATGTGAGCTGGAATGGTGGGGGAAAAAAGGACCAATTGTGTGGGCACTTGCGTGGTTTGGAAATACACCTCTGTTATCTCTTTTCAAAGGCTTATGTCGAGGATGTGTGTGTGCGGAAATGATTGTCTTTCCTGTGATGGCACTTGATTCTGAATGATTGCCTTTCCTGTGATGGCACTTGATTGTCTTTCCTGTGATGGCACTTGATTCTGAATGATTGCCTTTCCTGTGATGGCACTTTCCTTTGGTTGCTGTATGACATGTATGAAAGCCTGTCTGCCTGAAGCCGTGGGTTTGATGTCTTGTGATGATTCAACCAAACAGGTTGCCAAAAGAAAAAGTGTGCCACTAAATGTATGAAAATTCAACTAAGCAGCTTGCCAGAAGACAAAGTATGCTATTAAAGGTATACATTGATTTCAACTTACAGCCACTTACCCTGAATAGTATCATGAAAGTAGTTAGTGCTTTTAAATTGTGGGTTTTCAACAAGAAGAAATATTTCACTTCCCAATGGTTTGAGAAAATTGGAATTGGAAAGTTTGAAACGGCAATGTGTGGATCCTTTACATTTTTACATTGCTGATTTGCTCAGATGGATTGACTAGCACTGGTGCAGATGGATTCAGATAAACCTGCCATGCCGGTCAGAAACGGAAATGAGACAAAAATCTGTGTGTTGTAATCACAAAGATCCACTGTACTGATGCATTCCTAAATTGTACAATAGCCTAACAACATTGCCTTCTAGTTCTAGAGGGAGTAAAGCTAGGGTTGTGGAGGAGCAACTTCAGTTGCACCTATTATGGGAGCTTGGGATAGAGAGGCAGAAAGTTAATGATGTCATGACTTAATAGTGCTAAAAGTAACATGGCCTAGATGTGGCCCAGCCCCCATTAGGAAGAGTTGGAAACTCCTGTGGGGGAGGATTGGGGGAGCTTCTCCTATGACAACTTCCTGCAGTCTGGATCACCGATGTGTTTTATCGAAGTTGCAAAATGAGGCGACTGCAGGCGTAAATCTAAACAAATTTGAAATATTATTTATAAGGCTCCGCTGAAAAACGTAGACAAACAAATCACAAGACAAAACACAACATGTTTTGACCTCTTAGGTCTTTTTCAGGCAAGCGACACAACACTTGGGGCAACAAAAATGGATGAGCAATCACTTATCGTCATCCAATTCGGCTCAAGATGGGCATTAAATCAAGTGACTGCTCGTTCATTTTTGTTGTCCTGAGTGTTGTATATCTTGCCTGAAGAAGACTTGAGAGGTCAAAACACATGTTTTATCTCGTGATTTGTTTGTCTACGTTTTTTCAGCGGAGCCCTATAAATTAGTTTTCAAACATGTTTCCTCCTGTTCTGTGAGCCAGAGCCTGAAGACAGGATGTAAGCCTGCACTGCCTGCCAGTTAAGGTAATGAACTTATTGATGGGTCAGTACGAAAAGCGGCTGGCAGCATGCTCACTTGGAGCTGATAAGCTGAAATGGCTTCCTGGCAGCAAGAACGGTGGAGAAAAACTGGACCAGCAAATGTCTCGGTGTAGGAGTACAGTACAACTCACAACTGATGCATTTGAAATTGCTGTTGTCACATTTAAACCAATGAATAAAAAATGCAGCCACACAAATGAAAAGTTAAGAATACAATACAACCATGTATACATTACAGACTACACTGTAACTTTTAGTGAACTCACAGACATGTGCATTTGGTATGCATATGCATGTGTTTGAATGTGTGTGTGTGCACAGATGTGTTTATGTACGTATGTGTATTTCTTCATGCATACTATACATGGATTGTACATACACATTTCCACTTACACATGTATGATAACAATCACATATATATACAAACTATGTAGTTCAGAAAAAGAAACAAAACAAACACTGAAGCTACTTGCATTAAATCCCTTGACAGCCTCATCTGTTGATTTAATGGAGCTGTTTGGGTATCTTGAGCACCCTAGTATGTTAATTTTAAGGGGAACTTTGGTTACAAAACCGATCAGCAAACTAAAGTGGAAGCTTTCCAGAACACTCCAGTCAGATAGCCGACTGTGTTTACCAGTGGGACTCAAATGCTGTGCAGTTGGATCCAGTTGGTGATCAAGTACCACAACCCTTTAGGTCAGTCTTGCTCAAGCACTGGCTATTTGCCAATGGTTGTCTGATCATGGCTGTTAAGCTCGTTCACACAAAGTACAGCATTCTAATAGTTTTGACGTTAAGTCAAGTCTGTTGACAGTTGTTATGTCTGTTGACAGTTGTCTGATGTGGTTGGCAGAAAATGTTAATGTTGAATTGGCCAGAGAGGAGAGGGGTTGATAGGTGAATGCCCATGTGGATAATCTAGGTGGTGGTGTGGTGCAATCATTGCCTTCTGTATGGGAAATTATCAAATGCAAAACGGTGAAAATAACTGCTTTCGTCTCAGTTTTGTCTAGACAGCTAGTGGATAGGGCTGTTTTTCTAGATGCTGAGCTGTTTTCACAACAGATAGAACTAATGGAATTTGAGCTGCTGCTCTGGCAGATCGAATACCAAATGGCAACAACCCTCAGCATTTAGATAGTTAAATGTACATGATCATAATCATGTAAGGAACTCTTTTGAATGAAGCAAGGAACAGTAAACAATAAATAACAAACAAGTGAGGTAGGTAATTCTTGCTCCATGATGAGACACGATACTCCTATAACTTCTAACAAACTTTGCTTACAACAAATCGCCAAGCTGAATACCAACACAGAGCACACAACAAACAAGGTGACAACCTCCTCGAAAACGGAGGTTCGAAGCTCGCCCATATACCCAGTAGCTGACATATGTACACAGCAGCAACAAGTGGAGAAATTAACAAAGAGTGGCAGAGCTTTTTTGTAAAGATCTTAAATATTATTGAACAGAACATGCAGACGAACAAACATACATAGTTGACCTGGGTTAGACTGGTCTGAAATAAATAGTAAGTGAGGCAGGCAATAGCAAGCGGTAAATAAAGAATGAGTTGGATAACTCTTGCTCCCATGCCAAAATGACATGCCTGCAACTCCAAATAAATTGATGATGACGGCAGAAATCTTAGCAGAAATGTCTACACAGAGAACGTAGAAGAAACGAGAAGACCAACAAAAAAAAAGGATGTTCCAAGCAGAAACAAATATAGATATCCTCAAAAATATGTGATGAGGTGGGGAACAGTGAACAACGAAAAAGTAGGGTAACTCTTACTCATGCTGACATAATTACACACCTGTAATTCGAATACAGATTATGTCGGCAAATTATCTAGTGGAAATCTAAAAATGATGTTCTAAGGTTGCCCGTATACCCTATACCTGACGTGTGCACTACAACTGGGGAAACGAAAAAACACAAATTAGCATCTGTTCAAGACTGGCGTAGCTTTTGTTTTTGTTTCTTTAAACTTTAATGCCATCAAACAGAACACACAGACGAACAGAAGCAAAAATAGGTAACCTTAGTTATATTGGTACGAACGGAAATCGTAAGGGAGGCAGGGAACAGTAAATAATACGAGTACGGTAACTGTTACTCCCATGAGATAATTACATGCCACTTACTCCATGCCAGTGCTGCTGCTGACACCAAGTCGCCTAGCAGAAATGCCAACACAGAGAACACGGAACAAACAAGGAAACATCCAGAAAAAGAAGGATGTTACAAGCCTCCCTAAATACCCTGTACCCGACATGTACACAGCAGCAAGTGGGGGATGAATGAAGTAATATTTTATTCAAGACAGACAAATCCTTCTTGATCTTGAATACAGTCGAACAGAACATACAGATGAACAGAAACAATTGTAGGTAAACTCTGATTGGTATTAAAGGAAACCAATGCGGCGGGAGACGAACAGAAACAAATCATAGGTTAAGTCTGATTGGTATTAAGGGATACCATGTATGGCGGGAAACAGTAAACAAAGAACAAGTGGGGTAACTCTTACTCCCATACAGAAATAATTGCACCGTGTTTATCACACCCAAATCGCCCAGCAGAACCAACACAAGTACAAACAAGCATACATCCCTCCCCCCGAAAAAAAGAAAGAAAAGAATGTTGCAAGCCCGCCCGTATACCACCTAACACACGCATGCACACAGACACAAGAACTGGAGAAATTAACACAAACACAAATTAACATTTATTTGAAATTTTCTGGATCCTCTTCACCACCGTCGAACAGGTCTCCACAATCAGTAAGCTGAGTATTCTGAAACCATATTGCCCGAGAGAAATGGAGAAGGCCTTTTTTTATCTTGACTACTGTCAAACAGAACACACAGACGAAGATAAACAAATACATATAACATTCATTTGATTGCTATGACAGGAAGTCTGAAGTCGGGCATGGAAAAGCAAACGACGAACAAGACGACTGCCAGCACGATCCATCTCATGGCAGGTAAGCAGTGGCTGCCGACAGGAAGAGGTGCCATATATCTGTCTACAGGAGAGCTTTTTGCATTCAATGCCCATCTTGCGCTGAATGGAGAAGATAAGCGATTGCCCATTCTTCGTTTTTCATTGCCCTGAACGTTGTTTATTTTGCCTGAAGAAGACCTAAGAGGTCAAAACGCGTCATGTTTTGTCTGGTAATTCGTTTGTCCTTGTTATCTGGTAGATGATTTTTTTTTTTTTTTTTTTACTTGCAGGAGAGGAGTTAAGCACCAACTACCTTTTGTGTGTGTGTGTGTGTGGGGAGTGGGGGGGGGGGGGGGGCTATGATGAGCTCCCATTTATAACCTGTATTTCATCCTGACAGTTGTGTCGAACTTGTGGCTGTTAATTGTCTCTGGACACAGCTCTGAAGGACTAATGCTGTATTGACTTTTTCCCCCTGGGTGTGTGTGTGTGAAGAGAAATAATCATGAAATCTGTAAACTTGCACCAGCCCTTCGTATGTTTCTGTTTGATTGAATCTAACTCCTAGTACGTAACAATGTCTCCAAATTATATGTAAAATCACATCACTCTTGTCTGAAGAAAGTCACACCACTCTTATGTGTAGAGACCTTTACTGCCCCTTGAGAAGACTCATATAACTCTACTTTGTAGAGTTTATTAACTTCTACTTTTGCAAAAGTCCACACCTCTCGTTTTGCCAGTGAATCAGTAATATTCACCGTTACATAATCGTAGACATACACAACGTTGACAAAGTTGCTGTAAGCAAGAGTAGGGTATGTTAACTGCGGGTCTAATAATAAAATGCCCGTTCTCATTTGTTCGTCTGGATTAGATCTCCTGCAGGTGTTTTGATCTCTTGTCTTGCATCGAGATGATGCATATACACTTTCTTACAGTCAAGGTCGCAGGGGGAAAAGCCTGGCCATATCAAAGAAAAAACTGTTGTAAAATGTTTTCTCATAGCTTAGGTCAGTCATCACCAGGAAAAGGAAATTACGTTTCTTGTATTTTTTTTCTTCTTCTTTTTCTTTTTTAATATATAGCCAAGTTTCTTACATCGGAGGTGTTAGAAGGCCCATGGCAAGGAGAAAAGTTTTGCTTTCTATTAGACGAGTTTTTTGTTTTTGTTTTATATTAGACATAGTGAATTTGAATTGAATGGTTGAGTTTTACGTCCTCATAGCGAAAGCTTTTAGGGACATGTCTTTCATTCATGGTAGTCTTTGAGTAGACATAGTTGAAATGACTTCGGATGTAAGTGGTGTCTAAATGATGAATAAACACGGCTTATAAATCGTATTTTCAGCTCAAAAAAATAACTAAGCTTTTGCATGCTGTTGTAACTGTTGGATAGTGCATGTGGACCTAATGGCAAAAAAGAAAAAAAAAAAGTTTGAGAGTTGTTATGTCGTGAGCTTGAATGCGCTTGACATTTTGGGCGATTAATTGAAATGAATCCAACCATAATAATTGTTCGACCAAAAAATCTGATCTTTCAAAAGGTATTGTTCTGTCGGGTCTGGAACAGACCCCCGGTTTCCCCCAGGATAATGCTTAAGTCTCAATCGCATTTGTTGTTTGTAAGTCTCAATCGCGCGTGGAAGCCAGAGAATGCCAAAGAAGTCAGTGCTGGCCTCACTCTCATTTTCTCCAGAACGAGGCTGATTCTTGCAAACACTGTATGTCTTTATGCAGGAAATTGGACAAAAGAAGATAGTCGTGTCACAAAAGAAAGTATTAACCGTGTGATCACATTCAGCAATCACACAAATAAACAAATAGTTATAAAATATTGATTCATCATTGAGTGAAAGAAACGCAACGTTCCGTCTCTTCAGGCAATTAATTAATAGTACCGGAAGTTAAGTTAACCAAGACTAGGCCCCAGACCTATTTTTGGCGTGTGGCCTGGTCTACGAACGTTGTTCATCGCAAAGGTGAGTGATCCCGGTAAAATTGTAGTAGATGATGTGGAGAATCACCTGTTAATGGCCTTTTTTTAAACAATACATATACGATTCATTTTTGTATTATTAATTTACAAAGGTGCGGACGCCTGAATGCTGAAATACAGACACGATCTTGGGGAGAAAAAAATCGCGCCCAAGCATTGTCTTGGTCATGTTCGCGGTGGTCAAAGGCGGAAACGCAAGTTATCGTAAATCATGTCGGTGTCCGTCATCCACGTGCATTTTGCCGCGCCAGAGTGCGAATGCTTGCGTTTGCAGAAGCTTACGATGTCAGTATCGTTTTGAAGCTTTGCCTCATTATTATGATGGAGAGCTTATCTTTTGAGGGTTCACGATGATTCTGGTAGGGTCACGAGTGTGGCACTTAACATATTTTTACTATTTTGAATACTATCGTAACGCGAGCATCAACTTGAACTCGAACTTGACTTTAGGGCGTAGTAAGCCTCGCGGCTTTTTAGATGCCCAAATCTTTCTTGTTTTCTTTAGATTTTCATCAGTATGGATTGCGCATTTTCATTTTTCGTGACAATGGTCACGCATCATATTTGAACTTTTTGTCCATAATACCTTTTTCTTTTTCCAGGTCTTTAAATAGATATGTTTTTTTGCAGTTTTTGCAACTTTTGTTAATTTGTTCCAACAAGGAGCAATCCTATTTGAAAAAGATTTTTTTCTAACATTGCTGGAAACTTGTTTTATAAATATCTTTTGATATGAATTTCTTGTTCTTTCGTCACTCACTGATGTGAAAAAATTTTTCCTTTTCTATATCATCTAAACCATTGAATATTTTGTATGTTTGAATTAGATCTTCTTCTTGTTCTTCTTCCTTTATATGACCAACATGTGAGGATTTGAAAAAAAAAAAAAAAAAAAAAGGAGAAGCAGGGGTGGAGGGGGGGATTTTAGGGAACAGTGGTCAGGAAGAGGGTAAGGGGGGGAGGGTTTGGGGTGGTGGGGAAGGGGGGTGTGTGGGTGGTTCAGGTTCTAAAGATGGGAGGCCAGCCTGGACTTGAAGCAGTCCAGTGACTCGGCTGTCACAACCTCCTGAGGCAACTTGTTCCATTCTGGTATGGTTCTTGGAAAGAACGTCATCTGCCTGTACCGCGTCATGCATGTTGGAATGTCGTAGCTCTGGTCATTGTTGATCCTAGAGCTCAGCCTGCTGTAAGATGGTTTGGGCAGGTACGTGGAGCTGATGGAGATGAGTCCGTGATGGAATTTATAAAACATCTCCAAGCGGGCTTTCTTACGACGCTGTTGTAGGGAAGGCCAATTAAGAGAGTCAAGGATGGAGTCGACGCATGATGTTTGGCGGTGGCGATTTGACACCCATCTTGCTGCTCTTCGTTGGATCTTCTCGAGGGCCTCAATCTTGTTTGCAGTGTAGGGATCCCAGACGGTGGCTGCGTACTCAAGAAGCGGGCGAACAAGGGCTTTATACGCAGTTTCCTTTGTTTTCTTGTTGCCGATCTTGAGGTTGCACCGGACAAAGCCTAGGGTCTTGCTGGCTTTCTTCGTGATGGAGTCAATGTGAGATTCCCACTGCATATTGTCCTGGATGTTGACACCAAGGTATTTAGTGGTGTTGACGTTTTTGAGATTCTGGCCATGTAGCTCATACACAAGGGCAATCTTGTTCCGCTTCCGAGAAACTCTCAGCGTTGAGCACTTCTGTGGATGGAACTCCATAGACCACTTCTCCTCCCAGGTGGTAAGGGAGTGTAGGTCTTCTTGCAGCACTCTCTCATCTTTTTTCTTCGTGATGGTCTTGCTGCACATGGTATCGTTGGCAAATAGGCGGACTTTCGACTTGATGCCATCAGGAAGGTCATTTATATAAAGAAGAAAAAGACTCGGCCCTTGGACTGAGCCTTGAGGGACACTGGATTCTACAGGTAGGAAGTTGGATCTTGTTCCCTCCACCACCACAGCCTGCTGTCTGTCCGCAAGGAAGTCCCTAATCCAGGTGTTGGTGCGGTCTACGATGCCGTAACGACATAGTTTGTGGACCAGTAGGGTATGGCTAACTTTGTTGAAGGCCTTTGAGAAGTCAAGGACGATGGTGTCCTCCTGGTTTCCCTTCTCGATCTCTCTGGTTGCTTCGTCCACATACCCTAGGAGTTGAGTCTCACGTGACCATCCGCGTCGAAAGCCGTGCTGCTCTGGACAGAGAATCTCATTTTTCTCAAATGGGACATGATGTGGCTGGTGATGATATGTTCCATCAGCTTGCAGGCTATGCAGGTGAGGGAGATGGGACAGTAGTTGGCTGCGTTATATCTTTCTCCCTTCTTGAAGACAGGTGTGATGTTGGCATGTTTCCAGTCCTGCGGCAGGGTACCGGAGGAGTATGAAATGTGGTAAAGCAGGCTGGAGTGATCTCCTCTGCAACCATCTTCAAAAGTCTGGGGGTAATAATGCCATCTGGGCCACAGGCTTTATTTGGGTCAAGGTTGAGCAGAAGTTTCTTTACGCCGTCTTCCATGATGTTGATGTCGTCGCATGCTGGGTAGTCTGGAAGTTTTGGTCCAGGGGGGCACCGCTGTTCAAACTCTTCAGCTGTGATGGTGTCTTTGGGGCTGAATACAGAGTGGAACTGGTGTTCAGGATCAGTGCTTGCTCCTTGGGGTCGGAGACAAGTTTCTCAGCTTCTTTAAATGGAGAGACGCCCACTCCTTCTGTCCTCGCTTTAATGAAGCTCCAGAACTTCTTCTTGGAGATCACCCCGTAGTCTTCTAAATTTCAATGATGGCAACTGTAGTTTTCTACACCAGTCCTCGTAGCTTAAGTGGCTGATACTTTTGATTAATCTTGTTGCTCTCCTTTGTACTTTCTCTATACTGATCGATTGTCGTTTTAGTAATGGGTGCCAGATAGTATTTCCATATTCCAAGTGGGGTCGAATGTAGAACTTACTCTACAAAGTCTAGGACTGTAGTGGGTTTGTGAGTCAGACATGCACTTAAATACATTTGAAATTGTGTCTACTGAGGGAAGAGACAAAATATGTGCGTATTCGTACGTCTGATACTCAGTGTATTGCATCAATTACAGGCCAAGACATGACCAGCAGTACTGCGGAATCCTTTGCTACGTAGACCAGCTAAACTCCTTCCCCCTGCATTATCAGGGACTGGGACATCCATTGTAACAACACAGTCCCAGCAGTGTCTGCCAGAGCCTTCTGCAGGGTGGTTCTGGGAGATCTGTGCCCCCAAACATTGATTCAAACATATAAGATATAGTATAGTATTAAGAGCGATTGATCACCTGTGACTTTATCCAACCCCCTTTGCATAGCACACATATTGTTCATTATCTTGGATGCAAAAAAGTTACAGGATGAGTTGCAGTACCAGTGAATCAGTTTGGTGCCCTCTTTGTTATCCTCTTCAGTAGCCTCATACTTCTTGGCACTGACCTTTTGTCATGCAGCATGGAACCATCTCTCACAAAACTCACATTCAATTGCTCTGTCATTGTCTTTACAGATCTGATTGCAGTCAGGACACCCAGCTTTTTCATTAGCCTTTTTGACCCTTCTGGGTGTAATGTTGTCCTTTGCACTTCCCTGAGATGATCCAGAACCTCTTCTATCCCTATTTGTTGCCATTTCCAACAATAATGTGCAAAATTTCACTCACCTTTAGTCTGTCAGAGTCTAAAATCCACCAAACCTTGCTATCTCCACACTGTTTACACAGGAAGCTGAAGTGTTGTGTTTTTTTTTACCGGAAAACTTGAAGCAGATGAAAGTCGAAGAAATTCACATGAATGGGGCAGCGTGAGTGTGAGCCATTCATAACTTTTCGAAGCTCTGAGGCACACTATATTGTATTTATCGTAGCAGCAAACTTTACAGATATCATAATATCACCCCTCTTTCATGTTTCACTCTCCTTACTTCGATTTCAATCCAAAATTGATGGTTTTCACCTCGATCGTGAACAGTTTCCACAACCGGAAGTAGGAACTTCGACTGACAAAGTCCACAAAAAGCCTACATACAACGCTCATTCGATTTTCTTTTACACAATTCCCGCTGATTTACGTTCCAGAAGCACTCCAATGCCTTCTCCAGCCCTCGTATTATTCAAATTCCCATGCAACTTAGTAAAACAAAAGTTTTTCTACCACAGCCAAGTTCTGAGCTCACCTCGCTTGCACACATGCGCCTACCTTTTAGTATCTAATGGTATTGATGATGTTGCTAGGGCATGCTTTTTTGTGCTCCACAGAAAGATACTACAAGGAACAGTGAAGATAAGATAACAATATTCCAGAACTAATTTGGGAAAACTTACATTTACTAATGGAGTAACCAAGTTTTGGAATCAATTGACAACTAACATTGGGGGCGGGAATAGCTCAGTTGGTAGAGCGTCGGACTCGTGATCCTGAGGTTACGGGTTCGAATTTCGGTACAGGGGGATTTTTCCCTCGGAGTTAACATTGGTTCTGACTCCATTCCCCATACAGTCCTTCGAATGAGACTATAAATCGAGGTTCCGTGTGTGAACGCACGCACGCACAACATCTTGCACACACGTAAAATCCCATCACCAACTTTCGGAAGAGAAGGCCAGTTTGGCCGTTGGTATGGATGACACGTTACACATAGCATGCACCTTCCCCGAAGTTGGAGTATGGCTGCCTTAATGGCGGGATAAAAAAACAGTCATACACACAAAAGTGTCGGAATCTTCAGCTCGATGAAGGTGGACACTCAAAGAAAGAAGAAGATCAAATGTGCACCTAGTATTAATGTATTTAAGAACCTCGTAGATAAACATGAATTAATAACTAAAATATTATAATATGAAATCGATGGATAATTAGACTGAGCTAGCCTATGACTGGACCAACAGACATAAATATATATATATATATACAGAAGGTGTGTATAAAGCCGAAATAGGCTAAGTTGTTTTGGTACAACGCCCCTGATCCTGATTCAAAACCAGTCTTCCTCCCCTTCACCTCATCTCCCTCTTCCTACCATCAGGAGCAAACACAGTAACAATTGTTGAATTTCATGATGCTGGGTCTGCTGATCAATTATATCTGGCCAGTTCAACCTCTCTGTCTTTCTCTCTCTGACTTTTTTGTTTACATAAACAAATCTGCATGACAAATATATTTTGAATGTTTGATAGGGGTGGAGAGGAAGGATGCTGATGCCCAGGAGCTGAGGGTCAAAATAAATTCCTTGTGTTCATGTTTCAGGAAGAGGAGTGATGTCACGAAATCGAAGTTCCAGCGTCGAAGGCAAGATCTATGTGGGTGATCTGCCCCCAGACGCCTCTGAAAAGGAGATAGAGAGAGCCTTCAGCTACTATGGACATTTGCGTAATGTGTGGGTGGCTAGAAACCCACCTGGTTTTGCTTTTGTAGAGTTTGAAGATTACAGAGATGCAGAGGATGCCGTGCGTGCTTTGGATGGAACGTGAGTTTGTTTCGGGGTACAACAGCATACATAAAACAAAAGTCTTGATACAGTATTTTTTATCATTGAGGGTTTTAATATAAACTGGACGATTTATCCTTTGAGTTATATGTCTTCTTCACAAGTAATAAGTGGATATTGTTTTTGTGTTAAGGACATCTACTTTAATTTTTTGTTTTTTTGTAAAGCAACTTTTAGTGCGTCAAAAAGCAAAAAACTTCTATAATTTGGCTTTTACTTGTATTTGTTATGTTGTCAATATATGATGTCGTCAAAGGGCCTTTGTTCAGTCATTTTTTTTCCCTTCAGGTGTCTTAGAAAATCACTTGTATGTTTACCGTTTATGCCTTCATGAAAATTTTTTTTTTTTTAAGTAGAAGAGCAGCTGATTTCCGAGTTGTGTTTTGTTGATATATTGACACCATAAACACTTGGAATACACAGGATGGTCTGTGGAAACCGTGTGCGTGTGGAGCATTCGACGGGCCGAGTGCGTCCCAAGCCATGGATGAGAGGAGGTGGGGGAGGAGGAGGAGGATCATCCCGTCGGGCTTTCCATCCTGACGATCGATGTTACGAGTGTGGGGACCGTGGCCATTATGCCTATGATTGCCACAAGTACAGCAGGGGTGGACGCAGATCCGGTCGCAGGTTTGTAGGCTCTTTTTCCGCTGTACTGATCTTTATAATTGTTTACACATTTGATTAAAAACATGGATCTGTGGCATTTGTTGTTGTTGACAGTCTGGGTAAGGCATCATTCTCAAGTCATAATTGACATATTGCTGAATGGAGCAATGATAGATGGACATCTTCTTTATTTCAATGCACTGGGCTTCCAGAGGGAGCATCTCTTGCAAATCATTCTTCTGTGAATTTGGTCAGTTTGGAAGTTGATGGTTTTGTTTGTATTTTGTAAGCTGTTTATTGAAAGCTGAGGAGTTAATGTTTTATAACATTTGTGAAGTTTATCTTCACTTCCATGATGTGAGAACAAGAGAGACGAGAGAGATTGCGAATGTGCATGTCTGCGCATGCATGTGTTTTGTTCATTCTGTGTAGTAGTCTCGGTACAATGCACATTGACTATGTTTGTTTCATGACTGTCTGTCCATGCTTTGCAGACATTGCAACCTAGCGATAAGCCACCCTTATGACGGCACGCATCTGCCAACTTGAATTTTTTTCAACCATCGGGGCCAGCGTTTTAGATTTGAATCAGCCCGCGAGTTGAGTCGCCCGCTTCCCATCTATCTCTCGATCCAACCTTTCCACCACCACACCACACAGATGGAATGAGTCGACTAGCCATCATGTGACATACAACAAAAAAGAGATTTACCTTTTGAGAGATCAACCCCCTCAACAGATTTTGAGTAGAGACAGACACACTCAGCCGTTCGACCGTCACATGAACCGATTTTCAGCCTCCTCATGTGGAGAACGGCTCTTCCTTTCAACTCAGCAGACAGAATCAGATCAATCAGATCACTGCATCAGAAACTTTGAGATTCAGCCTTCTCATGAAAAGGTTGACAGCTGTCTTTGCGTAAGTTAAATGCAGTGATCATTTTTTTTTGTTTTTGTTTTCTGTTTTTTTTGTTTCTTTAGCCGGTTCAGATGTAGTCAAAATTTCTATTACGAGTCTGCTGATAACCATATCATGGGGTGCTAGAAATGTTTATATTATCTCCTTCCCCTTCTTTTTTTTTTTTTTTTTTTAGTAAGTATAATTTCCTTAAAAGTTAAATAAAAAAGTTTTCATAAGTAAATTGAAAAAAGAAAAATGAAATCGTTCCCGTTCTATCCTAGCCATGATTGGAGGAAAAAAGTTGTTTGGTAAAGGCTTCAAATTGTTGCATTGTAAAGTCTTTTAAAATATTTGTACAGTGTTTTTGAAACAGTTGTATTTTAAATTAGTCAATAAACACTTAGCAAGCGAAAGAAAACTGAAAGACATTTTCACGCAAAATGATTCAAGTCTATTTTGTGGTTCCACAAAAAAAGCGTTTTCTTTTCCCTTGTCACTGTTGGTTAACAGTCATTGGTTGGGAAAGATGATTGCAGTGATGGTTAGCGGTGTGGTTCATGGGTGAAGGTTAAGAAATATTAGTGCACCATGGTGGTGTGTTGGATAATATTACTGGCTGTTTGGCTTGTTGTATTTCTCCCCTCTCTAGTGTTTTGGAATAGGCAGATGTCAGTGGTGATATATGTTCCATGAACCCAGCATGTGTTGATCCATATTCTGCTATATCACGCAGAAGACTACTGATTTGTATGTTGTATGGAACAGAGTGTGATAATTCAAAATCTCGTTATCTACTGATTGCATGGTTTTCTTGTGGTTTTAAGCTGCTTTTGATAGTTTCCAAAACCCATGTGCATTTGACTGATGGAAAAGGGCCTGAATTTGGTGGAAAGTGATCATTTTGATTCAGGTGAAACTGGCATGTTCATGGAACGCTGAGGATTTAGAAGAAAACTAGAAAAGTCCACCCAAAGAAAAATAAAAGGGAAAAAAGATCTCTCCCAACAATAATAATAACAAAATGTAGTCATGAAAAATCAGGTGTGTAAGTGTTGTTTTTTTTATTTCACTTTTCAGGAGTCCATGGGATTGTGTGTGGACTTGACATAGTGATGAACATTGAGTAGACCAGACCTTATGATGAACATGAGTAGACCAGACCTTATGATGAACAAGAGTAGACCAGACCTTATGATGAACATGAGTAGACCAGACCTTATGATGAACATGAGTAGACCAGACCTTATGATGAACATGAGTAGACTTGACATAGTGATGGATTTTGAATAGACATGACATTGTAATGAACATTGAGAAGACATGGCAGTGAAGAATGTTGAATAGACTTGACATAGTGGTGAACATCAGGCTTGACATCATGAGGAATAGTGTGACTAGACTTAGTGATGGACATTTGTAGACTTGACATCATGATGAAGTTGACGTTGTGATGAAATATTGATAATTCAGTCGACTTAACATAGTGGTGAACATCTAGTAGATTTGACGTAATGATGAACATCGAGTAGACTTGACAAAGTGATGAATATGAACTAGACTTGACAGTGATGAACACTGAATAATGTTGACATAATGATGAATATGCACTAGAGTTGACATAGTGATGAAACTTGAATGGATATGAGATAGTTATTAACATCGAATAGACTTGATGCAATGATTAGCATTGAGTCAACTTGATGCTGTGATGAATATTGTATTGATTTGAAATGGTGATGAACAGAACATAGACTTGACATTAGTGATGAACATTAAGTAGACATGACGTGGTGTTGAACATTGAGTAGACTTGACGTAGTGATGAACATTAAGTAGACCAGACATTATGATGAACATTTAGTAGACTTGACATAGTGATAAACACTGAGTACACCTCTAAATTTAATTATGATTGGTTGTATGAGCTTTCCTTCCGAGGTAATGCACTGATTTTATTAAGCAACTAAAGTGAAAGCCATGGCCATTGCTTAAAGTACATCCTGGCTTATTGTTTTTCATGATTTGTTGAAGTTTTAGCAGTACTTGGGTTTTGTGTTGCCAGATGAACATAGTCCGAGATCAGAGCAAGGATGTGTTGTTTTGGTTCATGTTGTTGTTTTCGTATAGTTGGGAATAATAGGGTTAAGGGAGAGTGGCATGGATGGGATTTTTTTTATTTTTTTTTTTCATTTTTCATCTCTGTAAGTATTGATTCAGATCTTGCAAGATCACTGTTTTCTTGCCATTGTGCTTTCTGTATAATGTTTGTCAGTTAACTATGATACTGTTTTCAACTGTCGTAAAAGGTCCTTCAGTTTGCAATTGCTTCTTAATCTCTTTGTTTTAAGCTTTTGAGTTTTCTCATCTAGCTGTAAGTTTGTGATGGGTTTGACAAAGTGGCTGGTGATATCCTCTGTCTAGTTTCGAGTTAGGCAGCGTAATAATTATGTACAGTTTTTTTAGTTAGGCAGCATAATGATAATGTACAGTTGTTAAGTAAAACGCCTTTTAGCATGTAGGTAAAGTTTAGCAAGCAAGGTGAAACGTTTGATTTATGAAGGGAAAAGTAACACAAGAATGAATATGCAACAGATCCTATAGCCGGAGTCGCTCCCGGAGCCGTTCTCGTGGACGCCGCTACACTCGCAGCCGTTCCAGGAGCCGAACTCCCACCCGCAGCAAGAGCCGCAGCAGGTGAGTAGCATGAGCAGTGAGAGTTGATTGTTGTTGTAGGGAAAAACCTGTTCTAAAAATAGTAGCTCTCAGAATGAAAATCTCGATTCAGAAAATGCCAGTGGGAATACTGATTGATAGGCAGGTACCTGGCATGCTGACCGGTGTTTAGAGCAGATCAGTGTGGGCAGACATGAAGGAGAGTCTCTATACTGGGAGTAGACTTGAACATTTGGTGCCCAATACCACACTGTGCCATGCAATCCAGAACTGAACAGCGCTGCACAACTTTGGTTGCTTTGTTTGGACACGCTAAGGATGTGAGAGCTCTCCAACTGTGAAAGGAAGCTATAGTCTGCTTCAAGAATGGGGACATGTCAGTGGCGGGCGGATATGTAGATAAATGCAAGTTTTCTTCAACTATTTTTCTGATTGTGGATCATGCAGAGGCTTCTTCTTTTGAAGGGAAAATATGTCTTGGTTGTCACGAATCGTAAATCAAGGCGAGATGTTTGAGGAGGACACAATTCTCAAATGTTTCTGATTAGACTGGAAAAAAACTTCACAAGTGAGCAATTTCGATCATCAGTTTTTGGTCTTGTTATCAGAAAGTGAACTAGCCAGGAACGGCTTGTTATTACTTTTTCGCTTTATTGAAAAGAGGTGAACTATGCCAATCGTGGTTTTAAGAATGGTCTTTGAACATTTGCACTCCAAGAAATATGTTGAAGCTTCAAGAGCACTGGACTACAATCAGAACAGACTCAATAATCCCTCAATAATACACATATGTACATGGATTTTTTAATTTTAATTTGATGGTGCAACTGCCCAGATGCAGAGTAATATGTCACATTTACCTCTTGTGGTTGGCTTGGTTAATTAACAGAAGTGAGATTGTATCCACGATAAAGAATATTGTTCTTTCATTGCCTGGTTATATGCATGACTGCTAGGACAGACACCTTTTTTTTTCTTTGTTGTTGTTGTTTGTTTCTTTTTTTTTGTTTTCAGGAAATTTATTGAATTTTACTGTGTGTGTGTGTGTGCTGATTGTGTGTATGCTGTTATTTTCTTTTGGTTTCTTTGCTTCCTCCTGCATAGTATAGTTAGCCTATGATGAGAGACCATGAAACAGTACTAAAAACTGCTTAGATTCCGTATCAGTCAGCCCCCTGGATCCCTCACCTGAGCGTTGCCCCTGGACCCCATGGGGCCTAGGCAGCCGGCCCTTGGACCCTGGCCTTTTTTTTTTTTTTTTTTTTTTTTTGAAAGAGATATTTCATGTCAGTTGTTCTCAAGCCAGTGTGTCATCAGCTCACTTAGTCAAATATTTTATGTATTGGAATTGGTAGAATTTTCATCCGGTGTTATACATGTGACATGTCACTGAAAGAGCAGGCTGATATATATATATATGTATGTATATGTGTATATATATATATATATATGGCTCCTCTCACTGTAGTTCCGTTACCTTATAGTCAGCGAAGGCACCATTACTGAGGTAGACCACAGGCTGACCCACTTTGAAGTTGGCCACATTCTCCCCCACAGCAGAAACAAAATTCCATTTCTTCGGGGGGGGGGGGGGGCTTCAAACCCCTTGACTGTCCATCAGAGCGTTGCCCCTGAACCTCGCCAGGACCTAGCCAGCCCTGGACCCCCCCCCCCCCCCCCCCCCCCCCCCCCCCCCGGCCTTTGTCGGAGGTTTTTGAGTGGGCTGTTTTCCCAGTGTGTAATGGAAGAAATGAACAAGAAACATACAATCCAAACCAAACATAACTACAACAACAACAAAAAGCTGTTCTGGATTTAATGTATTGGATGACATGAAGAACTCTTCATGATTTGATGTCCTACAGGACCCCCGAGCAGCGGAGACGTTCTCATTCCCGATCGGCATCACGAGGGAGGGACTCTGTCAACAATGCCTACAACAGTGACAACTAAGCAGTGGACTTGTCCTTCCGTGTTCTGTGGGCTCTGTCGCCAGTCGCCAATCCATTTGTCTACAATAGAAGACCGTCTTCTTTTGTGAAAGTTGTCATCTTTATTAGCTGTATTTTGCTGAAACGAACGACGGAAATTTACTGTGTGTTGTTTATGTGGTAAAGATTGTGACTGGCCATATGTGGTACATGTTTAAGCATTCTTAGGCATCTTGTTCTCTATCTTTCATTCATTGCTGGAGGGACAAGAGAGGATAACTGGAACCACATAATGAAAAGGGGAAATCAACAGACTTTAAGGCCTTCTTGAAGAATCCTGCAGATGTGTGCTCTCAACACGAAAAGATGTAGATTTTTCAGTCAGGTGGAATTTTGGGCTTTTGTTATTTCTTTTCTTTTTCTGTTTTATTTCTTTAAAGTTCACTTTGAACTGTCGGGCAGATTTTCTGATTCACATTCACTTTTTTTTTTTTAACCATTTCTTTTTTTTTTTCTTTCTATACGTAATTTTATTTCATTGGTATGTTGTGAACGTTTCGTGTTAATCACCAGTGTTTCCCATGATGTGTATAGGTGTAAATGAGGCTATAAACACAGTGACACTTGTTTTTTCACTTTTGCATCAATGATCATGATGACTTGCACATTTTTTCCATGATGGTTGATATTGAGGAAAATGTTTCAGTTACTAATCCACACCAGATTATGATGGGAGAAAGTTGTGTGAGTTAAAGCACAAAAAAAGTGTCCATTTCCTTTAGAAGGTGTAACAAGAATACATATACGTTTGTTAGAAATAAAGACAGTTCTTAGAATTGAAAAATATGTGTTTATTCATTTGTTTATCTTTTTAACTTTCCCTTCACTAAAATACTTCGGTTTTCTCCATTGTTAATAGAAATATTGCTCTCTCTTTACAAATCATGTATGCATGATAAATAAGCAAGTATCTTAAACACACATTAATGGAGAAGAAAATTAATGGTTATGACTGAGAAATATGCCAGCAACACCTTCTGTGTTCTTAATTTCATACTGTCACAATAAGCAGTTCTATATATAGATGTACGTAACACATTTCAGATGAACATTTTTGCAATGTGCTGTGTGTAGGTGACAGCAAGGTAGCAGTTCCTGACTTTATAAAGGTCAGTCTGAAAACACAAAGCCTCATGTTTTTCCTTCTACCGATGAATAGATGCAATCACATTTTGTGTTTAGTTTTAGTTGTCAGCTGTTGGGAAACAAATTTATTTTTTCCAATGATATAGATGGTATTTTTGACAGAAATAGCATAGAACAACGAATATCTGGCATTTTTATGTTGAGCAATCAAAATTTCAAGTTTTAAAAAATTACATCGGAGTTTTAATGTTAGGTGAAAGGTATTTAAAAGCACACAGTGTGAAATGTTCATGTTTTATCCAATCCATTAATATATAAACAAGAGGCTTTTACATTTGTATTACGAAGAAGTGTAAAATTAAATAAATAAGAAGATAGATTGTCAATCACAATCAATAGGCTTTTACATTTGTATTACCAAGAAGTGTAAAATTAAATAAATAAGATAGATTGTCAATCACAATCAATAGGCTTTTACATTTGTATTTTATAATTGTAAAATTTAAATTGAAAAAAAAAAAAAAGAAAGATGGGGAAATAATGCATTGCGTGCCATCTGTTGTGAAAGCATGAAAGTTCTTTTTGTAGTGGCAAAGGTTTGACTAACAGTGTATGGCAGCGGACAGCTATCGGACTTATTCCACCGAAAAAGTGAGAAACGGGGAGATTGTGATTTTGTTCATAATTTCACAAGAACGTGAGGTCATCTCATCTCTGTAGGGGATTTCTCCTGTCTAAATGTTTATTACCTGGAGGTGTTCTCACCACCATAATTTTCATTTTAGGGGTGGGAAAGCTCTGCGAATGGTCTTATTTTTGTTGTGAAGAGAGTGTCAGGACAATAATTTCCAACCAGTACATAACATCACAGTCTGTAGCCTCCACAAAATGTGAGGCTAACTACACCATATTTTATGTAAAAAGATTTCTTTGTGGACAGTTCAAGTCAGGTAAAATTGCTAGGCTGGCTTATTTGCTAGAAAAAGCATGGGAAAACCTTTAGTTGCTTCTGACATTGAATTTAGTGATGATTAATATCTTATCTTCATGTTTTAGGATTAAAAAATTGATGTGAAATTATGAGAACACTAATACAAACACAGTGTATGCCAGTTTATTAAATTTAGACTTAAACTCAAAACTGCCTTATTTCGGAAGTGGACACCCATTACGCACTTCGGCTCATGTACACAAATTCTTCTCAAGGTTGGAAACTGGAGGCTTTTTTTTTTTTTTTCAAATTTCATTTCATACTCCCACCTACTCATTTGAAGTCGGTTGAATAGCCAGAAATGTGGCTGTTAATGTGTTGGTCCGAAGCACAGTGACTTGCCAACAGTAAATGGTTCAGGTATGACTGGATGAAGTCATCAGTCATCTTCTGATAGCAACTCGTTTGTTCTTGGTGCTGTTAGGAAAGTTCATCACAGGCGAACTGGTTACAACTGAAAGGCAGAGTGAGACGGTTGATGAAGCACCGTTCTGCAAAAGCATGGAATTGAAAGTTGACTGGTTTTGACTGGAGGAATTCACTTGGTGTTATTTCTGAGAGGAAGAGATGTTCTTTGATTTTGTCTGTTTGAGAACTGATCATATTAAAATACACTTTCAGTTGAAAGGAAACACAAAAAAAGTGTAACTGCTTCTCAGTAGTTTCTCTGCCTCTCTTTCTGCTGTGTGTGTGTGTGTGTGTAAATGGAGGAAATGAGGAAAAGTATGTACTGGATAGATTTTACTGATCTATTCCAAGCAGACCAGAATTTTGACAAAGCAAACGTTTGGGGCGCCCTTTCATTCAGTGGCTGATCCATCATCTTTGAGTTGTACGTGCACATACACTGAAAAACTATGAAGTATTTATGACATCAGAGCTGTTTACTTGTATGATTTTTCCTACTTAGCTCAGAGAAATCTGCCAAATGCAGAAATGTGATGTTTCTAAATAAAATATGAAAAAGGAGTTTTCCCACTAAAGGTAGTTTTATGATATACTTACCTGTCCAAACAAATGCCTTTTCTGCCACTATGTGGAACATCAGGATCTCCCCCCCCCCCCCCCCCCCCCCCCCCCAACAAAATTAAGTGGAGAACAGGGAGCACATTCTACTCACTCACAGGAGTACTCGAGTGCTCTCCCTTGAGCAACACATAATCAACTCGCTTCACTCCAAAACAAATCAATTTTCTCCCGTTTTCAAAAGTGCAGGGAAGAGGGAGGTGTTGAAGCTGTTCAGGCAGGTAAGACTAAGTATATCATAGAACTACTTTTAGTAGAAAATTTTGTTTTTTCAGTAAGTATATCATGGAACTACTTTTAGTAGAACAAAAAATTTTTTTTCATACTTGCCTGACCAAACAAATAGTAGAATATCAAAAAGGATGGTGGGATCTCACCCAGGAGCCAGAAGTTCAAACTCAAGTACAAGGGTGCCCACTAACTCATCCAGAGCTTGGCGCCAGAACCAAAATGGTTTTGAACAAGATTCCTGGAAGCTTAAGGATTGTCCCTGCTCCCCCTTATGGAAAGAACAACCAAAATGAAAATGAGCCGGGGATCAGGAAAAGGAGATCCCTGAAATCATCCCAGCACAGAAAGGTTCTCAACCAATGTCTAGGAGGCTACTTCTTGTTCACACTGCCACACAAAACATCACACAAAAAATTTATCAACCAATGTGCATTCACATCAACTTCCAAGTCAATGCGGTAACCAAGGCCAAATCAATTTGTCACCAAAAAGGGTTTAAGTGGGCTTTGTATAAATCGGTGGGGTGGGGGGGGGGGGGGGGGGGACAGAGAATCGGGTCAATTTGCCACGATCCCAAGCAAGTTACTAGCTGATCATTCAGCACACCTATCAACAATGGATTATTTAGCACAACCAATAACTGATCTTTTATTACAGCAGCTAGGACCTGATCATTCAGGACAGCAGCTGATCATTCAGCACAACAGTTGATCCTTCAGTACAGCAATTCATCATACAGCACAGCAGTTGATCACTTCAGCAAAGCAGTTGATCATTAGCACAGCAGTTGATCATTCAGCATAGTAGTTGATCATTCAGCAGAGCAATTAATTCAACACAGCTATTGATCGTTTCTGCATAGCAGCTTAAAAAGTTCACCACAGTATTCAAGAACATTATGCGCTGCATGCATTAGGATGACCTCAAAGCTTTCCATCTTGTGATGAAAGACGAACCATGTGATCTTGAGGAAAGAGCTAAAGTGAATGCTCAATTAAAGTACTCCTGTAAAATGGGAGAAAAAAAAAAACAATAAAAAAAGGTTTTGCTATTTGAATAACTATAATAAATGCATAACTATCAAAAGAAGCTAAATGTAGAGAGTCGCATATAACATAAGACCAGAAAGCACAACTAATCGATGGCAAGACAATAATAATTATATCCACTTTTTGTTCTTTTTCAAAGAATGAACGTAAAATGGAATGCATAAACATTCAAAAGTGATCACAAATAACACTGATACGACATTATAGCACTATAAATGGTATTAAAATCTTTTGTACAATTGGCCAGAACTTGGGAGATAGATTTGAAGCACATGATTTTTTTCTTTTCTTTTTATTCAGCGGTCACAGAAGCAAATTATTTGCTTAAGGGGCAGCCTGTTTTGATGAAATTTGACACAAGTGGCAAACTTCGGACAGATGCAACAGGCCCTGTTCATGTTGCTATCAAGTGAGCAAGACGAGGTTCCACATGGAAGGGATTTGCTTACTGTGACTTTGAATCTTTGAATATACCAGTTAACCCCAGGTTAAAAAAAAAAAAAAAATCTTGGTTTCATACCTATGGGCAAAACTGACCCTTGGCATTTCAGGAACATAAAAATCTGGCACTCAAACAGTTCCAGAATAACAGTCTGCTGCACACAGCTGCTGGCTGCTTGAAATTTCGCAATATACTTCAGTGGTGGCGGGTTTGTCCATGACTAGCAAAAGACTAGAATACGATTACTTTAAATGTGAGGCGACTGCAGGCGGAAATCGAAACAAACTTAAAAAACAAAATTCAGGAAAATGAGAACGAAGAACAAGCAATCATCATGTTTCGACCTCATTTTTTGGTCTTCTTCAGGCAAGGTAAACAGGACAATGAAAACAAAAGAACTAGCAATAATTGCTTGTTCTTCGTTTTCATTGATTGCTCGTTCTTCGTTTTCATTGTTCTGAATGTTGTTATCTTACCTGAAGACGACAAAGAGATCAAAACGCCTCATGTTTTGTCTTGCAATTTATTTGTCCCTTTTGTCTGGCGGAATAGTGATTTTTCTTCTACGTTTGTGATTAATTTCTTTATCACGGCATGGTTAACAATCGTACAAACAACAAAATAAACATTGGTGTATAATAGATGAGAAACATGGAGTACAGGACTTCCTCCCATAGGAGGACTATGGGCTGGAACCTGGGCAGGGGAAGGGTGGGACCTGTTTTCTATTGTCTCCTGTCCTGTGTGCACACTGCTGACCACACGTTGTGTGCATGCAGAAAGTCGCATACGAAAGTTAAAAACCTTACAGTCTGTGTTAGCCTTTGAAGGAACATTGCATAAGACCCCAGATACCAGTATGCACCAGGTTAGCAGCAACTACTATGAAAAATAAAGTGATACACAAGTCAAGCTCTTCACAGCCCAGCCAGTGAGGCCAGATCAGCATTTGGAAACGAACAGAGGAAGAATTTCACAACTAAGTTAAAATTCTGACATCAAATGCAATACTGAATCTAGAAAACTTGAAGACCCCGAGTTGTTAGTTGAAAAAGAAACATTTTCATTTTTCAGTCCTTCTGTCCTTGCCAGTACCTTGATGATCATTGCGTGTTTTGTTCTGTTGTAACCAATGATTCTTATCTCTAATATTCGATACATAAACGCTGTGTAAACAATCATGGAATGCATTCATACATAATTGTAAATTTCCAGCGTGGCGATGGTTATGATAAAAACTATACTGGCAAAATAAACTTGTCATGCTCAAAGTCAAAACTGAAAGGTTGCATACTGTCTGCTATTTCTGGTTATTTCAGATATAAAGTTAATAGCATATGGTAGGTAATATGTGAAGCAGCTTGAGAATAACTTATATGAAATGATATCAAAACGGCCTTAACCTTCAAACTGGATTACAAAGTCCTGTAACTTTAAAAATCTGTTGCTTGTAAAACAAACGTCTGACAGAAACTCATGTGATAATTTTGGATGTAGTAATGGAATCAGAATTTAAGCAAAGTTTAGATAAAGGAAGAAAACAAAAAAGCAAAATGATAAACTTCATTTGAATTTACATTTCATACTTTTCCCGCACTATTTCGTTATGTTTTTCCTTAGTTTAACAGTGATGACAAATTTTGACTTGACCCAACATACAACAGCCCATCCTACCATGTTTGGTCATTAACACACACACACACACACACATACACACATGCACACACACACACACACAAGACCTACAGTGTCAACGTGTTTTTCATGAAAAATGATATTATTGCATATCTTGAGGTCTAAACTTCAGCCAAAAGTTTTCACTGCTGCCACAGAAAACGGTATATACACAGAAAACAGTATATATGTGGCACCAGAAGAAATAATGTCTCTGATAACAAAATCCTTAAAGCACAACTGATTATAAGGCGAATCTGTGTAGCCATCTGTGGACCACTTGCATCAGTGCAGGACAGTGACCCCAGCTGTTGGCTGTGGGCCACCCTGTCCAGATGTTCTGGCAGTTTTCACCAGTGCAGGACAGAAGCTCCAGCTGTTATCTCCCTTGTCCCCTCTGTCTTAGTGTCCAGAGAGCCTAGTGCAGCTGCACCACAATCTTCCCAATGTTCTGACTGGAGTACATGTACTGCAACAACATCAAAGAGCAGCTGCAGTCAGTCATTGCCAAGAAACCCCATCACCAGCAATTCTGAAATCCCCCCTTTGAAAGCACAAATGAATGACGAAAATGGAATGGCTTGCTTGTGTTTTAGATGGCGAACAACTGGAATGATTTTTCATTCTTCTTCTGCATATGCAGGCTGATACTCCTGCAGACACCCCCTGTATAGAAAGGCAAGGATAAATCCCATCTACCCAACAAAGGGAGTGGAGTTTTGTGTGTATGACCGTTTTTTTATCCGCCATTAAGGCAGCCATACTCCAACTTCAGGGAAGGTGCATGCTATGTGTAACGTGTCATCCACATCAACGGCCAAACTGGCCTTCTCTTCTGAAAGTTGGTTACTGGTATTTTACGTGTATGCAAGATGTTATGCGTGCGTTCACACACGGAACCTCAGTTTATAGTCTCATTCGAAGGACTGTATGGGAAATCGAGTCAGAACCAATGTTAACTCCGAGGGAAAAATCCCCCTGTACCGAAACAGCCCGGCAGAGATTTGAACCCACAACCCCGAGATTACGAGTCTGGCGCTCTACCACTGAGGTATTCCAGCACCCCGAATTTTCATTCAATACCTGATTAACTAATATTTAGTAGAATTTTTTTTTTGTTTTAAACCCTGATTTTCTTATTATTTCGTTCTTCCTTAAACTGATTACTTGTTCTACTGTTTATCGCGCAGCATACCTGATTGGAAGATATTTATATTGCAAAATCTTCCATAAGACAACCATGACCATTCAATTGATGTAGTACACACACCAGTCAACTGTTCTGTCAAAATCTTAATGCCACCAAATCTCCTCCATGAGCTGCCCACTGCCATCTCTGGCACCTGCAGTGAGACACTCAGTGGAAACATGGGATCCCTCGTTTGGTGCCATGTGATGGCCAACTGAGCGGTGTTTGACCTAGTTTCATCACACACTGATGCTGTAGTGCTACTGAACTGTTCTGTGTTGCTGACCTTATCTTCTAATCTTTTCTAATCGCTTTTCACTTACGATGTAAGTCTTCTGTTGACGAAATTCACAGCTGAATATGCCTTTTCTTTGTCATTTTCCTGTTCTTTATCATTTCTTTTGTGTTTGCTCAACATCTGCTCTGTATGTAGTGAAATTTCTTTGTAGATAATCAATCGAATGGGAGTGCCAGCCTTAAACTGTTCTTGCCATTTTGATTGTGCCCGTTTTGATCTACCCAACAATCAATGTTTAGGGTTGCATCTTACCTGTGCCCAATACTGACAGCTTGCCAAAACTGATTTTTTTTTAAAGCAAAATTCAATGGGTACGCCATATATGCAGAAAATTACGGTAAAACAAATAATCTTTTAGAATCAAATTATGGTAAAACAAATAATCTTTAACAATTCACAAGTTTATTTTGTGGTTTTTAATTGTTCTTATGCACATCATTTTCATCAAATACATGTTTTTTTGTTAGATAACCAATCGACATTGTTGTATTGTTTTGATGTATTGTTCAACTGCTAATCCTGTTTATTGTTCCAGACCATTTTAAAACTTAACGTTTTTGAAGACTGGATTACAAATCCAGAGATAAAATGATCTGGCTGGCATGAGAGATTTAAGAACAACTCATCCTATTGGCTGACTGTACAAATTTTGTATAACAATTTTACATGTAAACAATTCTAATATTAATGGCTTACAATCATTTATATCCTCAATAAATCACACTCAAAAGGCATCCATATCAAACGACAATAAATTCTGGTCCTTTTGTTGTTGTTGTTGTTGTTGTCGTACCCTGGCTAAAAGACTCTAGGGATCATCCGAACAGTCAAAGTACTTGAACACTATGGTACAAATGCATCAGCTGGGGATGAGAACATTATGTGCGTGACCGTTCTTGATTACCCCGCCACGTGGGCAGCCACACTCCAACTTTGAGGGATTTTGGAGACGGATAACGTTATGCTAGGAGTTTGTCACGACTGAAGACAATCCCCGCATAACTATGCAGAGCATAACAACATTTTGATGTAGCCTTGCTGTTCTAGCCTATGTCAACTGGTCTGACACAGCCTTAAGCCAAGGCGCTGGTCCTTTTAATTCTTGACACTTTATCACTGTACCCAAGAGACACCCGGACTGCCCATCTCGCTCAATTCCCAGACTAACCTCCACAGCTCTGGTGACGTTGTCCAGGCCCAGGAAAGGACCCTGTGGTGCCTTTTCTCCCATGTCCACAGTGCTGGTCAGTTTGCCTGCCTGGTACAGCATCACCAGCTTCATCATGTAATCCTTGTAGTCCGACACAAAGTGCAGCAGGAAGAATCCTCGCAGGCTGGCGGACAGCTGCAGCATCTGGTCCACAGAGAGTGGTTCAGGTCATCAGAGAAAAAAACCCTCAGCTTCCAAAGCATAACATAACAGAGTGACGGATGGATCGATAAAAGAAAATGAAATATGAAAGCATCTTCAACGAGGCCCGTCCGACAATTCATCAGGCATGAAAACTGAATGACCCTGGTTGTATTCGTGACTAGATCAGTGTGACCAACATTGTATTAAAAAAAAGTAAAATTAAGAAATAAGCTACCCACCTGATCACAGATTCTTGAAGTGCTGATTTGTGAACAGTTTGTTCAATGTGCCTTCCATTTCTTCTGGTTCACTGTAGCCTTATTATTCTTAATCGCAATGGCAGTGATTCGACTGTCAGACACTGCCATCTTCTGAACTGATTTTGAAAACATCCTATGTCCCTACAATTAGACTTTGAACAGGTTAATCCAAGTTGCCCTTGTTTAAAGAAAACCACGCTATTCTAATTCAGAATTTGTTTGAACTCTGATCCCTGGGCCATCTTCAGGCAGCATCACAGATCTGCTGACAGCAAGCACTGAAAGCAAGGCATGATGATCCACTCACAGCTGTTCCTCGGAACGATCAATGAGGATCATTAAGATGATGCTACAGAGTTTCAACGTGTCACTGTGCTTCATTTCACACTACATACTGACATCTGCCACTCCCAAGACTTGCAGATACTGCCATACTGGATTGGCAGTTAGAAAAATACCCTAAAGATGCATCTATGAGGTGGGTGAGCTTCAACTATCTAATCCCAAACGTAAAAGTAAAAATACTATTCCACTGGATGAAAGGCACAAACGAATCACAAGACAAAACATGATACGTTTTGACCTCTTTGGTCTTCTTCAGGCGAGATGAACAGCATTCAGGACAATGAAAACGAAGAACGAGCAATCACTTATCTCCTCAACTTGGGTGCAAAATGGACGTGGTTTATCTTGCCTGAAGAAGACCAAAGCGGTCAAAATGCGTTGTGTTTTGGCCTATAATTTGTTAGTCCCTTTCGTCCAGCAGAACAGTAATTTCTCTTCTAAGTTTGTTCACATTTCTGCCTGCAGTCACCTCACTTTGACACGGCCCAATCCGTGTCATCCCACTGAATCAGAGCTGGCCGGGTAGGGGCTGAAAATTCCTACATTGAATGGTTTCAGGATCGTTTGAACCACGACATCCATGATGCTAATCATGATGCTCTTGCAATACACACAGTTACAGCAGTGTGTAAATAACACACACAACTGTGTTGTGTGCTTGGTGTGTGAGGGAGTGGGTGGGTGGGTAAATGGAAGAAGTGAACTGAATGTGACGCATTTGTCCTGGTATTCCTTGGGCACATAATTCTTGCTTTTTGGAGGATTTCTGTTTTATTTCAATATCTATTTCCTCTAGAAAAAAAAAGTTTTGACTCTTGCATGAAAAGAAACATGACCGAAGATGCAGGGATTGATAGTTATTGATCCAGACTTTCGGTCCTTTTCATATGAGTCTTTTGTCAGTTTTGAAAATACTGTGGGCTCTTATTCAGGATATGCGCATGTATAGATCTTCATTATCATCACTATCAGTGTTATCAGATACATGCAAAACTGGAACAAACAAAGGAAGCAGAATTACTTCTTCTGAACACATCTTCAGTTTGTCTTTTGTTACAATTCTGGCTGAATTTTTTTTTTTCACCCCCCCCTCCCCCCCTCTCCGAGGACTCGCCATTCTTTGATGATTTCATACAAGACAAAATGAAGACATTTCAACAAAAAGTAAAAAAAAAATACCTGATTGATGGCAAAGCCTTACCATCAAGGGAAGCATGCTAGTAGCTTTGAAGCCTGAGTAGTCGGAGGTATAGCCAGAAATAGCACCAATCACCATCAGTCGTCCCCCCACAGCAAGGCTGCAAAGAGAAACCTAGGCACTGTCAACAATCACTGCGATGGAAACACAATTTATTCTTCCAGCTATATGTGAACTTTTATGAGGAATGACATGCATATGTAATCTGTGGCAAAGCTGCAACATACCAAGTCTAACGTGACTTGAGCTTACATTACGATCTCGTGTCGTACTGACAACACTAAGATTCTTTGAAAGCCTCTAAAAGACTTTACTTGACCAAACCGAAAATCAGCTATTGGAATAACCTTGGAAGCTACATCAACAATAACATAGCTGATGCGCATGCCGGAAGTTTATGAGCATCGTCTGCTATGTACGACGTATTATCACACCAAGCCTCCTTTTGATTGACAGGTCTGACAGTAAATGTTTCTGTTTGCAGATCAAGGTCATCTGTTTCAAAGGAATTAGCAGAAAAAATATTATCATATTATAACAAATTCAATAAAACAATGCTTTCAGGAAATGCACTTTAAAAATAAATAATGTAAGAAAATGATGACAAGAAAATCAACCAATCTTGAATAATGAAATACCATAATCATATTTTTTGAATGAATCACAGACAAAACACCAATCATACAAATGATAATTATAACAGCAGCATATACCATAATCATATTTTTTTTAATAAATCACAGAGAAAACATCAATCATACAAATGATAATTATAACAGCAGCATATACCATAATCATATTTTTTTTAATAAATCACAGAGAAAACATCAATCATACAAATGATAATCATAACAGCAGCATATACCATAATCATATTTTTTTTAATAAATCACAGAGAAAACATCAATCATACAAATGATAATCATAACAGCAGCATGAAAACAAATGTTAAAGAGCTGGACAAGACAAAAGCAACAAAACAAATTCAAGGCGAAAAAGAAACAACACAAGGTGTATGCACTGCATATACTACATGGAAAATAAAAACCAATGTTTTACAGTGATTTGTCCTTCATAAGATTTTTTCCCCAGGTATTATCACCATCTCAATATCATGTTGGATATGAGGTATATATATAGTAAAACCATTTTGCCAGACATTATGACACATTACCACCAGAGTGTACTACATTTGAACATGAAAAACAAAATATTACTCTCATAACATAATTTTATAAGCAGATATTTTATAAATAACACAATAAAGTCATCTAACGCTGCACTTTGAGAACTTCCAAAAATCTAAATTCCACATTCAGATTCAGATGTTGGATATACTCAAATTCTTGTTTACAAAGTCCCAAAATTAGTCCAAAATATTTTTGACAAAATTGCATCTTCAAAGTACATGCTGAATACTTTCTAATTCCTGAGTTATAAACAATGTGTGTATACCTAAAACAGTTTTTGTTTACTTAGTCCTTTCTGTTTCTTCTTTTTTTTTTTTTTTTTATTGATTCTATGAATCATTTATGGCTGAAAGCATTTTAGTTCTTCATCTGCAATTTTTTTAAATTGATGCAAGGTTCTCTTTCTGTTCATACTCAAGTTCCATAGGGCAGAAGTTTACACTAATTCAGATTTTTGCCCGTCATCTGTAAGTATTCCATAATGTGTTCTGGTTCCCTTGCAAACAGGGGGGCATTTCACAATGTTTAACACTTCACTCTGTGGTAAAGTCGAAGTGTTTTTATTGTATTTCTTTCCCCTTTTCCTCTTTATGTTTCTTTTCTTTTCTTTCTTTCTTTTTTCTCTTCCTCCCCCCCCCCTCCCCCCCCCCCCCTTTTTTTCTTTAAGACACAAAGCTAAACACAGGTCTCATTGGACTGAAAAAATATTTCCATGCACTTGAAGTTAAAGGAAAACATACGCAATCATGAGAGAGTGAATACATTCCATTTCTATCAAATGTGCTAAATTGATTATATTAACATATCATAAAGTGTGGTGCTGTGGATTTGTATGTTAATATAATCAATTTAGCACATTTGACTGAAATTGAATGTATACAATACATGAGGGAAAGAGAAAGGACACTGAGAAAGACGGGGGGCCGGAATAGCTCAGTTGGTAGAGCGCCAGACTCCGGTGATCCTGGGGTTGCCGGTTCGCATCTCCGCCGGTACAGGGGGATTTTTCCCTCAGAGTTAACATTGGTTCTGACTCCATTTCCCATACAGTCCTTTGAATGAGACTATAAACCGAGGTTCTGTGTGTGAACACACGCACAACATCTTACACACACGTAAAATCCCATCACCAAGTTTTGGAAGAGAAGGCCAGTTTGGCCGTTGGTATGGATGACATGTTACACCTAGCATGCACCTTCCCCGAAGCTGGAGTATGGCTGCCTTAATGGCGGGATAAAAAAAAAAAAGGTCATACACACAAAACTCCGCTGCCTGTCTATACAGGGAGTGTCAGCAGGACTATCAGCCTGCGTACGCAGAAAGAAAGAAAGGACACAGAGAAAGACACGAGTCGAGAAAGTGACAGACACATGGACAGCTAGTGCCTACACTACAACGTTTGCCCAAATAATCTTTTACATGCATTTTGGTGGCCCCAGTATGTTTATCATTTATTACTGTTGTTGGCCTTTTTCCTAGCTTTTTTTGTTTTTTAAACCGGGGTAGATATACTAAGCAGAGCAGGTGATGCCCCTCAGCACGACCTTGTCTCATCTCCTTAAGGAAGTGACTCCAGCTATGAATGCTATGGCTTTGTTGTACCTGTTGTGTAGATTGTTCCATGCCTGAAGGACACAAAAACATATACAAACGGCAGAAAGAGGAAATCCATTGGGAGCTATCTAAAAGCTTGTCATGCAATGCACATTTTTAGACAGCCATCTTTGGTACACTACAGTGACCAGATATTGTTGTTTACTTCTCAATAATGATCATTCAACATAGATATTCATCTGAGAAAATTATAAACACAATGAATGTTAATTAGGGGTGCCAAACAACGTCCTAGTCAGATATGAAACACACTCAAAGCCCACAAACCACTCACTGCCTTGGAATTTTTCACCAACTCCTTTTCACATTATTAACACAGAACACAAGTATCTATGTATGATTTAACCAACTCCTTTTTCTTCTTTAGTACCTGATGCAAATGGTGATTTATCACACCAGTTCTTCCCCCACCTTTCCCTTCCTTCCCCCTAATCATTTGCACTTACTTTTTCAGGCAAGTGTCAAACACAGCGCCTCCGATGGATTCGTACACAACGTTGACGCCATTCTGTCAAAAGACACACAAGACATCAGAGATCAGGTGAATTCAGATTTAGTGGCTATGCAAGCAATGGACACAATGAGGAGAATGGAGAGGGGAGGGGACCTGTCTAACATTACAATGAAATCACCCAGGTGATAACATCTTAGGAAAGGTAGTGAAAATGCCCATTTTATTTATTTATTTTTTTTTTGCTGTCCCAACCTCTGCGCCACCTCAGAGGCAGTGCGCCCACGCCACTCATCCCGACACCCCGTCCACAGCCACAGCCCTTTCGGGCCCGCCGCAGCCCCGGCATCGGCAATCCACAGGGAGCAGTCAGTGTCAAGTCGTCAAGAGGCAACCCACCGGAGGAGACACTGCACTGCTGCCGAGTCACTTTGGTGGTGTTCAGTGGCGCCTGTTCTGATCTAACATACGCAGGACACCACCTACTAAGCCCCCTACTGACGACAATAATTGCTTAGTCGCGAAGCCGGCATGAGTGAGCTCTCCCTCCGGAGGGTGCCACCACGTCCGTCCAACGACAGCCCCCATGGACTCGCCAATACCGGTGACCCCGACGGAACCAAACCAAGGCCTCACACCTGGAGAGGACATCGAAACTGAGGTCACCATGAGAGCAAGGCATGAAGGGCCGCAGAATCTGAGACTTTTTTTATGCTGATCGATGAGGATGAAAATGATTAAGATGATGCTACGGATTTCCATTTCGGTCTGAGACTACATGACAGGGCTGTACTCTATGCTTCCTTTCATAATATATCCCGGCGTCAACCAGGCCCGAGAGATACAGGCACCTGCAGTGTTGGTCAGGAAATTTGAGCAACACTCTCAGAAACGCATCCATTAAGTGGATGAAACTCGACTCTGTGGTCCCAGTCTTCCCAACTGAGTCCACAGCAAACTCAACTCTGGGTAGGAGCCGGTCGGGGCAGAAAAACCCACATGACTCTGATGGGATTCGAACCCACGACCTCCCAGCCAGGAGTCCGCGACGCTAGCCACTTCGCCAAGGCGGCTGGTAAAATGTCCATTTTATTGTTAGGTGTCCCAGAGTCAAGGTACTTACAGAACTACCTAAAGCTTGACTGGCATCCTACATGATGACCTACATGACAAGAACAGGTAAGTAAACTGTATTCTCCCTAAAAATGTGGTAACAATTCTGACAGAGAGTAATGCATCTCCTAACCAAAGTGTAAGTCAACATGTCACACCACACTCTGATAGAGAGTAATGCATTTCCTAACCAAAGTGTAAGTCAACATGTCACAGCACAAGGGGTAAATCTGTCTTTCCCTGCATGCATTCGTCGACATGTAACGCTACACAGTAAATCTGTGTCTATCCTTAAATCTATCAGTCAACATGTCACACTACATGATGGTCATTTATAAATCTGCGTTTTTTCCCTGCATTTATCAGCCAACATGTCACGCTATAAGGTAGCAATTCTGTGTCTTTCCCTGCATGCAGTAATCAGCATGTCACAGTACATGATGGTAAGTCTGTGTCTTTTTCTGCATGTATTGACAATCACGTCACAGCAGAGGTGCTACTGCCTCTATAGTTTAAGGTCTACATTGTCAAAATCAACAGAGACTGAGCATGATGGCTGATGCATGCAGGGAGAGACGCCGACTTAACACCTAAACGACACACAGCACTCCAAAGTAAACCCACAGACAACAGAGCACAAAGTTGCTGTAATGCTGGGGAAGAGAAGCAACTATTTATATTCCCCATCAAATTACCTATGAGAAAAGAAAGAGAGAGACTTGATTAATGTCCTAAGTTTAGAATAGTCTGTCACTGAGTGTCTGGCCATTAAACCTTCACTCTTCCTCAAAACCGTTTCACTTTACCTTTCGACCGTGCTGATTTTGGGGCTGTGGCGTTGGCTTACAAGGCAAGTCTGTCTTCCCCTGCATTAACTGATCAGCCTCACAGCCTTTAAAGCAGATCTATACGTTACCTACTGTATGCACCAATGGGTCTGCAGATATGAATGCAAACTCCCCAATCTCTGCCCAACTCCCTTGCTCATGCTTACAAAGAACAGACAAAAAGCTTTCACATGTTTCCAGTTGAATGGAACGGTGTCCGTGGATCACAGTATGTGTTGTTTTCTGGTGGCCCAATCTTCTCTGCTGGCCCTTCTCTCTTCCCCCATCCTATATACAGATAACCCACAAGAAATGGTGCTTTTGGCATACATCAATATCAAGATAATTGGACTTCTTATAGCATTTTCTGACTTCTCAGAGTGGTCTGTAACATCAGTCCTAACCATCTTTCATCATCTGTCCTCGATGAACATGCATATCAGCTTGCATGCCTCCATTTCTCTGGGTTTCCCTAATATCTGCCACACTTACTCATTTTCACACAAGCATACATAGGGACACTGACATACCAACGTGCAGACCCCTGACAATAACTCACATTCCCCCCTCACACACACACACATAAAAAGGGGGAAAGAAGGGGTTGGGATGAGGGAGAAAAGGGGTGAGGAAATGGGGATAAAAATGTAAAGATCTAAACCTTCACCGACATTGGGAACCATCAAAAGTTTGTCTGCAGCTTTTAAGTACAAAAATGCACAGGATACAGGATGATGGACAGTTAGAAAAAGATGGCATGAAAAGATCTGTCTGAAAGATTTGTGTCAAATGATGAGTGATGGAGTGTGATGGAAAAAGAAAGGAAAGGTGGTCATACAAAGCAGAACTGAAAGCTCTTGCTCAATGTTTCTCTCCACTGAATCTTGGGACGCATATATATCGGAGATACTAAGGTGCAGTTCCAGAAATGATATGGACACAAAGATAAGTTCAGGACCACTGTACACTTACTGGGTATTCTGCTTTCAGCACAGCATTCAGGTCTTCCTTTTTGTAGTTGATTGGCCGGTCACAGCCGATGCTCTGAAAGCAAACATCCCATAGTATGTAACTGAGACAAAATCAATGGAAGGAAAACGAGGGGGGACAGGGGGAAATGAGCGGGGTAAAGTGGGTGGCAGGTGGGGGTGGGATAAAGGGGGAGGAAGGAGGGAGAGTAGGGGGAAGGGCTAGAGAAGTGGTTGAAACCATTGTTGAACTTCATTGCTAAACATGCCTTTTCTTCTTAAAACGACAACAACAAACACTATGTCTGTACTGACAGACCGATGACATACAATGCATGCCGCTGTGCACAGGTTACTTGCCTGCTCTCCGTACATTGTTTTGATGGATTCAACACTCACAGTGTGAGCATCTGTAAACCTGATACTCTCCTGCTCTCTGATCTGAATACGCTTCCTGTCTGCCATTAAATCAATATAAGACCTGCATGAATTTCTATCTGATGATGGTCGGAAAGGCCAGGGCAGCGTTCGTACAGCTACTGAACATCTGGAGCTCCAAGGAACTGTCAATCAACACCAAAGTCAGGCTCTTCAACACCAACATCATCATCATCATCGCCTATTACCCCTCCTGGGGTACAGGCCGCCAACCAAGGACCTCCAGGCATCTCTGTCCTGGGCTCTTTTCTCCAGTTGGTTCCAAGTCATCCCCATGTTTCTGATGTCTGCTTTCAGGTCCCTGCGCCAGTTGTTCCTTGGCCGACCTCTTTTTCATTTTCCTTAGGGGTTCCATGTTAGGGCTTGTCTGGTGATGTTGCTTGCAGGCTTCTGCAGCGTATGTCCAATCCACTTTTTTAAATAAGTCTTTAGGTCTGCATGCCTTCTTTTCTCTGGAACCATTTGCATGCAAACAGCTTTCATTTCCTGTTCCTCATGCTCTGTCTCCTGCAAATTTCAAATCCGGGCTACACACTCATTAGCATTAAAAATACTCTTCTTCTTCCCTTCATTAACACAGTTTTAATACTTTTATGTCATAACATCCATACTGCTCCTGCCACATTGTGAGAGTGTGATGTGTTGATATAGTGTGTGTGCATGTGTGTGCACCTGCTTGTGTATGAGTGTGTATGTTAGGAAGCTGGGTGGTGAGGCGAATCAGGGTGAAAAACAATGACTCATAAGTGTATGTAGTCATGTGTACTTGAATGTTGATTTCTTAACAGTTTTTGTTCGTTTGTTCCTTTTTTGTTTTTATAAGTGCTCTGAGCTTGGCTGAGATAAGGCGCACATAAATCCTCATTTTCATTTAGTATTGAACTGTGAAAGTATCCGGTTGAGCTTTACTTAAAAAAACAAATCCTAGCCAAGCTGCTGTAGCCGTGTAATCACAGGTGAGAGGTGAAGCAAGAGTACAAAAGTAACAGACAACAAGATGCAAAGCATATACACATACTCCCAGTTTACCTTCCAGAAAAACGTCACAATCAAACATGCGTCATCATGTATTTGACGTCACAATCAAATGTGCGTTATAATGTATTTCGTCACTGAGATATTCCATAAGAAGAAAAACCGTTTTGGGCCGTTATAGCCGTTAGTAACGGCTAGTCTGGTAAAATAAAACATTGGGCATCATCCGTGACCCATAATGAACATACCTACAAATTTTCAAAAAGAGACTGGAAAACATTTTGTCTGGAGGCAGGAACTTTTGACCACAACAACACACACACAGACAGCAGACAGACAGCATTTCTTCGTTCCCATTTTAAAGTACTCCCTGTTCTATAAGAACTGGGAGTACAAAAAGGAAGTAGAAAATGAAAAAAAAAGTGATAACCTGATTGACTGATTTGTGTAAGCTGTCTATGAATGAATAAGTGGGAAA
>CM065737.1:54784390-54789390 GCA_033310375.1 Conus canariensis
GAAACGATTCAAAAATGCTCAGAGGAAAAAGACCTTGGTGTTACCTTTAACTGCGATCTTAGTTTTGACCCACACATACAACAAGCGATCAGTAAAGCCAACCAAATGATTGGGCTGATTAGACAGTCTTTCTCCTTTATTGATAAAGACATATTCCTGAAATTGTACAAAGCGCTTATCAGACCACATGTGGAGTATGGAAATGTTATCTGGTACCCACTGTTTAAGAGACAATCGGCGTCGGTTGAAAAGGTCCAGAGAAGAGCGACTAAGATATTACCAGAATGCAGAGACATGACTTCTGCAGACAGGCTAAGATATCTTGAGTTACCATCTCTAAAAGCCAGAAGGGTAAGAGGGGACCTGATCCAAGTATATAAAATATTTCACCAAGTGGACGATATTGATTTAAACTCTTTATTCCAAGTGAGTAAGTCTAATATCACAAGAGGCAATGAGGGCAAATTGTTTGTTCGTTTTTCTAACACTAGCCTAAGGAGAAATTCGTTTGCTATCAGAGTAGTTAGCAAATGGAATTCTCTTCCGACTAACATTAAACTCACTGACACTCTTAACAACTTTAAACGCCTCCTTGATGCAGATGTAAGTTTTAAAGACATAGAATTTGACTTTTATGACCGAGACCTTTCTCATACCAATATATGTAACTGTTACACGATGCGATTAACGCCCCTTGAACAATACATGTACTGACATATCGACGGAGCACAAGAAAGCCGCGAGGCTATACAAGCTCCTACCTACCTACCTACCAGAATGAACGACCGATCTTCAGTGCACCTTGGTCTGTTTGTGTTGTTCTTACCTGGCGATTGCTGACAATGGTCGAAGTTGCAGGCGTCTAACCTTCGGCAACCCAGATATCGAGCTTTGGACTTCCACGGCACGAACATTACCAGCGATTTTAACCAGTCGTGTGCAAGAAACAGGTGAAAATGTACCGAAGCGAGTACACGCGCACGTATTGCCAGCGAACGTCTGCACCAAAAGTTAAATAAGAGTCGTTTCCCTTGGAATTGCAGGGCCCGCTTCTATCACTGGTTTTTCATGACCCAATGATCTAATCAGTGCTTATGACCCCCAAAAGTTTAAAAAAAAAAAAAATGTTTACGGAGAGGCCACCCTGGTACTGAACCTCATTCCACAATCTCTGCGGAAACGGCGCTCCTACGTGGAATATCTGTCCCAGATCTTTTGCAGGTTTTCTCGCACTGCAATCACAAGCCCAGCTGTCACCCCTCAATCTGATTTCGTTCACATGAGGAAAGATACACTCGCAAACTCAGATTATTTTCCATATCACACAGCTGCGCTTATTCCGCTTTGATGCTCAAACATTCAATGACATATCTTTGAAGTTGGTTGGTTGATTGTTTTTTGTTTTTGTTTTTTTAGATCAAAAACACTTCTGCCGTTTGTACGTCTTTTAGTTGCGTCAGGCACTGGCAATCGAAAAGCACTTCTTTTTACTCACGCCGTAAACATCTCCGCAACTTGCACGACCTGCCGTTAAGTTAGGTCACTGACAATGATCCAGAATAACTCAAGGCCAATTTATCACAAGTTTGGTTGGGCAATAAATGAATAGCCTCAGATCAACATTTGTCATAACGCGCACCGCCATGGAATCTGAAAGTGAAACATGAATAATTATTGTCGTCCAACACCTTATGCCGGGCACATTCATTGTGAGGTTCTAGGGAAACTAAAAGTTATTGGAAGAAAGATAGCAAGCTATACATCGTCAGAGATACAGTCGGAGCTCTTTATGTTTAAAAACAAACACCAACAACCTGTGTAAGCGGTCAGAGATGACAAAGTTAAGCCTAATTAAAATGATGAATCTGTTGGGAGGACGGGGGAAGGGGAGTCACTTTGGACGCAAAGAACTGGATCTACCACTAAAAAAGTAGCAGAAAGTTATTTATGGTCAGGTACGTTGGTTAAATGGAACTTGGTGGAAAAGGGTCTGTTATAATGCCTGATTTCAAAACAAGGCAAATCAAGGTTTGCAACTGGCAGCTACGACCAACGGCATTAACATTCCATGCCTGAGAAGAAAAAAAAAGTAGAAAGAAAAGGTCCAAAACATCTGCATAAAGAAAAAAAAAAAAAAAAAAAAGGAGAAGAAAAGAAAAGAAAGCAAGAATGAAAAAACTCGAAAATCAAACGAGTTTCTGAAAGAGTAAATACACTACTGATCATACTATTAAGCTTAGAAGTCTATGAAGAGACAGTTCGCTGGAAGAAAGAGTACGTTAGCTACGCTTGTTTGTTTGTTTTTACATCAGAAAAGCCTATGGTAAAGTATGGTATGCAGGACTGTTTTACCAGCTGAAAAAAAAAATGCTAGAATAAGTGGAATATCAAAACATTATCCTACCTCAAATGTTTCTGACCTGAAAATTTGATAAAAGCACGAGCTGGCAAAGTTTGTTCCTGAGTCAAACAGTTGGATGATATTCCCCAAAGTTGAAGCCCCGATTTTGTTTAACATTCTTATTCATGAACTGCCCATGGTACTATCAACAGACGATATTACCATCTAAATGAATACAAATCTAGGCAAACACACGAACGAGAGAGTTATAACCTATGTCCAAAGGATTTATCCGCTGGAAATGGACGAACTAAACACATACAGTGAAAGACAATGGACTCGCACTCTCGGAAGAGAAAATCAAATTAGTGTTATGTCATAACGGGGAAAATGCTGCATCATCGTCGCTACCAGTGCTAGATAACAAAACCCCACAATCTTCGCAAACATTAAGTTTGTAGGTGTTCACCTACTGTACAGACTCATTTGGCGAATGCATGTCGAGAAGTTGATAAGGACAGAAGAAAAAGATCAAACCTATTGAGAATAGTTAGTGCAGTCAGAATGTTAAAAAAGAAAAAAAAAAAAGAAAAGAAAAAGAAGAGAAAACAAAAATTCTGCGTTCGGCCATCAGCCTTGTCCGACTGAAATTAATCCATGGACACACACACACACACACACACACACACACACACAATTTTCTTCATCCCCGAAAACTTTTTGGAACAAAGTGCAGTATACTGACGGTACAGCCAATAGCTTCGCTTTTGGTGTTTCAGTGCACACAAATATTCTTAATGCCCACAAAGAATTCAAGTGGTTTGCTATCTTTGCGAAATCAACGTGAGTTGTCAACAGCCAAATACATTACTCCGCTGGCGTAGGAAGATTTTGGACTCGGAAAGGAAGACGGAGGAGTGGGGAGAGGGAGGGCGCGGGGCAGGAGGGGGAGGGGGGGGGGAGGGGGGGGGGGCTGCGAATGAGAAATCTGAAAGAGGAGGAGAGGGGGCGGGTAAAGGTAAGGGTTCCAGCACAATGGAGACGGTTTTATATGAATGTTGAAAAGACCTGCTCCCCCACCCCCTCTTCCACATACTCACATATCACTCTCTCTCTCTCTCTCTCACAACACACACACACACACACTCGCATCCTAGACGTATCCAGACACACACACACGCACGCGCGCGCGCACGCACGCACGCACGCACACGCACACACACACACACACACACACACACACACACACACACACACACACACACCGATATGCACATACGAGTATTTCTGACCGACACCATAATAAGTCGGCTGTGCAACCAGTTCTGTAAACTCACCTTACTTGAACAAACAGACCAGCGTCGTATATTCAGCTCCTGTCTTCCTTATATTCATTCCAAGAGAGAGGGAAGGTGTGGGGAGGAAGGCAGGCTCTTACTCCAGGCTCGAAGGGGGAGGGGAAGGGGGGAGCCGGAGAGGGGGGTGCGGTGGCGAGACAAGATGTGCCAGGCCAATCTGACTCACCACGGATAGTATGGGCTTGCCTGTGTTGTCCGGGGAACAGCCTGTGAAGGGGACACCTTGGGCTCGGACACCGGGACAGGAATGCCTTATCCCAGAAAGCTTTGGCGGTAAACATTGTCAGCACCTTTGTGTCGAGGGTCTCCAAGCTGATAACACCAGCATACAAGTACCCCCCCCCCCCTCCCCTTTTCTTTATCGCTTAAAAAAAAAAATTTAGGACGGGGGGGGGGGGGGGGGGGGGTGGGGAGGGGGGGAGTGGGGGGTAGGGGGGGGGATTGAGGGTGGAAGGGGGTGGGGGGAGAAAGGTAGGGGGTGGGGGGAACAGCGCTCACAGTAGGTGGTGTTGGGGTTCCGAATATCCAGCTGTTCTGCAACTGGACGAAACGCGAAAGCAGCCTGCCAGTTAAAACCACATTAGATCTTCTTCTTCCTTTTTTTTTTTTTATTAAAGGAGAGAGGGAGAAGGGCAACATAGGGTGGGTCGTGAGAGGGGTTGGACTAGGAACTCTAGCCACTGCTCTCTCTCTCTTTTTTTGTTGTTTACAATGATAGGGTCACTTTCCGCAGATCCCAGCGCCAGCTGTGACTGTGCAACTGTGCAGAAGGAAAGACGGATTTGACACTATATTTTCTGAACAACACGTGTCTTGGGTGATAGCCACGCATTTACCACCTGTACTGAAAGCGTCTTACTAACTATGCAGTGGTTTATCTATAACCCTACTCCCATCTCCTCGCTATTAGTATCAAGATGGGCGTACCTGCCCAATATGTCCCTTTTACATTCATTGTCGCTTGATTCAGCTTTCAGACCACAGAGCTACAGTAACCATTGTGAAAGCACCTGCATAACTTTTTTTTTTTTTAAATGCATACGCTTTGTGTTCCTCCAGCTCCCATCTATCCCCATCATATACACAACAACGCAAACATCTGACTCACACTCACACAAACACATAAACACGTATGTGTGCTTTAATTAACGTATATATCATCAATAGATGTTCCAATAAGTCTTCTGGAACAAGAGACGTTGAGTACACGTTCTACCAAGGAAGGAAAACTAACCATTTTAATATCTTTACAACTGTTCTGGTTCCTCGTCCTGAGTGATTCTGAGTGATTTCACAACATG
>CM065737.1:54794390-54811890 GCA_033310375.1 Conus canariensis
GCACTGACGGTGGATAAACTTCTTGGAGATGCACGAATGCTTGTCACACGGCTAAAAGACCAGGATACCACAACAGACACCATTATTTCAAGGTCTCAGATCCTGCATAAACGTATAGAAGCCATGAAACAGGTAAGATTTTACATGGTTTTTATTATCATCATTATGGTAGTACAGGGCCAGAATGGCTCAATGGTAGAGTGCGGGACTCGTAATCTTGGTGATCCTGGGGTTGCGGGTTCGAATCTCCGCTGGGCCGTTTCAGTGCAGGTTTTTTTTTCCCCTTAGAGTTAACATTGGTTCTGACTCTGTTTCCCAAACAGTCCTTCAAATGAGACTATAAATCGAGGTTCTGTGTGTGAACGCACGCATAACATCTTGCATACATGTAAAATTCCATCACCAACTTTCAGAAGAGAAGGCCAGTTTGACCATTGGTATGGATGACACATTACATATAGCATGTACCTTCCCTGAAGTTGGAGTATGGCTGCCTTAATGGTGGGATAGAAAAAAAAGGTCATACACACAAAACTCCACTCCCTTTGTTGGGTAAATGGGATTGATCCTTGCCTGTCTGTACAGGGAGCTTCCGCAGGAGTATCAGCCAGTGTACGCAGAAAAAAAATTACGGTAGTACAAATATGTTTCTAGTAGTCAGCCAGCTTGTTATTTAAAAAATTTTTTTTTATTGAGTTTTTGATTTTATTGTTTTAAGGAAATGAGTGTGAAAGATCAAAAGAAGTGGCTGACATTCTCTGCACAGCTTAGTCTGATTCACTTTAAGAATGCTGGTTATTCTGCTACAGGGTTATGAAATATTGATACCAGTATTGGATAAATGTGTATGTGAACGAGTGTGTGTGTGTGTATGTGTGTGTGTGTGTGTGTGTGTGTGTGTTTCATGTGTGTGTTGTGTGTGTGTTTTGTATGTGTGTGTGTGTGAGTGTGTGTGTGAGTGTGTGTGTGTGTGTGTGTGTGTGTGTGTGTGTGTGTGTGTGTGTGTGTGTGTGACTGTGTGTGTGTGTTTTGTGTGTGTGTGTGTGTGTGTGTGTGTGTGTGTGTGTGTGTGTGTGTGTGAGAGTGAGTGATAGGAATCTATGACTTCTCTTTTCTACTATTTCTGGAATAGAGGTCAGAAGGGATCAGCCTAAATATTTTCTGTCTGTTAGATCATTCTAGAGGTGCAGTGCATTTTTTATGTGTAACTGTAGGCAAAGACAGGGATAAGAGAGTGGAGATGCGTAACTAATCAGACTGGGCAATAGACATAAAATCCATTGGAAGATTCTCTCCAGCTTCTGTCTAGAACTGATCATGCTGAAGATGTGTAGGTGCAAACGGAAAGATTGTGATCATGCGACAGATTGTCATCCGTTTGATGGATGTGTGCTTTGAAAATTGTGTGAGTGTTGTTTTAGGTCTGGTTTGACTCATGAACATGTTATGTACACAGGCAAGGTTACAAATGTATCATGCAGTTTCAAAATCAAGTGGGTGTTTCAACCCCACAACATTTGTCATCATCTTAAAATGAATGTTACCAAAGGAGAAAGAAAAAGAAAAAAAAAAATTCAGCTGTTCCTTAAAAATGACACAACAAAGATCAACAGAAGACAGATATGCAACATACACACAAGACAACAATACCACCACTGTCGCCACCATCACAAACAGAAATAATCAGCAACAGCTAGAAAAATCAAACAAACAGCAGTGACCTCCCCTCTTCCGATTGTGCCAGTACCAAGACGACATCAACGAGCTGAACGAGATGGCCAAGCACCGGCCCCGGTCCACGCTGGTGATGGGTCTAGCCCAGGAGAACCGGCAGATCCGCGAGCTGCAGCAGGAGAAGCAGGAGCTGCAGATGGCGCTGGAAGAGCACCAGTCAGCCCTGCAGCTCATCATGCACAAGTACCGCCAGCACACCGTCAACCTGCTGCGCGCCAACCGCCTGGACGGCAGGATTGCTCAGGAGCAGATCCGCGCCAAGGTGGGTGTGGGTGTATGTTAAAACCTCTCAAATGACAGCCTCCTGAAGTTGGTAAGAATGTGGGTATTATCTGGGCACTAAATCAAGTAGAGACAAAGAGAAGAACATCAGGTAAAAGCTGCAAATAGCAGATGTCTTTATTGAGAGGGACTGTTGTTGAAGTTTGACTAAATGTTTGTGTGTGTAGTAGTAGCAGCAGCAGTAGTAGTAGTAGTAATTTCATTTTGTCATCTTTTCACAAATTTATGTGATATTAGACAAGTGTGTGTGTCTGTGAGTGTGTGTGTGTGTGTGTGTGTGTGTGTGTGTGTGTGTGTGTGTGTGTGTGTGTGTGTGTGTGAAGAGGGTATGAGAAGAGGGTATGAGGGAGGAAGATGGGGCTGAAGGGTTAAGGGGATTGCTTTTATGCATATTAGCATAATATCGTGTTAATATAACATAATTGTTTTGTTTTTTTTGTGTGTGTGCTTGTGTCAAGGCACTGATTTCTTGCAAACAGTCAAGCTAATAGAGATGTACTTTTTCAGTTTTTGATTTTTTTTGCTCTCAAATGATAATGCAAGGGGTGAGTTTTGGCAACATGCCACACACCACTCTCCAAGTAATTCTTCTTGCTGAAGATGTGTACAAACCTCTGTGTGTGTACACTCTTGTTCATGCATGTCCGTCCATCCAGGAGGAAGTATGCCAGCTGCTGGACAAGGTGGAGGAGATGGCAGGCGTGATGCAGCGTGCCGTGCGCATGGATGACGAGCACGCCAACCAGGCGGAGGAGCACATCGCCCGCCTGGAGATGGAGAACAAGACACTGCGCCAGATGCTGGAAGTGTGCACCACAGCCCAGCACCCCATCGTGGCCGCTGATGACGTCTCTCTGAGCCTGTCCCATCACAACATGTCTCTGGACAGCAGCTGCAGCAGCCAGGTCTCCCAGATCGAGGTCAAGACCTCTGCCAGTGGGTCGACGTCCCAGGAGGAAGACCCTGCATCTCCACACAGACAGGGGAAAGGTGACAGTGACAGCCAGTCTTGAAACCTGGCCCCTGTCTCTAGTTTGTTTGTTTGGTCATCGGTTGTTTGAGTTTGGATGGCGGCGATTCGTGAATGATCTTCTAAGGTTCGGTGATGTGTTTTCATTGTGTGTTCCCTCACTTTTGACATGGAATCTCAAAGAAAAATGCATGTATGGAATAGATTTTTTTTTTTTTAGGAAATGCAAGAAGTACATCTTTTTTTGTTTTTTGTTTTATATTTTTGGTCATTATTTGTCTTTACAGCTATCTTAAAAAATATTTGAACTTATAGCAAGAAAATTTTTGAGTACCTGTTATCTGTTCAGGATGTGTTCAATGATGAAGATGAAAGTGGACAAGTTGGCCATTTTCTTTTTTTCGTTTTTGTTTTTTGTTTTTGATGTTTCAAATGATTTCGTAATCTTCCATAACCAAATCCAAAGTCATGTATGAATGCATGCATGCATATACATATGCATGGACATTCTCATAAAAGCATGCACACACACACACACACACACACACACACACACACACACACACTGCACAGAAATAATGCTGACAGAGGAATTGAGAGGACGGAGAGTCAAATTGTAGTGCATGTGGTTGTTTTTGTTTTTTTTTTTTAAAGAATTTGGATAAATGACACAATAGGGATTTGAAAAAAAAAATCTGCAAAAATATGAGGGTCATCCAGTAAATGGAAACATGTTTGATTTCACACAAAATGTTTAAGAAATCCACTTGTGTACATTCCTTCAACATAACATCTGTGCTACTGGATAATGACCAATGTCCATCTGTGTGAAAGATCTCAAATGCCTTTAACAAGGCAACCACAGTTGATTAATCAAACTTGCCTGGCCACTTGAACTTCTAGTCTGCGTCATCAAATCTGACACAGTAGAGAGATTCCTTCAGTCTGGCGAAAATTTGGGGGATTCCTATCAGGGATGCTGGGTGCGGAAACACTTCCTGTCTGTAAAATGTCATAAGTGATGCTGCCTTTCTAGCATTATGGCATGCATCATTATAAAGAGGATCAGTTAACACATCTGTGACTGACTACGTTCATACTCATAGTCAGACTGCAACAAACACGGACAAACTATGAGTATACTCATAGCAGTCGTTTCAGGCACAAAACTCGCATTTTCTTTAACCGTAGGCACTTTTGGTGGCAATTGAGTTGCTTCCCTTGTTATGGTTAGTACTGTTGGGGAATATGAAGTTTGACAACGCCTTGGCAATAACTAACCCCTTCTCTTTCTAAATTTTCCTTTGGGAAATTTCTATGATATTCCAGGTTAACAGGATGTCCCACATGAATGCAGTAAGCCATCAGTATACTGGATTGTCATGTGACAGAGTTGTTGTGGAGGATCGGTGGAATGGCTTCAGGGAGCTGTGGACACTTCATTCATATTACAGGTTGCAAGATTTCCTGACGGAAATTTCTGTAATGATTCTCCTTAACAGTCTGTCCCACTTGCACAGGGTAAGCAACAAGTGTGCCATGATCATCATAAGTGAAAATCATCACTGTCTTCAAATTTGCCTGTTTTCGTTAGAATGTTATCAGCCTGGTGATGCTGGAGTATGCTGCACACATGATTGTTGCATCAATTCTGATCGATAACTTAGAGTCCAGGTTTCTCCTTTTGCCACAACCTGGTTTCTCCTTTTGCTACAACCTGTTTCTCCTTCATTTTTATGCCTTTATTTGCAACGCCTCAACACCTTCAACTTGTGCATGTTTCTGATCTGTGGTAAGTGCTTTGGTGTACCTATCTTGCAGCGAGCCATCTCATGTTCAACGCATTTGACGTAATTGTACACACTGAATGTACTGACCCACAGCTTATTCCAACAACTTAGTTAATTTCTTCACACATCAGTCTTGTATCGTTATGTAATATATCTTTCACTTTTAATTGCGTGTTTCATCCGTAACACCAGCTGGATAGCCTAGTCTGTGTATTTAGCTTAAATGTTATTGTTTCTCTCTGTGAAAAAAGAAACCATTGAATTAGTGCTGCATCAGAAATGGCTAATTTACCACAAAGCTTCTGTTGCATTTGAAAAAGAATTGTATCAGGAGTACTTTTATACTATTCAATTTTTAACAAGTGTTTTTCAACTCTGAAGCTGGCCATTTTGCTCATAACATTTGGCGCCTTGATTAAGAAGTGATGCCAGAAGTGTGCAAACTGTTAAAAAAAAACTGCCTATGTGTAGTATTTATTTTTTTTTATTGGATCAGTCTCTGTTTGTTGGATGGTCCATGTACGAATGACTTGCTTTTGATTTAACTGAACACCGAATGAAAAAAAAAAATCCTTGAAAGGGATACAATTCCTGCATGCTTGAGCCTTTCCCTTCACAGATGAAAGTTATACCCCCTGTCCTTGGCTTTTGTTAACAGTTGCAAATGGTTATACCTTTGACATTTCAAAAGCTTAACTTAGAGACCCCAGAATGTCAGTCAAAATGGCCATGCTGATCTACGCTGACTGACCATCAATCCTACAAAATGGAACTGAAGACCTATCCAGCTATTTTCAACTTCATCGTGGGGAATCCTGTACCACCGCTGCTTTCTCTTCCCGCTTTCTCCCCAACACACTTACGCTCTTTTTCCCTCTCTCTCTCTCTCTCTCTCTCTCTCACACACACACCACACAACACACACACACACACACACGCATGCACAAAACACACACACACACACACACACACACACACACACACACACACACACACACTACTACTACTACTACTACTACTACTACTACTACTACTACTGAAAGCAATATACTGCTTCACTGACTGCATCAGCACATGGATTGAACAGAGAAAAGACTATTTCTCCAATGTTTCTCCAATGAGGTGTTAATGATCTCATCTTGTTCATTGAGTCTCACTGACCAAAACTGTGTCCATGTCAACACAGAAGTACAGGATGTATGATGTCTGTTGAGAAGTATCTGTTCCTGACAGGTGGAAAATGAATTAGATAAGGACACTGATACTGCAGCGATCGACTGTTCGTCTGGTTTCGGGCTTGTTTTGAGGTAATTGGATTTAACATGTTCTTGGCAGACTGACTGTTCACATGGGGTAACGTGATGTTTGTACCAGCCAGTAGATAAGAGACACCTTTCTGTTGAATTTGTCTTTTGCACAGATGGATCTTTTTCAATTATATCGGTGACATCTGAATCGTTGTTGTTTTTTGACAACTTGTCCGTAAGCTGAAGCTTGATATCTTACCATGTGGTGTTCTATCCTTTGCAGTATTTATCAACAGCTGAGAAGTATAAAGCTCTTGTAATGTTCTTCCACTCTACATAAATCTAGAGAAATGTAATTGTTGAAAGCACTGTGGAACGTGTTGTCTCCATCCTGTGAACTTTTTTTTTTCTTATCATGATGTTAGATTCAAAGCTTATAAGCATTGACTTATCACTGATTTACTAAGACAGCCGTAATTCATTTTAAGTAGTAGGATAGAATAGGGAATCACTTTTTAGTCTGTGATGTGTATGTGTGTGTGTGTGCGTGTGTGCGCGTGCGTGTGTGTGCATGTGTGTGTTTGTGTGTGTGCGTGTGTGTACATGCATGTGCATGTGCGTGTGTGTGTGTGCGTGCATGCGTGTGTGTGTGTGTTTGGCCGCTCTGTTTTACATACTTCCCAGTGACATTATTTTGACACTGTTGACTTGCACGTTGCTACACACAGACGCACCTTAGTTCATTCTGTTACTGCACCAAAAAATAACAGTCCACAGGAAGACACAAGTATCAGCTCTGTGCTAGGCCAATAGTCACAGAAGACCATGTACAGCTGCTGAGTCTCTTTGGCTATGTTCAGAGACTGCTGCAGAGATTCTATATTGCTGTTAATGGCTATGTTCAGAGACTGCTGTGGAGATTCTATGTTGCTGTTAAGCCCCTTATGGATTGCTGATGAACGGTTGGTGAATGATGGATTTGTTGCAGAGCTAGATTGAGTGAGCACCCCCCTCCCACCGCATACACAGAAACCTCCCCAATGAGGAAGTTTGTATTTTAGAGAAGAGAGAGAGAGAGAGAAACATTCAAGGTTGATGCTGTGTTTGTTTGTCTGTGCTCCAGATCTTCAGGGCTGTCTTAAAGTTGGTTTGGATCTTTAGCACTGTAACTGATCAACATCTTTGCTGACGTTGTGTGTGTGTGTGTGCGTGTGTGTGTGTGTGTGTGTGTGTGTGTTTGTTTTTCATTTATGGAATTTTTTTTTTTTGTATGTGCTTTGGTTCATTTGGTTTTTCAGTCTGAATAATGATCTCTGTTTAAAAATAGTATTTTGCGAAATGTCTTTGTGCATGAAAGATTTTCTGTGTTTTTTTGAAACATACAAGATGAGAGATTACATGTACATTTATCTTCAGAACCATTGGCATTCTTCTGCTCTTTTTGCTCTGACTTTTGTGAGTTATCTCCCTTTTGTGTCAGTCTTACAGGGTCCATCTTGTCACTAAGATAAATTAATTAAGTGGAAATATGAATAGGACTGAAATTTGACAGTGAAGATTTTCTGTTCTTTTTTCTTTTCCTTTTTTTTTTTTTTTTAATATCATTTTAGTGAAAATCTGAGAATCATTTGAAGAAATCTGTTGTGTATGAATAGGTGAAGAACCAAATCGGCTTTAAATATGACATGCACGCTCTCATACTTGCTGTGAACCAGTTGCTTATTTTGTTCTTTTGAACAAGTGCTGTTATCACCAAACCGCTAATAGTTTGGCTGAATGTGATCCACCTCATTGTCCAGTGATCCTGGGGAGTTCTCTCGATGTCCTGCAGTTCTCTTGATGTCCTGTCGTTCTCTTGATGTCCTGTAGTTTTCTCGATGTCCTGCAGTTCTCTTGATGTCCTGTAGTTCTCTTGATGTCCTGTAGTTCTCTTGACCTGTAGTTCTCTTGATGTCCTGTAGTTCTCTTGATGTCCTGTTGTTCTCTTGATGTCCTGCAGTTCTCTTGATGTCCTGTAGTTCTCTTGATGTCCTGCAGTTCTCTTGATGTCCTGTCGTTCTCTTGATGTCCTGTAGTTCTCTTGGTGTCCTGTAGTTCTCTTGATGTCCTGTAGTTCTCTCGATGTCCTGTAGTTCTCTTGATGTCCTGTAGTTCTCTTGATGTCCTGTCGTTCTCTTGATGTCCTGTAGTTCTCTCGATGTCCTGTCGTTCTCTTGATGTCCTGTAGTTCTCTTGGTGTCCTGTAGTTCTCTTGATGTCCTGTAGTTCTCTTGATGTCCTGTCGTTCTCTTGATGTCCTGTAGTTCTCTTGGTGTCCTGTAGTTCTCTTGATGTCCTGTAGTTCTCTCGATGTCCTGTAGTTCTCTTGATGTCCTGTAGTTCTCTTGATGTCCTGTCGTTCTCTCGATGTCCTGTCGTTCTCTCGATGTCCTGTAGTTCTCTTGATGTCCTGTAGTTCTCTTGGTGTCCTGTAGTTCTCTCGATGTCCTGTAGTTCTCTCGATGTCCTGTAGTTCTCTTGATGTCCTGTAGTTCTCTTGATGTCCTGTAGTTTTCTCGATGTCCTGCAGTTCTCTTGATGTCCTGTAGTTTTCTCGATGTCCTGCAGGTCTCTTGATGTCCTGCAGTTCTCTTGCTGTCCTGTCGTTCTCTCGATGTCATGCAGTTCTCTTGATGTCCTGTAGTTGCTGTTTCTTTTTAGGTCTTCTGCAGTCCCAGGAGCTGAGATCTCTTGTCCTTGAAGAAGATGATTCAAATGAAATTGAGAAAGAAGTACATGACCCAACTTTATTTCACCTCTTTCCTGGGGGAAACTGTCAGGTGGAATGAAAAGGTGAATTACCTGAATATTCTAGCCAGGTGGACAACTTGCAGAGAACAAAGGGTTAGCACATAACATTGTGATTTCTCCACATGTTCCAATTTTATGGCTGGAATGTTCAGCCTCCATTTGGTGGACAAGATGATTTTGGCGTGACTGACCTTCTGGCATCCTTTTGGTTGCCACAGTGGTGGGTCGGTTCAAATTTGTATGCGTAGGTGACTGGCGATGGTCAACATGTCTGAACTTTGCACACAGGAAATGTTTGACTTTATAGCGTGCTTGATATATATCTTTTCTGTTTTCTCAAGATGTCTTTTAGGCCCTGTCATTACTGAATTTTAACAGCTTAGCCAATGTTAGTGTATTCCAGTCTGTTCCTATGCCATCTACGAACAGTCATTGACTGAATATGCATGCTATGTGTAACCCATATTCCTGCGCAGTTCATGCACTGCACAAAACTTTCCGTTATATGTGACCCTGAAAAAGACACAGTTTAAGTAATCTCATTTTTGATTCGCTTCATCTTCATGGAATCAGAATGCATGTTGACAAAGTGATGTCAGATGGGAAAAAAAAACTGTATCAGATATCAGGTGGTTTAAACTTTGCCGTGGCCAAGTTCACATGTTATGTAAAGTTTTGCACAGTATGTGATCTGGGCAGGAACATGGATTATACCTAACAACACATGCATCATGATGCTTAACACCCGAAGCGTGTTCCACTTAAAGGAGGTTTTTTCCCCCAAAATCTATCTACTTTTGATCGCCTGTAGCACATGACCTTTCTCAGCCACCCCCAAAAGAGACAACCATTAGCAGGTAGAACCATTAGCAGGTAGAACCATTAGCAGGTAGAAACATTAGCAGGTAGAACCATTAGCAGGTAGAACCATTAGCACTCTCAGGCAGCAGTAGAATGAGGGATGTTGCAATACTACACGGCAGAAGCTTCAGGTCAGGAAGACCAGTGATCTCATATTTTGGTTCATGGTGTGGACTTTCTTGGACAGAACATGACATGCAGACAGCAAGATAAATTAATAAAATGTACAACATAAATATTGGGCATCAGCTGTGAGTTTAACTACCATGAATGTGTCTGGCAACCAGTAGGTGGTTAGGGCCTTAACAAACGCAGGAAGAACTGTGGGCTGGTTGTGTGTCAGTGTTCCTCACAGCACTTCAGTCAGACATAGGCAACGCTTGGCTATATCCATCATCTCTCAAAATGTTCTGATGCACACTGGATGGTTTTGTGTTTGTGTCGCCCACCGACCCAAACTCGGAATACAGGATTTGATTGTGTGTATCTGATGTACAGCATATGTGTACGCATAAACGTGGCTTAGCCACTATCAGGTCTGCACTGCCACGTAAGTTGACCTGGGAGATGCAAAAAAATGCTTCTCCTCATTTTATCCACCAGGCAAATCAGATTGGGAGGCAAATGTCCTGACCACTTCACTGTTGCATCCAGTGTATGCAGAGGAAATAAGTAATAACTGATGTATGGTGTAGTAATGTTAAGTGGCTGTAGAAAAAAAAGTATCGCCTATTTAAGTAGAGTCAGCCCATTTGCATAAAGACCACACATCATGAACACTGCTGTCCTTATTTTTTGGCAGACTGCATCACAGTAATTAGTTAGGCAGGGAAAGGCAGGGGAGGACAACCTGTCTGAATGCAGCTGTGTGTTTGTCATGTTCAGGTTCCAGGTGTAAGGGGGTCCATAGTTGTCTGTGTTCTACAGTGGTGTCAGCTGTGACTCTCCACCTGTTGTCCATGTCCTTGAGTACTCGCAGAGTGTCACTCTCTTCCATCACATGACTTGGAAGGTGCCTGTGATCCTTTTATGCTTAAAAGAGGATGTCTGTTTGTTATTTAATGCTTATGAATTGGGTAGCTTGTGTTTCCATGGTCTGTCTTCTGTTTGATGGTACTGTGGAAAAATACTGTCTTCTGACTGTGTTACGAGATTGTTTTGTATGTATATACTATGGATCGGATATAGGGTGGAAGGGGGAGGGGGAGGTGGTGAGAAAAGGGATCTGTTTGCTTGTTTTCCCCTTAAAACCACTCTTGTGTGTCAATATTACTTGAAGACATAAGTTTTAGCAATATGCATAAATGTGTGTGTGCATGTGCTTTGTGTGTGTGTGTGTATGTTGTGTGTGTGTGTGATATTGAAATATTTATCTGAATACAGTGTTAGGTGTATAGTATTACTGATAATGATGTATATATACCTATTTCGTTGGAGAAAACACACAGGTTCATAGTTTTGGTATTGCATAAAACGCAGACCTGATTTTAAATGGACTGGTATTCAGTGTACTGTTAGGATAGATGTTCTTTGACAAATTTACATTCCTGCATTCTGATCATCTCACCTTCTCACCTTTACATCTTCCTGATGTTTTATTTCAATCTTCTGTGCAATCTCAGAGAAAAATGATGCACGTAATTTTTGTTATTTTGACCCTTAAGCAAACTGTGGAATTGCAACCCTCACCCCTCAGTCCCTTCCCCCCCCCCCCCCCCCCCCCTCCCCACTCACTGTGAGCAGACACAGTTCCTTTTGACGTTGTTTTCATAGTCACTTTGGGGAGCAGCTTGCTAGGGTGACAAACTACTTGTTCCTAATCAGCAGCTCTTTGTCTTTCAGACCAGGTCTTGAGAGAATGAGCATGAAATGAGGACATGTGCACATATGTATGTGTGGGAGGCGTGATACGAAAGTGCAGATCTAAGATTAGTGCACAAGATCACAGTTCCACTCTTCAAATTTTCGGCCACGTGGCCTTTTTCAGGAGAAAAAAAAAACAATACAACTATGTAATGTCCATCTTTGGCAACTGGACAGAGCAAAGAATTGATGTCATAATGTATTACACAAGGTCTGACATCATAATGTGTGATGTCATCAACAAGAAATGGGGAAAAAAAATCATCCAGAGGAACTAGATAAGAGACACAGTAACAGATTTGATTAGTTCCCATCCTGTTATTGTGTCTCTGATCTAGTTCCTCATGATGATTTTCCCCCTATTTCTTGTTGATGACATCACATTATGATGTCAGAACTTGTGTAATATACTTATGACGTCAATTCATTGCTCTGTCCAGTTGCCAAAGATGGACATTACATAGTCGTATTGTTGTTGTTTTTTCTCCAGAAAAAGGCCAGGTGGCCGAAAATTTGATGAGTGGAATTGTGATCTTGTGTACTGTTTTCTTCCATTTGGAGGACTATTGCTTTTGTTTCTAAAATTAGTGGTACACTGTCAGTAGATTGGGAAAAAAGTCATCAGTGCTTCTGAGGTGTCAGTCTGCATTTTTGGAAAAGGCCAATGTGTAGCTGTGAAAATGTGAGCCCCCCCACCCCCCACTCACATTTTTTGAGGGGGTAGCGCAACATCATTTTGAGTTTATAAGTCAGGTTCACTTGTTTTGTTATTTTAGGTGGTGCAGCACTGTGAACTGTTGAGTGTTGGCACCCCCCCCCCCCCCCCTCCCCACATCACTTCCTTTCTGACCTCACCCCCTGAGCTTTTCCCTGTATCACCATGGTTTCAACATCTTCATCTTTGTTGGTCATTAAAATTGATTCTGTGTTCCTTTTGTATGAGTGTGCTAGCACAATATGCTTTGTGTGTGCAAATACGTGCTACATATTTGCATTTGATTCAGTGAATGTGTGGGCGTGTGTCTTGCATGTGAAGTGCGTGAGTGGAAAAAAGATTTGCTATCACTGATTTCATGGATAAGGTTATACATTCAATATTTTTAAACCAAACAAGTAGGCTCTCTTGATGATGTAACGCCACACACGACTGCTGTTGACAGCACCAAATCGTCCAGCAGACACAGAGCACACAGAGCAAACAATGAGACATCCCATAAAAAGGATGGTCCAAGCTTGCTCATATACCCTGTACCGGATAAATACACACAGTAACAACATCTGGATCAATGAATAACCCCAGTTAAGATTTATTCAAGACTGGCACAGTTTATTTGATCGTGAATACAAGTCCAACAGAACACATGGATGAACAGAAATAAATATAGATAACCTCAGTTTAGTAGGTCTGAAAGAAAATCTTTTGTGAGGTAATTTACAGTAAACAAATGACCAAGTAGGGTAATTTTTGCTCCCAGGATAATGTAATTGCGTGCCCATAGCACCAAACGAACACTGCATATGACACCAAATCTCCCAACAGAAATGCCAACATTAAGCACACATGACAAGTAAGAGGACATCCACTAGAAGGGTATTCAGAGTCTGCCCATATATCCTGTACTTGACACATAACAGCGACGACAGCTGGAGAAAGGAACAAACACAGATCAACATTTATTCACATTTCAAGACTGGCACAACGTGCTTGATCTTAGAATGTAGTCGAACAACACACCCAAGAGGATCAGAAATAAGTACAGGCAAGCCCAGTTTTTGATTGGGTATGTAAACGAATCTGAAATGAGGCAGAGAACTGTAAATACCGAACAAGTAGGTTAATTTAACTCTTGCTCCCATGATGAGAAAATTACACGCCCATCTATCCAAGCGAATGCTGCTTACAACACGAAATCGCATAGCCGAAATGCCAACACGGATCACACAGAAGAAATAAGGAAACATCCCCCCCGAAAGGATGTTCCAAGGTCCCAGTTGCCCTGTACTTGACACATGATTACAACAACAACTGGAGACAGGAACAGCCATAAATGTTAATTCAAGACTGGCACAGCCTTTTCTATTTTGACTTGAGTCAAACGGTACACACAGACCGACAGAAACAAATAGTGGTAACCGTGGGTTGACTGATGTGAAAAACCTTAAATGAGACTGGGAACAGTAAATATGGAAGAAGTTCTCTTGCCCCAGTGATGAGAACATTGCCCGTCCATGACTCCAAAAGAATGCTGTTTATGACACCAATTGCCGAGCAGAAATGCCAATAAAAAGCACACAAGGAGACACTCCCAAATATGTCTGTTCCAAGTTTGCCCATATACTCTGTACCTGACCTATGTACACATTAACAACAACTACAGAAATGAACAATTAATTACAGTTGAAAATGTATTCAAGTCTGGCACAGCCTTTTTGATCTAATCGCCTAGCAGAAACGCGAACATACAGAAAACAGGGAGACATTCTCCAATAAGCATCTTCCAACTTGTCTATAAAACTTGAACCTGACACATGTACACAGCAGAAACACCTCGGAAAAAATGATTAAACACAAATTAACATCTTTTGTTTCAAGACTGACACAGCCTTTTTTATGTTGACTGTAGCCAAACAGAACACACACAGGTCAACAGACTGTAATACAGGTAACCTCGGTTTGATTGGTATGAAAGGAAATTTTAAATGAGGCATGAACCAATCAACAGTAAATAACGAAACAAATAGGGTGACTTTTCCTCCTACGATGAGATGATTTCACGCCCATAACTCCAAATGAAAGCTGTTTACAAACCAAATCACCAAACAAAAATGCGAAAACAGAGCACACATAACATACAAGAGGACTTCTCCAAAAAGGACGTTCTCAGGCTGCCCATACACCCAGTGGAATTCAACATCCATTTTGCGCCAAATTTGAGGAGATAAGTGATTGTTCGTTCTTCGTTTTCATTATCTTGAATGTTGTTTTTGTCTGAAGAAGACCAAAAAGATCGAAACGCGTCGGTTTTTTTTCTTGTAACTTGTTTGTCACTTTCGTTCGGCGGAACAAATAAATCTTCCTTTTTAAGTTTGTTTCAATGTTCATTTACAGTCACCTCACTTTGAAACAAACTTCGTTCAGATCGGTTGCCTAGTTTTCACTGAACCGATTGTGGACTGGCCTATGAACCTTGACTCCTACCACCTTTCAACAGGTTCCGCCTTGGGTCCAGTCCCTCTTTCGTCCAATATCATTAAAACCGGTTCAGTACTTTTTGCTGGACGAGCCTTGGACTCGCCCTCATGCATAGACTCACACCACCGCCTAACCATCCTTGGACACCTCTCCATCTTTCTGCCTGATGTTACTAGAATCGGTTCTGTAGGATGGTTTTTCCTTCTTTTTTTTTTTTTTTTTTTCTTTTGCACAATGTTGTTTATGGACTGACAAACAAAGAAACAGATGCAGGTGAAATCACAACTCCCTTGGAGAAGGAGGAGATAAATGTGTCTTTTGGCATACATGATCCCAAGTCTGACAATATGTTTTTATTTTTCATGTAGTCTTAGCAGCAAAGGCAGCCTAAGGCCTTAGAAACAGCTGTCATTATTGGTTCTAACCCCCCCCCCCCCTCCCCTGCTGTCCTCCTCCATCCCCTCTCCTCTCTCCTAAAAAAAAGTTTAAAAAAAAAAGGAAAGAAAAGGAAAAGAAAAGAAAAGAAGTGATTGATAAAATTGAGGTGAAACACGTTGAATCAGTGGTGATTGATTAAGGCCTTTGATTTTCACATGTCCTCGATCTGCGCACACCCGTGTTGAAGAAAAAGTCTCGTGAACTTAAAAATAAAGTTTAAAACAAACAGCGGGTGACATTCTGCTGATCCTCAATATGGCCGCCACCCGTTGACTTGCTCCTGACACAACCTTTGACCACCATCAGGGGCAAGGTATCCCCTGCAGCAGGTTCTGTCCCCTTTCACCTGAAAGAAAGCCACACAGCTTACATGCAACATATCATACACACTTTCATCAGAGATCAAACAAAGGTATGCGGGGTTTTAGTGCTTGTTCAGTGTGTGTGCTGTACCTCAGGGCTTGTTCAGTAGGTGCGGTGTTTTTAGAACTTGTTCGCCGTTACGAAACTAACAGTAGGGCTCAGGCCTTTTTTCAGAATGAATAATATATTACAGGGCTTATTCAGTGCTTATGGTTGGTTTCAGGGCTTGTTCAGTATCAGTAGTGGGCTTTAGGGTTTGTTCAGAATGTACAATGGGTTTCAGTGATTGTTTGATGTGTGTGATGCGTTTCAAAGCTTGTTCAATGTTTGTGGAGCGAGTGTGTGTGTGTGGTAGGTTTTATGGTTTGCTCAGTGTGAGTAGTAGGTTTCATGATCTGTTCAGCTTGCACGATGAGTTTTGGGACTTGCTCAGTCTATATGATGATGATAATGATGATGATAATGATAATATTAATATCAATAATAATAATAATGATAATAGTAATAACAATAGTAACAATAATAATAATGTAATAATAATGATAATAATAATAACAATAATTAAAACTGTTTGGTGGTGAGCGGGAAATGATTATTTAAAATGGACAAAAAGAAATCTCTTTCCATGCGGAAATTAAACGGGGTAGATATTAACATTTACTGAACTGCCATAGAGTCTGAATGACAGAGGACATAAGAACCAAAATGTTACTGCAAAGAATGAGAAGATCTACATTTCTACTGATTAACTCACTCACTCACTTGCTAACTGATTAAGCGACTGACTGACTGACTGACTGACTGATGGACTGACTCACTGGCTGACTGACTGACTGAATCAATGACTCATGAATTAGCAAACTGACGTACTTTGTGGCTAGTCAAAGAACTGATTAGCAAGTCAATACTTTAATTAGTCAGTCAATTAATCAGCTCAACCAGCAAACTGATCACTCGATCAATCAGTCAACCAATCAACGGATCAATCATCAATATATCAACTCTCAACGAAAAAGCCCAGAAGACCCCCCCCCCCCCCCCCCTTACCATCCTGGCACTGAACGTTTTCCTGGAAGTCACAGGTCAGCTGGGCCTGGTTCCAGAGCAGTGGAGGGGGGCAAGCGTGGACACCTGCCACCACAGGCACCCCTAGCTTTGGACTGAGGACGCACTGCACAAACAGGGTGCAGTCCCTGGGGTGGGGGTTGTAGGCGATGCCGTGCTGAAACAGGCAAGCGTCGCACCCCACAAGAGAATCATCCTCCTCCTCGGACTCCGCCTCGGACTCCGCCTCAGACTCCGCCTCGGACTTCTCCTCCTCCTCCTCTTCCTCCTCCACCTCCTCCTCCACCTCTTCCTCCTCCTGCTCCTGCTCCTCCTCCTCGTCGTCTTCTGTTGTGGTAGCCACAGTGGTCGTCGTGGTGATGCCCATGGTGGCATCTTCTGTCATGGTGGCCACGGTGGTCGTGGGGGCGCCCGTGGTGGTGACTTCGACTTCATCGTCTTCCTCCTCCTGCTCATCAGGAGTGGTAGTGGTAACGCTTGCCGAAGTTGCTGTTGTTGTTGTTGTTGTTGTGACGTTGTCCTGGTCACTCGTATCCCCATCAGTGGTGATGTTGACAACGAAAGTCACGTTGGTGTACAAAGAACCATCAGCACCATCTTCAATCTCGCCTGTAGAAGTTGTTGTGATCGTAGTAGAATTCCCCAGGTCCTCCTCCCCCTGACTGTCGCCAGGCCCATAGATGACGCTGATGATGGAATCAAGGATGGCACGTAGCGTCTCGATGACGTTGTAGTCCTGGGGCCCTTCAAAGACGACTGCTGGGGTCGCTGAGTTGTTGGCAGTAGTCCCTTGGGAGGAGACACAGTCGCCCTGGGGGTCACTACCAGGAGGGCAGATGGCGGAGGGGAGGGCTGGGGTGAGGGCGGTGAGGGCGAGAATGAGGATGGTTGGGGTCCACATTGT
>CM065737.1:54821890-54834390 GCA_033310375.1 Conus canariensis
TTAACCCGGAACTGGCTGCTGATTTCCATCGTCATCTGTCTTCAGACTAAACAAGTTCGTCGCTTAAACTGCGTGAAGATGTTGGCTTCAGCTCTCCGCTTTCATCAAACAGTTCAGCCGACAGGAAGACGGAAATAATCAAAGAGTGAAGTAGAACATAAATACATCAACAAATATTTAAAGCTACTCGACCGGTCATTGACCAAATACAACGAGATGGAAAACATGAAGATATTAAAAAAAAACAAAAAACAAGAACGCTGGATTGCGAAATGGATTTGGATATACTGTTAACAATATTGTAATACAGTGTCTTTCAGGTCTCATTCTTCAACCGATGGGTGGTTTTGATTAGTAGTGGGGCCGACAGCGGTAGACGGTCAGCTCATCAATGTAGCCCAGCAGATCGTCACAGCCTCCGCCGCTTCCGATCACCAGAGCTCGCTGCCGCCTCTCCAAGGCACCTGAAATCACAGCACACAGCAAGGGGAGGTCAGTCTGGGTCATCAGCAGTTGTCCTTTGTCTTTAGTCTTCTTTTTGTCTTGTCTTTTGCCTCTTCTTGAATGCCTTCCTTGTGGCATGTCAACTACGTCATTCATTGCATGCACGATCAGGACACTGAGTCGTGTGCTGCCAGAATTGCACGACCCTCACCCTGCTGCGGTGTTGCTAGTCGATCCAATCCCTGCAGCAAAACATCTTGCTACTCCAGCTAACCCCAGACCCTGGGGGCAGGGGAAGCGTTAGAGCACCTTGAGAATGTCGGAACTCTTTAGCAAAGTTCTGAAAGGAAATTTAAAGTACACCCGCCAGATAACAGGGACAAAGAAATTGCAAGACAAAACACGACGCGTTTCGACCTCTTAGGTCTTCTTCAGGCAACACAAACAACATTAAGGACAATGGAAACGAAGAACGAGCCATCACTTCTCTCCTCAAATTGGGCACAAGATGGGCGCCTTTGGCAAAGAGAACCACAATGCCGAGTCCGCCCCCAATGCACCCTGAGAATGTAGAAACTCTGTGGCAAAGGTAACCACAACACCAAGTCCCCCCCCCTCCCCCCCTATCCCCCTCCCCCCTCCCATCCACGGCTCTGTCCTCATATTCCCGCAGCTTTAAACAAACTTACCCCTGAATTGGGGCTCTGTTCGTAAAAGTCTTTCCATATAAGCAAACTCCCACTCTAAAATTCTATGTGGTGCCCAAAATTGACTTAACATAGGCACGTTATAGTTTGCCCAAACCATCAAAGTTGGCACTAAAGTTGACCAAAATGATGAATGTATGGAGACAGTTGCCAAAACTATGAATTTAGATACGAAGAAGGTTGCCTAGTTCACGAACGAAAGAAGATTGCTGAACCCCCTCGATGTTGGCCGCACAGAGTTTGCAAAGGAAACAGATTTGGCGATGCCTTCCCCTTGACCTCAACTTTCACGTAAGCTGTTCATGGCTTCTGATGCACGTGATCACATTTTTCTAATGTTTTGTAAACTTCGCCTCTGTTACTGTTCATTTCATCGATCAGGAAGGCGACAGAATTCCGTTATCACTTCACTGAAAAAGAGACAAAGCAACAGTGTTTCAACTTTGTGTGTTGTTGGTATCAATCTCGGTTTTTTGTCTTGATGAGCATTTAAGTACAGTCTCTACCATTAATCAATCTGCACAAAATCTTTTTTCCCCTCAATGGTGAAAGTATACAATGTCGCAGATCTATAACCTTCGTCAGTGCATGCAGTCATCAAATGGAAGAGAGAACAAAAACAAAAACAAACAAACAAACAAACAAAAAAGGAAAGAAAAAAAAAAAGGGGGGGGGGGGGGAGGCCCCCCCCCAAAAAAAAAAAAAAAAAAAAAATCCAAAGAAACAAAAATGAATAAGAAGAAAAGGAAAACACAACGCGGGAAGGAAAGAACTGATGAAGTGTTTCAAAGCGAACAAACTAACTAAAGGGGAGGTATAAAATAAAGTCCTCTGTTAGTGAGGGAGCTGGCAATCTTCTGCTGGGCTTTTGAGAAAAGGGAGATAACTGGAAGGCCTACAATGGCCCGAATGGTCAGCTCGCCCAAGATTTATCGCCCCTAATGACTGAGGCGAAAGCTTCAACATCAAATTTGACTATTATAGTACACAGTTACGCTGTCAGAGAGAGAGAGAGAGAGAGAGAGAGAGGGGGGGGGGGGGGAGAGAGAGAGAGGACGTACCCTGGGCATGAGTCATGGTCATCTGTTGGTCCACAAATCCAGACAGCTTGCCATCGTCCAGACGATACAGCACATCCTTCCAGTGTTCACCATCCTGAGAGGACGGAAAAGGTTCCACATGAAGTCAACGACAAAAGGTTCCACATGAAGTCAACGACAAAAGGTTCCACATGAAGTCAACGACAAAAGGTTCCACATGAAGTCAACGACAAAAGGTAGCACGAAGGCCTACATGGCCCCAGTGACAAAGTTCCATATAAACACAACGAAAAAAAAAAAATCCATACAAAGATGGTTCCGTATCAAGAAATGACAAGTAAGTTCCACATAAAGACAACGACAAAATGGTTCCGTATTAATTTAAAAAAACAACAGCACAAAAACAAACCCCCAAAAAAAACCCGGCAAAAGAGAGTTGCCCTTTAAAGACAACGACAAAAAAGGTCCATATAAAGACGACGACAAATAGGTTCCATATAAAGACAACGACAATAAAGGTTCCATATAAAGACAAGGACAAAATGTTTCACATCAAGACGACGACAAAAAGATTCCACGTAAAGACAAAGTCAGAAAGATTCCACGTAAAGACAAAGTCAAAAAGATTCCACATAGATAACGACAAAAATGTTTCATAGAAAGACAAACGAGAAGCAGGTTCCACATAAACACAACGAAAAAAAAAGACTCCATACAAAGACAATGAAAAAAAAAAAAAAGAAAAAAAAAAAAAGAGAGATGCCAGAGTAAGACAATGACAAGCAAGATTCCAGATTAAAACAATGACTGTAAAAGTTCCAGACTGGAACAACGAGGGAAAAAAAAAGAAAAAAAGTGGAGGAAAAAAAAAAAAAGGAAAAAGAAATAAGAAAAACAAAGAAAAAGAAAAGAAAAAAAACGATTCTAGATCAAAGAAGAGATTCCAAGAAAAGTAGGAATCCTTTACTGGAGAGGGTGGTTTCACAGACAAGACAGACAGGTCTCACAACACAACACAACACAACACAGCACAGCACAGCACAGCACAGCACAGCACAGCACAGCACAGCACAGCACAGCTCAACACAGCACAGCACAGCACAGCTCAACACAGCACAGCACAGCACACCACAGCACAGCACAACACACCACAACCCTTTTCAGCGTGACCTTAGAACCCCCAAATCCCCCCCAGCTCAGACCAAGCCCAACCAGCCCCTTCCTACTACTACTACTACTACTACTACTACTACTACTACTACTACTACTACTACTACTACTACCACTACTACTTACTAACCTTGGGGTACGCGAAGGGGACGGTGAAGTTGGCAGGCATGTCCGCGCCCGTGGTCTCCGCGTAGAAGTCGACGCCCTGGCGGCTGGCGCACATGGCCACAGAGGGCCTCTCCTGGCAGTCACCGTTGGACACCAGAGCCTGGCGAGCGTCCGAGGCCAGCGAGTGCAGGCGGTAGCGGAGGTGGATGTAGACGATGCTGCCCCAGTCGTTGTTGGAGAAGAAGTTGACGCGCAGGCGGCTGTTGCCGTTGAAGATGGCCTTGCCGTGCCTGACCTCCACGCCCGTGTTGAAGACGTCCAGGTTCTGCCCCGAGTAGTCGGAGGCGTCTTTGTCGAAGGGCATGTAGAGCTCCGGGACGCACTCTGCGAGGAGAGGACGGAGGGAAGAGAGTTAGATCGACACGCAGCTTCGTTGAGGATCTCCGAAATAAACGACAAGCGAGGTGACTGCAGGCGAAAATTCAAACAACGGTAGAAATTGATTCAATGCTGGATGTTGTTTAACTTGCCTGAAGAAGAGCAAAGAAGTCCAAACACGCCGTGTTTTGTCTTGTAAAAATGTTTGTCCCTTTTGTCCGGCGGAAATAGTTATAAATTCTCTTTACAATTTGACAGGATAAAACTCTTACTGAGTATTATTTACGTGACGGCCAGAAACAAAGATGGCTTGACAATCTAAACAATGAAAATAGATAGGTAGATAAGCAAGTAAACAGGGCAGTTGATCTTAAAATATTTCAACGATTTAAAGTTACTTGAAAAAAGATTCTCGAAGGTGTTGGTTGTTCATTTTGTATCGTCATCATCATTATCATCATCATCATCATCATCATCATCATCATCATCATCACCATCACCACCACCACCATCATCATCGTCACCACTACCCATTATCATCATTGTCGTCGTTGTCGTCATCATTATTGTCATCACAACAACCGTCTTCATAATTAGCATGATCATGATCATAAGCCTCATCGTTATCATCATCATCATCATCATCATCATCATCATCATCATCAACAACATCATCATCACCCACCACCACCATCATGACGCCATCCACATCCCCCATCCTTACGTGGCGTGGGCACGGGGTTCTCCAGACGCTCGTTGCAGCCGCAGGGCCTGTCGATGAAGCCCAGAGTAGGGGGGCACTTCATCAGGGTCCACGTCTGCCCGGTCTTCACCTCGTAGGCGTTCCTGTTGCCCGGCACAGAGCGCATCCCGTGACACTCGTACCCTGTACACAAAGGGGACATCGCCATCATGATCATGATGATCATTCCAATCCTGTCAGACATGACCAACGTCACCGTCATGATCATGATGACTATTACAGTCCTGTTAATTAAACAACGGGAACATCATCATCACCTTGATGAGAAGGAGAGAGCTTCCTGTTTGAGCCTCTCTCTCTCTCTCTCTCTCTCTCTCTCTCTCTCTGTGTGTGTGTGTGTGTGTGTGTGTGTGTGTGTGTGTGTGTGTGTGTGTGTGTGTGTGTGTGATATGTGTTTCTTCTCTCTCTCTCTTTACTGTAATTTTGCATGCACTGTACCTGACTCTTCCAGCCCAGTTTTTTTTCTAATACAGGCGTGTGTCCAGAACAGTTATTGGATGCAAACACACACAGACACACACACACAAAATTAATGCGCCAAGGCCTGACTTAAGGAGTCGAGTATTTATAGACTGGCGTTGTGTGTCAAAGTTGATTCTCCTAGTTTTGTTTCATAGGGCCATCAAGGTACAAGCCAGGTGGCTCAAAACAGACAGATTACAATCAAAGGAATGGGGAACTGTTTGGTGGCTTCCACCTGGCGCAAAAGGCAGGGTCACGGGTGAGTGCCAAGGCCTGAAATGTGACGTCAACTAAGAAGAAGTTCCTTTCAAGTGAAGATTATACGTGGTGTCATCGGTGGAATCCCCCCCCCCCCCTCCCCCCCCCCCCAAACAACAACAACAACAACAAAACAACCACACAAGCAAATATAATTGGTAGGGAGTTGTTCTTTTGATCAATTATCGGGGGTCGGAATAGCTCAGTTGGTAGAGCGCCGGACTCGTAATCCTAGGGTTGCGGGTTCGATTCTCCGCCGGGTCGTTTCGGTACAGGGGGATTTTTCCCTTGGAGTTAACATTGGTTCTGACTCCATTTCCCATACAGTCCTTCGAATGAGACTATAAACCAAGGTTCCGTGTGTGAACGCACGCATAACATCTTGCACACACGTCAAATCCCATCACCAACTTTCGGAAGAGAAGGTCAGTTTGGCCGTTGGTATGGATGACACGTTACACATAGCATGCACCTTCCCCGAAGATGGAGTATGGCTGCCTTAATGGCGGGATAAAAAAAAAAAACGGTCATACACACGAAACTCCACTCCCTTTGTTGGGTAGATGGGATTAATACTTGCCTGTCTACACAGGGGGTGTCCGCAGGAGTATCAGCCTGCGTACGCAAAAAAAAACAAAGAAAAAAACAAAAAACAAAAAAAAAACATGAAACGCTGGCTCAAACTTACGGTAGACCTCAAAACGCTTACATTTTTACGGTTATATTATAGCGATTTAGTGGGGGAAAAAATCCTAAATTGTGGCGTGTGGCCATTTCTCCGTGGCCAGTGCCAGAAAACTCACTGTCGAGGGAGTAGGTGGGAGACAGGCAGTCGTCCTGGCAGGTGGGGTCGTAGTCGCAGCGCTCGGTGACGGGGTTGTAGGCGAAGCCTAAGGCACAGCATTTGGCCTGGGCTTGGCCAGTGCTGCAGTCCCAGAAGCCGCGGCACGTGGCACCGGACCGTTTGGTGGTCTTCAGGGAATCGCAGATATCTGTGGAAAGATGAGAGAAGACGACGGTGGTGATGATGGAAGAATGGAGCAGAGAGAGAGAGAGAGAGAGAGAGAGAGAGAGAAGAGAGAGAGAGAGAGAGAGAGAGAGAGAGAGAAATTTTGTTTATTCAGGGATATGAGATAAGCATACAAGCGTGCTTTTTTTACACTCAGCCTGAGGCTAAACAAAAATTCACAACAATAGTGCAGAAAGTAAATTGTCTATATATGTAACAAGTATAGCAAAGAAGAAGAAGAAGAAGGAGAGAGAGAGAGAGAGAGAGAGAGAGAGAGAGAGAGAGAGAGAGAGAGAGAGAGAGAACGGACGAACGAACGAACAAAAATTTTATTTTACCGGGGTAATGAGATAATCAAATTAGAAATACATTTGTTCACCCAGCCTTTGGGGGTGGGGGATGGGTGGGGGAATCAGACACACACACACACACACACACACACACACACACGCACACACACACACGCACACACACCACACACACACACACACACACACGCACACACATGCACACACACACACACACACACACACACACACACACACACACACACACACACACACACACATATACACATATCACAGAATAATGTCATCTGGGCACTGCAAAAGCGGATAACCGAGCTCACCAATGTGGGCGTTCTTTTTCTTTCTTTTTCTTGTCTTCTTTTTTTTTTTCTTTACCTGCAAGAAAAAAAAAAAGAGTTCCAGACAGGGCCGCGCGCCCGCGCCGGTGCCGGCGCCACTTACCGTCGTCACACTGCACGTTCTTCTGGTAGTCGCAGGTGAGCTTGTCCTGGTTCCAGTACAGCCCGTGAGGACAAGACTGGACGCCGGCCACCACAGGGACCCTTCCCTGCTCAGCTGGCACTGCACGAACAGGGTGCAGTCGCTGGGGTGTCGGGTGTAGCCGATGCCGTGCTGGAACTCACAGTCCTCGCAGAGATCTGGCATGAAGAGAAAGAGAGACAGAAAGAGTAGTAACAGTGAGGCTGCACACCACAAATGAATGCGCCAAGGTCTTGCTTGAAGGATTCGGGAATTTATAGACTGGCGCCATTAGATTTGTTTTGAGATTTTTTTTTTTTCGTTTTCATTATTGTGTCCGAAAGTTGATTCTCCTCATTTTTTTTTTCAAATGGTCATCAAGGTACAAGCCAGGTGGTTCCAAGGAGACAGACTAACATCAAAGGAATGGGGTTGTTTTTTTGTGTGCGCTTGAGGCTGGCGTAAATGTAGGATCAAGGACGAGTGCAAAGGCCTGAAATGTGACGTCAGCTCAGAAAGGGGTCATGTATTTGAAGCTTGTTTGTGGTTTCATCGTCGAAGACCCCCCCCCCCCCCCCCCCCCCCCCCCCCCAAAAAAAAAAAAAAAAGAAAAAAAAAAGAAAAAAAAGGGGGAAATAATTGGCGGGTAGTTCTTCTTTTGATCAATTATTAGTTCAACTTTAAATGCTGGCTCAAATTTATGGTAGGCTTCAAAACGCCTACATGGATTACATTCTGTTTCAGTGGAAAATACTTATTGTGGTGGCGTGTGGCTTTAGGGTCGAATCTAACCACTGGCAATGATAAGGATGGGGTGGGGGTGGGTGGGAGTGGGGGTGGGATGAGGTTGATGAGAGAAGTGGGGGGAGGAGCAGGAAGGGTGGTGATAGGGAGGGAGAAGAAAAGAGAGTGTGGGTGTGGGAGGGTGTGGGCGGTGTTGGCCAAACACATGCACGAGGTTTTCAGAGTGTCAGTCTTGTGACAAATCTTGATGACAGCGGAGACGACATGAAAAGAATGAGGTGGGGGATGAGAGGAACTAATTAATGATAAGTGGGGCGGTGTGAAAGCAGTGACACGTGTACTTGCATGCACGCACACATTCACATACACATACCCAAGCCTACACACTCTCTCTCGGTCTTCTCTCTCTCTCTCTCTCTCTCTCTCTCTCTCTCTCACACACACACACACACACACACACACACACACACACACGCACGCACGCACGCACGCACGCACGCGCGCGCTACCACACACACACACAACACACAACACACACACACACACACACACACACACACACACACACGTACACGCGTGAGCGCTCAGAGAGGGAGAGAGAGAGAGAGAGAGAGAGAGAGAGAGAGAGAGGGGGGTGGCAGGGAGGGGGGGGGGGAACGGGGAGAGGTCCGGCTGGGTGGGGTGTGAGTGTGAGTGGAGATAGGTGTGCAGCAGCCCAAATGCAGTGGCGTGCTGAGAGAGATGATAGGTAAGTATTCAACAGTGACAAGGAGAGAGAGAGAGAGAGAGAGAGAGAGAGAGAGAGAGAGGAGAGAGAGAGAGAGAGAGAGGATGATTAGGTAAGTATTTAACAGTGACAAATTTTAATGTATTACTTTCAATCGCGAACGATGGGTGGTGCTCTCTCTCTCTCTCTCTCTCTCTCTCTCTCTCTCTCTCTCTCCACACACACACACACACACACACACACACACACACACACACACACAACACACACTACAAATAACTAAACATCCTCTCTCTTTTTTCCTGTCTGTCTGTCTGTCTGTCTGTCTGTCTTCGTCTTCTTCTCTCTCTCTCTCTCTCTCTCTCTCTCTCTCTCTCATATACTCACTGGGCACAGATGTAGTCTTGACAGGGGTAGGAACGGTAGTTGTATCATCATCATCATCGTCGTCGTCGTCTTCGGAGCTGTTGTCCTCCATTGTCGTGGTTGCCCTTGTGGTGGTGGTGGTACTTGCTGTAGTGGTGGTGGTGGTGGTGGTGGTGGTGGTTTCATCATCATCGTCGTCGTCGTCAATGGTAGACAGAGTCCTGTCGATGGGAGCACTAGCAGTCGTGGTTTCCTCTTCACCATCATCATCTTCCTGGCTGGAAGAAGCAGGGGCCATGGTTGTGACAACATCATCATCGTCACCATCCTCAGTGGTGGGGGCTGGGGCAATGGTGGTGGTGGTGGTGGTGGTCCCATCTTCATCATCACTACCATCGTCACTCTCACCAACATCGTCAACAGTGGTGGCAGTTGGGGCCACGGTAGTGACGACATCCTCCTCCTCCTCCTCATCTTCAGCCTCATCTTCAGAAGAAGGGGCGACAGTAGTCGTCATCATCTTCTCGTCGTCCTCCTCTTCTTGGCTTTCATCAGCCTCCGTGGTGACGATAGGAGACACGGTAGTGGGAGAAGCCTCAGCTTGTTCATCGTCATCCTCCTCCTCAGAGGGAGCAGTGGTGGTAGTCCCCGTGACAACATCCTCCTCCTCGCCGTCCTTCTCAGGGTCTTCCACAGGCCCGTAGATAGCGTCAATAACAGATTCGATGACGTCCTTCAGGTACTCCCCGTACTGGTCGTCCAGCTCCTGAGCGTTCGCCGCCTCATCAGCAGCCTGTTCTTCTTCGACCTCAGGAGACTGGACGGCGTTGAGGGCGTCCAGAAGGCCGTCCAGGTACTGATCGGCTGAGTCACTAACGGTGTCCAGAACGGGCTCTATGACCTCCTCCATGACCCCGTCCTCGCCGTCATAAGGCAGGTAGGAGTAGGAGGAGGTGGGGGTGGGGGTCAACAGGGAAAGGGAGACAAACAGGGCGGCGTAGACAGCTGTCTTCATGGTGAGTGTGGTTGGATTCCTTGGTGGGGGGGTGCTGTCGAGACGGGAAGAACACAGGGGTGAACATGCAAGTCGGTCACTCTTTAGTCTATTATCACGTGCTTTTTCCTTCTGTCGTTTGATTAAAACGATTTTTTTTTCCCAGTAATGTAACCATTATGATTATGGATGTTATTTGTTTAATGCCACCAGAAATAGCAATTTTTTAAAAAGCATTTTCCAGCTGTTACCATCATTATTCTAAAATAACACTAATCGGCTATTATTTTCATCATTATCATTATTATTGTTGATATTGCCATCATCATCACCATTATTATCATCATTATCATTATTACTATCCATATTATCATTATTATTATCAAACCATCACAAAAGAGCTTCTTGACATTTTTTCTGTATCCTGCGCCTTCATAAGTGAAGGAATAAATCAAATGTAAGAATTGAAGGATCTTAATCCAATATACATTAAAAAAAAAAATCTCAAGATATTCTCTTTCTCACGAACATTCATCAGTATCCCTAAAACGTTGTCAAAAAAAATAAATAAATAAAATAAATATATATATATATATATATACATACATATATATAAGAATTGAAGGATGTTAATCCAACATTTATATATATTAAAAAAAAATAAAAATCTCAAAGATATTCTCTTTATCGCAAACACTTCATAAGCGTCCCCTAAAGCGTTGTCCGAACAAGCTTCAAATATATTTTCTTACCTTGAAAAATACTTGACGTATACGTAATGTCTGCTTTGTTGTTCGCAGTTCCGCGTCTTTTCACCTTTGAACTGGTATGGAGGTAACTCTTGTCCTCACGGCTTATGCTATGTATAGTTCTTTCAGGGTTTCCCTAGGGTTAAGTAAGGGCCGTAGTTTGTGGGTGCCCTTAGTTAAAGCAAAGCTTGTTCCCTGGGACCACTGGACTCTCTGCTTATATACACTTGCTGGGTTCCATCCTAGAGGTTTTTCTTCTTTACCCCGCCCCATCCCATAATTTTATGTCTTCTGTCATCTCCTCTGCTCTCTCTCCTCCCCCCTCGCTCCCTCCCTCCCTCCCTCTCTCTCTCTCCCTCCCACGTCCCTCTCGTCTGTAGCCAGCTGAGGCAAGCGGAACAGAGATGACGTCAAAAGTGACGAGCCCACGCATATGACATTGCTTACGTGTGTCATCCACTCCCCCCCCCCCCCCACCCCCCACCCCCACCTCGCCTACTCCCTTCCCCCACTAGTATTTTTTCGCCTCCCAGGCATGTAGTAAGTTGACATAGATATATAACAGTCAAGGATATGGGTGTGCATGCGAAGACGTTTATATTATGTCTCAAGGAATGAGAGAGAGAGAGAGAGAGAGAGAGAGAGAGAGAGAGAGTGTGTGTGTGTGTGTGTGTGTGTGTGTGTGTGTGTGTGTGTACGCACGTGCTCAGGAACGCGCGCGCGCACGTGTGTGTTGTGTGTGTGTGTGTGTGTGTGTGTGTGTGTGTGTGTGTGTACGCGCACACGCACGAACGCGCGCTCATGCGTGTGTGTGTGTGTGGGGTGTGTGTGTGTGTGTGTGGTGTGCACACGTGCACGCGCGCGCGCGCGCAGTATGTGTGTGTGGGCGCGCATATTAGTGTGCTTCCTCTTCGTGATGATTACAAGAGTCTTCATTATTGTCGTCATCCTTTTCCTCCTTCTCCTCCCTTCAATGTTGTCTGCCTCCCCCCCCCCCCCCCCCCCCCCCCCCCCCCCCCCCTCCCTTTCTAAAGCATCTATCAACCTACGCAGAGCGATAAATCTTAACCCAGTTCCTTAACGTTGTGAGTCTCTAAACAGGATAGGTTGAACTGGTGACCTACCGTACTGCATCCCGGAACAGGCTGCATTTAGCAAAGAGCTGTGAATATTTGAACAAGGTGAATTTAGCAAAGAGCTGTGAATATTTGAACAGGCTGCATTTAGCAAAGAGCTGTGAATATTTGAACAGGCTGCATTTAGCAAAGCTAAAGAGTTGTGAATATTTGAACAGGCTGCATTTAGCAAAGAGCTGAGAATATTTGCACAGATTGCGTTTAGCTAGTGTTGTGAATCTCTGTACATATAGCATTTAGCTTGTGTTGTGTGAATATTTGCACCGACTGCGTTTAGCTGGAGTCGTGAATGTATGAACAGACTGCATTCAGCGAAGAGATATGAATATCTGAACAGATTGCATTTAGCTAGAGTTGTGAATATCTGAACAGATTGCATTTAGCTAAGAGTTGTGAATATCTGAACAGACTGCATTTAGCTAGTGTTGTGAAATTTTGTACAGACTTCATTCAGCTAGTGTTGTGAATATCTGAACAGATTGCGTTTAGCTAGTGTTGTGAATCTCTGTACATGTCGCATTTAGCTAGTGTTGTGAAATTTTGTACAGACTTCATTCAGCTAGTGTTGTAAATATCTGAACAGATTGCGTTTAGCTAGTGTTGTGAAGGTGTGAACAGACTGCATTTAAATAGTGCAGTGAATCTCTATACATACAGTATTTAGTTAGTGTTGTGAAT
>CM065737.1:54841890-54844390 GCA_033310375.1 Conus canariensis
TCCCTGTTTTCATTAATTTTGCAGGCGGACTGCGGGAAGTGTTTCAGCGGAGTTATCTCCCATGATTGAAATGACAGGTCGCAGCCAGTCACATGACGTCAACACTTGTCTTCAACACCCCAGCCGAACAAACCACGGCTGGGCGAGTCAGCTGTTCTGTTCAGTCCCGGGATTTGACCCTTTGACCTTTCACTCATCCTGTCTTCTTACCATCCATATTTCTGTCCGTATTCCTTCCTCCTCCCCCCCCTCCCCCCTCCTCCCCACTTCTCCTTCCACCACTACCACTTTTCTCTACCACCGTTTTCATCTTTTTGTCCGTCACGTTTTTAGGTGTGTGTGTGTGTGTGTGTGTGTGTGTGTGTGTGTGTGTGTGTGTGTGTGTGTGGGTTGTGTTGTGAGTTGTGTGTGTGTGTATGTGTGTGTGTGTATGTGTGTGTGTGTGTGTGTGTGTGTGTGTGTGTGTGTGTGTGTGTGTGTGTGTGTGTTCATCCGTCACGTTTTTAGGTGTGTGTGTGTGTGTGTGCGTGTGTGTGTGTGTGTGTGTGTGTGTGTGTGTGTGTGTGTGTGTGTGTGTGTGTGTGTGCGCGTGCGTACGTGCGCAGTTCGGAAAACAGATGTTGAGGTCATGTCCAATCCATCCACACGGTTCGCCATGAACCATTTGAAACCTTATCGCTGTGTTTTGAACTTGCCACTTACTAGAAAGAAAAACAAATGTCACTATAGCTTACTAGAGATGCTAACAACACAGAACTGTGCAACACATGACAGAAGGCATTCACTGATGGCTCCATCGCAGACAAAGCTGTCGCCTCAGTCACTGTCTGCCCCTGTTTTCTCACTGTCAGCAGGCTACATACTCTCCCTGACAGTGTCGTCTGCTGTTCATGCCGCCTGCGCCAAACCTTTCTGTGTCTACTCCATATCTTACAACATGTTGATCTTTTCCAGTTCCCTTTTTTTTCTTTTTTTCTTTTTCATTTCATGTATTTATGTGTGTGTTAGGTCTTCAATTTAACGTCTGTACACATTGTGATATTAGACGAACCTAATCTATAAGAATAACATTAACAGCAACAGCAAAAAATGGATAACTAACTATAAAACATCGAAGAATAACCGGTCATAACAAGGACGTTACTAAAACACCAGTTCCCATTTTACAAAACAGAAAAAATAGGACTTTGATGCAATGAAACAGCAATTTTACACATTAGTGGTAAATCGGTTACAACTGTATCCAGAGAACAATTAGGTAGGGGTGGTAGATGAGGTTTTAACTGTTTGCAGTGGAAAAGTATGTGGGAATTTGTTATCATTTCACCACAAAGGCATGTTATATTTTTGCAAAACTTTGTCTTAAAAGCGTTTAGTTTGATCTTATATATTAGCGAAATTATGATCCGAGAAAACGGCAAACTACATGATAAAAAGAATGAAGTGTGTCAAAGTTTAATAGCTGGTTTATGCGAGTATCAAGAGAACATCCCGAATTTTGTTGTTTTTTCCTAAAATGTTTCCAGCATGCATTTTCTAGAAGACTGTATCCCTCATGGATAGACAATGGGATACTGATAACCTCCGAGCCGCTAGTATTTTTCGCTCCCCGTTTTGCTGCTCTGTCTACTCTCTCATTAAACTGAATCCCACAATGAGAAGGAACCCAACAGAAACTAATTCTTGTACCCCTAATAATCAAGAAATGTATTAGGTGATGAATATCTGTAATCAGATCTTGTCTTACTATAGGGTTTGTTTTACTTAGGGCGAATAAAACTGATTTTGAATCAACGCAAAAGAGGACTTGGAATATTGGATTTGAAAAGTCAAGTAGAAAATACAAAGCCATTAGAATGGCAGTTAGTTCTGCTGTAAAAATTGATCTGTTTTTTTCCAAGATAATAAGATTTTTCAATTTTCAATGAAGGAATTGTAAATGCTGCGTGTGTGTGTGTGTGTGTGTGTGTGTGTGTGTGTGTGTGTGTGTGTGTGTGTGTGTGTGTGTGTGTGTCTTCTTTTCTTGTCATCCAACCACCTTTTTTTTTCCTTTTTTCTCTTTTCTTTTTACTTTCTTTAATTATTATTATTATTATTGTTATTATCATTATTATTATTATTAGTGGGTGCTCCACCCTCCTATTATTTCCCGCTTCTTTTTTCCTCTCTTCCTGACTCACACTCACCATGCAGTGTCTGTATGTTTTGTTGTTGTTGTTGTTGTTTTTAACGGATGGACATTCATTTTGCTTGCTGAAGTTAATAGTTTTGTCGTAATTTGATACAGGGCGTCTGGGTTTATTTATATACGTATGGTGCGCTGACTGCTGTTTCCCCCTTCGTTCCCCCAGTGGCCACTGACTTTGGTGGCGGGATAAACCCGTCCTCTTCTTCTTCTTCTGCGTACGCAGGCTGATACTCCTGCGGACACTCCCTGTATAGACAGGCAGGTATTAATCCCATCTGCCCAACAAAGGGAGTGGAGTTTTGTGGGTATGAC
>CM065737.1:54846890-54914390 GCA_033310375.1 Conus canariensis
AAAAAAAAAAAATTGAATAATGGACGACAAACATGTCAATAATGCATGGTACGCATATAATGCTCTTGTACCAAAATAACCAGTATCTATAAGTTAAGTTTATTTCATCCCCAATCATCAAATGATGAATCTAAACTAAATTCAGACAAATGACACTCTACATACACGGGTCATATCTTGCATCATCACAAACGTACGTATGAAATGACTGACAGCAGCATCAGCATCTGAGATTTGCTTGAAGTAGTCGGAGTGTTGTGTTTGGCACAACTGATGACAATATTTGTAAGGATTTCTGAAGAGTTAGGACTTCGCAGAACCTTATCTTCGACAAATTCTTTTTGTATATTGATAGCATAAAGATCCCAGTTGGTTTTGTTAAACTTACCGCGTTCTGGTAAAATGACATTTTCTGTAGTTTTGTATTTTAAGATTTTTGGGAAATGGTCACTTCTATGCAGATCATCACGAACACTCTATTCAAGATCCAAGACCAGTGAGGGATCGCGTACTGACAAATCTATACAAGAAAGAATACTATTTGAAGAATGAAGGTATGTTAGAGAGCCATCATTAAGACAACACAGGTCAAGCTCAGAGAAGAGATCTTCCAGAAGGTGAAGTGTCTATACTACCCCAAAGAGGAGATTAGCCATTTACTGATTTAGGTCTCCTAAAAGCAAGCGATCAACCTTTTTCATCAGATCTAAAATTTTACGGAAGAAAGATTTTAACAAAATTTCTGGTGTGTTTTTAGAAGGTGTGTTTCAATGGATTGTGTGGATTTTTAAAAATTTTTTGAATTATATGACTTTGAGATTTTACTTCAACGCGGTGACAGCCCTGATATGGCCCTTTGCAGTCGGCTGGGCTCTTAAGTAACATTCTCTTTCTCACACAGACATTAGTACTTTCAATCTGCCCAGTTCAAACGCAACAGTTGCCGTGTAAGTCGAACACCTTAGCTGCACGGGGGGGGGGGGGGGGGGGGGGAGTTCAATTTAGTCAGAATTTTCAGTTGCAAAGTGAGAGGACTGCAGGCGGAAATCTAAACAAATCTTAAATAAATGTTAGCGAACCGCCCAGAGAACGTGGACAAACGAGTCACAAGACGAAACACAACGCGTTTCGACCTTCCAACAGCCTCGTTCTCATTCAACGCCTTCTTCCTTGCGCTGAACCCTGCAAAGTGATCAGAAGCGATCAAAGTTAAGTGAATTTTCATTGTTTTATTCGTTAATGTCTCACCTGATGAAGACCTAAGAGGTCGAAACGCGTTGTGTTTCGTCTTGTGACTCGTTTGTCCACGTTCTCTGGGCGGTTCACTAACATTTATTCAGAATTTTCAGTTAAAGCAAAGTCACAAATTAATCATCAGACAGTAGCCACAGGGGAAGCAACCGAGTGGTCACAGAACCCACCGTCTGGCGCATGACAGTTGTCTTTGTCTTTCCGTAGAGTGTCTACAATCATCAAGTTGATTATTCTGACACTTGCGTGTGTATGTCCGTTTTTGTACTCCCAGTTCTTATAGAACAGGGAGTACTTTAGAATAGGAACGAAGAAATGCTGCCTGTGTGTGTGTGTGTGTGTGTGTGTGTCTGTCTGTGTGTCCGTGGTCAAAATGTGTTCCACTCGCTCCAGACAAAACTACTGGGCCGATCTTTCTGAAAATTTGTAGGTATGTTCATTATGGGTCACGAATAATGCCCGATGTTTTAGTTTACCGTTATTACCGTTACTAACGGCTGTAACGGCCTGTAACTGTTTTTCTTCTTTATGGAATATCTCAGAAAGTACTTGGCCGACCTTTATGAAAATTAGCAGGTATGTTCATTATGGGTCACGGATGATGCCTGATGTTTTAGTTTGCCCCGTTATAGCCGTTACTAACGGTTGCAACGGCCTGTAACGGTTTTTCTTCTTTATGGAATATCTCAGAAAGTACTTGGCCAATTTACAAGCGGTTTGGATGATCTTGTGACAAATCGGAGCCTCTGTCCATATGTAAGTGATGTAATGCTGAAAATGGATCAAACAACCGTTAAAAACCGTTATTTCTTATATATAGGTGGATTTTAATGAAATTTGGTATATAGAAAGGTTATCACACACAAATGGCACTTCTATATAGTGTTTCAACATTTGACCGTTAAAAACCGTTATTCTTGACATATTGTCCGATTTGGATGAAATTTGATATGTACACAGGCTTTAGCCCAGTGAGGACTAAAATACCAGTTTCAAAAGTGTATATCGGTTATATAACCGTTAAACCGTTATTTTGCCGTTATTTTTTTATATATTGGTGGGTTTTAATGAAATTTTGTATATAGAAAGGTGATCACACACAAATGGCACTTCTATGTAGTGTTTCAAAATCTGACCGTTAAAAACCGTTATTCTTGACATATTGTCCGATTTGGATGAAATTTGGTATGTACACAGGCTTTAGCCCGGTGAGGACTAAAATACCAGTTTCAAAAGTGTACATCGGTTAAATAACCGTTAAAACCGTTATTTTGCTTTTATTTCTTATCTCACAAAGCACTTGGCCGATTTATAAGCGGTTTGGAAAACTGGGAGTACGTTTATATGCTTCGCATCTTGGTTTGTTTTTTTTATCCTGCCATTAAGGCAGCCATACTCCAACTTCGGGGAAGGTGTATGCTATGTGTAACGTGGCATCCATACCAACAGCTAAACTGGCCTTCTCTTCCGAAAGTTGGTGATGGGATTTTACGTGTGTGCAAGATGTGCGTGCGTTCACACACGGAACCTCGGTTTCTAGTCTCATTTGAAGGACTGTATGGGGAATGGAGTCAGAACCAGTGTTTACACAGAAGGGAAAATCCCCCTGTACCGAAACGGCCCGGCGGAGATGCGAACCCGCAACCCCAAGATTACGAGTCCGATGCTCTACCAACTGAGCTATTCCTCCCCCTACCTCTACGCTGCCCTGTCGAAGGGCGACCCATGTCATGAAATCTATTTCCATTCTACAGTCTCTCCATCAACCAATGTAGGTGTCAACTTGTGACAGCCAGGCGTGGCAACAGTCACTCACACAGTACTGAGATCGTCACAAGCTGAGCGGCCATCACTCACTGTGATCGTAGACTGACGGTGGTTGTGATGTACATATTCATTGAAACTTTCTGGTTGTCTCTGCCCAGCTGAGACGTGCCTGGCTAGTGAACCCCCCCCCCCCCCACCCCCCTCACTCCTCATTCATCACTGGCTTGACTCAAGACGAAAATTTTCAAACATAGAAAAAAAACTTATCGTTTCACTCTTCCTAATTTTCTTTAGATGGTAGCGGCAACTAGCAATATTCCAAATTGATTCCTCCTTTCAAGCACACAATGTACTGATGTTGACCTGTGACCTCTGATAAGACCCACGGCCATTGATCTTGACACATGACTTCTGATCTTGACCCATGACCAGTGAGCTTTACCCATGGTCATGGATCTCGATCGATGATCACTGACCTATGGCCATTGATCTTGATGCAAGGGCACAGATCTTGAACAGTTGCTACTGATCCTGATCCATAACCACTGATCTTTACCTTTTTGACCTATAGCCACTGATCTTGACCCACGGGTGTGAGCTCTGATTTTAACCTATGACCACTGATTGTGACCCATAACTTTGACCTGTGGCCTCTCACCTTGACCTCTGTCCATGTATCTTGACCCATGACCATTATGTTGACCTACAATCACTGATTTTGACCAGTGACAGCTGATGCTGATCTCTGACCATTGATCTTGAATTAAAAAAAAAAAAAGTGGCACAAGCATCAGGTCTGCCAATGATGCTGAAAAGTAGTTCCTCCTACCTGGAAGCAAAATGTCTATACCGTGTCATACCTGAAAAAATGAATTTTTTAAATTGGAACTGCACTTCTTCCATCGGCACCTGTCTTCTTCCAACTGTTACCACCTTCTTGTCATCCTTGGAGTTTTTCTCAGTCTGTCACCAATATTTCAGTCTACACACTTCCTGGCAGCAGAAGACAATTTCTATATGGATTGACAAGGCTGCATAAGATGTAGGTCACTTCTTACTGAACAGTTTGCATAGAAATACCTATATATGTTATCGAAATGTGTGATATCATAAAAGAGACCTGTATTCATATTGTACAGATTTGCATTTATGAAAAACAGTAGCGAGTCGATGTGTGAGTGAGGATGTGTACGTGCAAGTGGGTATGACTGTGTTAATGTGCATGCAGAGGGTGAGAATATCTTATTTTCTTTGTAACCAGTCAAAATAAATTAAAATGATGCTTCTATTTTGGGGACATGGGGACAACAAAAATGGTTGAACATAGTTTGAAAAAACTTCAGTTTTTTAACTTTAACCATTTAAGACATTTTTCTTGTGTGTATCAAAGATTTTGTGGATTTTAAACGGAAAGGAAGTAAATAAGAAACTAGAGTAGTTGAACACACACACACACACATATACACACACACAGTGACACACTCACACATGCAACACACACACACACACATTTATGATGCATACACATATGTGCACCCGTGTGAACACACACACTTTCATGCAATCAACATAACTCAGGTGTACTAATTCCTACTTAAAGCTAAGATGCAAGTGATACAGCAGTTTAAAGTGATTTTCAGATGACATTCTGCAGCCGTCTTAATAACAGATACATAGTCAGTGCCAACCTGAAAATCACGAAGGAGCGAGCATACTGTGGTTTGAAAGGAAGCGAGTTCCAGAGTGTCGCTGCACAAGGTGAGCCTCCCATAGAACTGTGTTGCTTTTTGGCTGTAAGAGAGAATTTGAAATGTGGTCATCAGAGGAACAATGGAGGAAACAGGCAGGGGTACCCATTTCGATGAGCTCAGAAATATACACATATGCTTCACTAGCCATAACTCTTTTAGTTGGGAAGATTTACACCGAATTCATCGTTTGATTTTAGAGCCAGTGTATCTATTTCAAGAGATATGATGTATGGGGTCGCATGTGTGCCTTGAAGATAATGTGCCAGCTGAATTTTGCACACATTGTAGAGCATTACAATGATGTCATCTTAACAAGATGCAGGCGGACACCAGTTAAGACTGAAAGGAAGACAGATTGAAAAAAAGAACAATGAAAAAAACAACAACATGAAAACAAAGAAAAAAAAAAAAGAGAAAGAAACATTAGAACAATCCAGGGGAAATGAGTTACTAAGAATTTCCTGATGTGGCACATTGTTTCTTCCTTTTTCTCCGTTTGTGTGGACACTATAAGAATAAGAGCACTCTCAACACCGCAGTGCAAGGATGATCTCTCTTTTAGCATATACCAACACACTTCAACACAGTAAACCAGAGATTGTTCTGCACTTTATTTGCACAGGTGTGTGTACATACATTATGTATATATCCATGTAAGTCAACCATAATGACAGATGCGCAGATGGATCGACCATGCAGACAGGCATACTCTCTCATGTCTCTCCATTCGTTTTTTATAAACCCCCCCCACCACCCCCCCTCTCAACAGCACTCCCATTTCACATCATTCTCTTCATGTAATCATGGCTGATGGACGATGATTTTTGTTGTTGTTGTTGGCAGCACTAATGTGGTGCTTGGTACAGGGCTAAACTGTACAAAGGTTATCCTACACATCGTATAACAAAGACCCACAGGGTGAAAGTGACAACAACACGGCAACATGGCCCGGTGGACTGTGTGACCATGATCAGAGCGAGGGGGAGTGTGTACACGTTAGGGTTTTACTTTGGATGGCAGAACTACTATGTGCACAGACTACATCTCTGAGTACAGCACATATGGGTGAGAGCTACCGAGGCAACAAAACATGGGCATGCAAGTCGACTAAATAACAATAATCGTACCAGGGTTTCTCATGGGGTGGGGGAGAAAACAGGAAGGAGGAGCAAACATATGGAATTAATCATAATAATAGTTTAAAAAAAAAATGCAACAACAACAACAACAAAACAACAACCTGTCAACAACAATGAAAATAAAGCATGAATTCTGACAGGACTGTAGGTCACAAACTTGTCAAAACCAAAGTTACAATGAATACAGCAGCTTTCGTGGTGTTGTTAACAAGTCAATGTGTTGTCCCCCCCTTCCTCGTAAAGAAGGGGAGAGAGGGCGAGGTGGGATGGGGAAGGGTGGGGAGGATCACGACAGCTCAAAGATGACAGTATAAATATATATGTTCCTGCATGCATATTAGCACACCCCTTCCTCCCCCTCCCCATCCATCCCCTTCCCATGAGGTTAACATTAGCAGAAAAACAAAAGAGCTGCTGCGATGCCCAAAACCACCAGGAGCCATGCAACACCAAGACATACAATCCAGTCACAACCAATACCTATAGGATCATGAAGTAGCGTGGGGAGACGTTGGAAGGGACGGGATGGATGGAGGGAGGAGCAGGAGGCAGCAGTATCAAAGACCAACTGGTAGATACATCTCCAGTGCAAAGACTGTTCCAAACACAACTGATGTTCTGGTACAAAAATATATATATATATATGTACGTATCAAGGCAAAAAAGAAAGCTACCTGTAACATTCAAAGGTAACTGAAACACACTGAATGACTCTGGAATTGCTCTCTCTCTATCTGACGACAGACAAACTCGGGGTCGATTTACATCATTCCTCTGAAGTTATTTCTAGCAACGCAAACTTATCTTTTAGGGGGGGTGGGGGTGGTTAGGGAGAACACTACACTGACGAATGGTAATTGATACAGAAGATATTTATCTTAGTTCACTTGAATTTTTTATTCATGCATCTTCCATTTCCACACAAAAAAACAACAATCAAGTGGAGGATAATATGTGTGTGTGTGTGTGTGTGTGGAGAGAGAGAGAGAGAGAGAGAGACAGACAGACAGAAAGACAGAGACAGACAAGAGAGGCAGAGACGGAGACAGAGAAGCTATCCTGATGTGACCATGTGTTTGATAATTCTATAGATCACAGATTTTCATGCCCACATATATATATATGTACATCAACATTTTTGTCAAATAGAAAAATCTGGTGCCACTTGCACTAAAGTGAAAAGAAAAAAAAAACCCAAACAAACAAACTGAGTGACAACTTGAACATTTAAACACAGCAATGAGCCACAAATTGTCACAGAGTTTGAAATGACATGGAAATAACGGCGTTGATCTTCAATGATTGCCCTACATTTAACACATCATTTGCTGTGTACACATTATCAATTTCAAGGAGCTTTTGCTCCCTAACATGGTGACCTCAACCAGGGGATGGATCAGGAGGTGGAGTGGGGGTGGGGGGTGGGGGGAGAGGGGAACCATCTAACCTGCAACGTCCACGATACAGCAGGGGGGGGGGGGGGGGGGGAGCAAGGGGGTAGAGGGAGGGGGAAGTTAGAGCTTGCCTGTTAACTGTCACCTCTGCACAAAATGGATGATCCAGGGAAAAAGATGGACACCAGGCGGTCGGACTATCAGTTATCACTGGGGGCCCAGCAGAGGTTTGGGGATACCAGAGGGAAAGCGAAGATTGAATGAATGAAGAAAGAGAGGATTTCTGATTATCAGCGTGAAGAGACTGACTGGCTGGCTCCAATGCACCACCGTACAACTACCAGTGTCAACCACTTTCATTCATTCATCATTGCCATCTGTGTATTTCTTCAAGCGCTGCATTAGCGGAGTCATGTAAATGGGGGGTGGGGGAGGGGGGTGGGGTGAGAGAGAGAGAAAGGGAGAAGAGAGAGAACTGAAGAATCTAACTGTAAGACCACCAGCCTTCACACAAGGATACATATTTAAAGCCTTGGGTGGGGGGTGAGGGGAGTTAGGAGGTGGGGGATTAAACTGATCAGTCCTTCTAGAGGAGAAATAATTCAATTAATCGATAAAGGAATGAAAGAAATATCAGTATTGGTCTGCTAAATATTTCTTACGTACTGTGACATATTAGTAACAACAACAAAAAAACTGCTGTGTGGATCATTTATATGAAAGTCTATCATTTTCAATGCGTGAAATATATACATGTCCACCGAGAGAAAGAGAGAGAGAGAGAGAGAGAGAGACAGACAGACAGAAAGAGGGAGAGGGAGAGAAATGTTATCCTGATTTCACTGTCTGTCTGATGATTGTATGAATCACAGGTTTTCATGTTTACATATATACATTCTCAGTAGAACAAAATATTCCAGGGCTGATCCCCTGGCAGAAAACTTCACTTACAATGTCACATCAGAACTGATGAACAAAACTGATGTGCCAATCCTGAAATGAAATAATTACAAATGCCTTGATTGGCGATGACTGCCCTATACTGACATTGGATTTATGTATGTTCCTGCTGTTGAGGTCCTTTGACCTTTGCTCACTGTCAAGGCCATCTGGGGGACCTGGAAAGAGACATCTAGCACACTGGAAAACACGACTTGCACATGGAAAAAAAACGCTGAATGTGAATCTGACATCCACATGGAAATGAACTAGCAAACTCTGATGCTATGAACACCACCATGATGCAAATTTATGTTAATTATGCCCAGATGTCATACAAACAGGGACTCTAGTGATCAATGTTTTTGCATGTATATGCCCACATACACACACCTTTATCCTGCCAGACTGTGTGTCATATTAAAAGCATTAAAAAAAAAAAAAAGTCCATCCCTAAAGATTTTATCTAATGCACAAAATACACTTCGGTAGATTTCAGCTCATGTATACCATTACACTTTTAACCTGATAAATATCTTTTTTTAAAGGCCCAATCTTTCACAGTGAAAGTATCGAAATAAAGAAAACCAAATGTAGCACAACCTACAATTCTGGGTTATAATTCAAACATCTTCAGAAAGTGCCAAAGCAGCTGTAAAGTAATTCTATTCCTGCTCAACTTGCTAGAAACAGCAGCAGAGGTTTTGAGAATGCACCCGATATTGGTGTATCCCTAAGAAATCTGGTGTCTGGTCACAAACATATCCCATCATAGATGCATACTTAAGTAGCATCCAGCATCCAATCGCAAACATAACCTATCATACATGTATTTGTAGGATATATCAGCGTCCAGTCACAAATATGTCCCATCGCACATGCATACCCAGGACACAGAATACCCAATCACTTACACTCTTGATTGACCATGTAAACCCAAGACATCAACATATCCAAATGCAGGGCTGTACCTCAGACATCCACTCACAAATGTATCCCTACTCAGGTGAATACATAGGATACACATTATCCCATCACAAACATGTCCCTTTAACACAAGGGAGACAAGACAAAGGTTCCTACCCATGAGCAACTACCGTCCTTGTTAAATGCCAGAGACAAATTCCTAATCTGCCTGAACAGGCCACATCTAATACAACGACAAGTACACAGGAAAAAAACAACACACCATATATTCTGAGCAGACTATGAGCTAAAAAGATCTAAAGCATGTTTCTTTTTTTTTCTCCATAAAATAAACTATTACATAAGTTCAACATCAACTGAAAACTATTCTACCTAAACTTAAAACTGAGGCAGCTTTTTTTTTGTTTTCCACCAGGGTGTGTAATCAGCACTGGCTTCAAGGACTGATCCTCCCTCACTTGACATGGCAAAGGCTTGCCATTTGACGATTTTAGCACCGTCGTTTTGGGCCTACTCGGTGTTCTGAAGTATCCACAGATTTGTCTTTTCCAAAAAGCGAGCCTGTAACTTGTGCTCCATACAAAAAAAACCCAACGATGCTTGGTGAGGCTGTGTGTAGACAAAACTACACCACAGTTGAACGTGTGTAGACAAAACTACACCACAGTTGAACTGACAGGAGGAGATTCACAGCTGTGTGAAAACTACCACCACATGAGAACAGCCACGTCTGTCTCCACCTCCGTCCCCAGCATCCATTGCTGGCTTCTGTTGATGGGGGACGTGTACGTGACTTCCTCAGTTTTCCCATTTCTGACCTGCCGTTTCCTGACCTTTCTGGCTCAAAATCAGCAATCTGTAGGCCTGTTTTGTTCCTTTATAATCATCTGATACAAATCTCACAGTGTTTATGCAGAGCAAACACTGTGGCATTGCGATTACTAGCAACGACAAGCTGATTGTCGTTGTTATCGATTCCCAAGGCGTTGAGGTTGAAGTGAATTTGATTGTAGGGTTTGATGTGATGATCATACCTGTTGTCCTTCACGGTGGATACGCCAACAGGTCTATCCCTCCACTGATTGGTGTTGACACAGACACTTGACATGAAATCACTACCTGTGCGACCTGGGCTATACAGTTTGTGTCCACACCAATGCTGCCACAGACACGGTCAGTCTACACAGAACCTGAGAAACCCCCTGCCTGGTACCTCACCTAGAGATGATGGTATGCATGGGGGTGAAGCTGAGCCACTCTTCAAAAGACATCTAAAGCACTCCAGATAGACAATACAATCCAAAGACGTTAATGCCAAACATCACGCTGAAGTTCTTCCACCTGTATACAATTCCATTTTGTTGGAAAGACTACAAAATGCAAAATCAGACTTGGCAATATAAAAATGTTGATGGGTTGTTGGAGAAAAAGGAGGGGCGAATAGAAGCTTCTTGACGGTGATTAATTCTAACTCTTTTGTTTGCTAATTACATTGTAACTTTGTGAGCAACATGTAAAAAGATAACGCAGTTTTGCTTTTACTCTGAACTAAGCTTGCCAATAAAATTTTTCTTTTGCATAAAAGGACAATAAAACAATCCACTGGATTTCAGAAAGAAACATGCAATAGTAAGAAAGACACAAGCACATTTATACATGCAAACATAAACACGTTTCCCTTGTATAAAGGATAATCCAACGCAACAATCCATCGCTGACAAGAAAGAGAGCACACACACACACACACACACACACACACACACACAGTGACTCCCTCATTCAACCTGCCTCCCCATCCCACCCATAAACCCACTCTTCACACATAAAAGAAATAGCGCTATCAACTCAGCATCAAAAGATAACGTTGGTATACAGACACAAACACTTCTACAGTTCCAAAGGCACAAATAAGTCTGGAGTTCCAACCGCTCATTTAAAAAGGCACAAAATTAGCTATCATAATCTAAACTAGCTAATAATAATAAAGACCGAAGTAACCATTAGAAGATGTACATGAACACATGACCGAGTTTCAAAGGAAAAGACAGAGAGAGAGAGTTTACAAGCTTCTATTGTGTTGAATTTTCAATTTTATGATTCAAATGGGGAAAATTTCACAAAACCTTCTCCATTGTTTTTCTTTTTCCTTTTTTTCCCCCCTCACAGTTCATTCACCCCTTCCCCCCTCCTCGTCCTTCCCCTCCCTCTATCTACCTTCCCTTTTTTTTCTCGCCCCGATGTAACAAGCCCTACTTTAACACTCTGCCCTGTCAACATGAGTGATGACAGGTTTTGCTCCATCGCTATCAGCACATGATGTTGAAGCTGCTGGAGACACAACACTGCAGCAGGAGAGAGACAGACAGCCCTCCTGGAATCGTGATCAACTTTCCTTTTTCCTTCTCAGAACACCCCAAATCTTTTTTTTTTTAAACTTTCTTTCTTTTTTTGAGTCGACACAACAATAATGATTTCAAAACACATTCATCACTTATGTCTGTGACACAGAAAAGGAAAGCTACTGTGACCTTGGGGCCCCAGACAAAGTGGAGAAAAAGAAGAATTCCGTTTCCTTCAGAACAACCTCGACCATCATCATCGTCACAGAGTGATTTCTCTGAAGTCTTTTTTACAGCTAATTTTAAATACTGACAAACCCAAAGCTGACGTCCATGATTCTAGTGTCGCTTATGGACATCACAGAGGAAAGAGAGTGTTTACTGACTAAAATTTTGAATTGTCATCTCCCCCCTCCGCCTCCTCTACCCTCCCCCCTTGGCCAACACACAAAAAAGTGTGCACCAGCCCTGCTGTCAACTTGTTACAACCATACAGTTCAATCTATCACAAAATACGCTACACACTCATACACTTTTTTTTTTAATCTTCACAATTATACTTTATGTACAGAACACTCATGCGAAAAAAGTAATATGGCATTATTTAAAACCAAATCAACAACAACAAAAGTATTTTAAAAAAGTGTAGACTAATGAAAAAAAAAGTCAGGAAGATTGATGAGAGGATTTGGGTTGTGAACCTACATACAACCTTTCATCTGTAATCGACCAATTAACCAAGAAAAAGGGATCAGTCTTTAGAACTAGTGTATATTCTTTCATCTGTCATAGACAGATCAGCTGAAAAAAAGGGGTAATCTTTACACAACACCCTAAAAAAAAAAAGACAAAAGGGAAACAAAAAAATTCAACCAAAAACTTCATATAAAGAAACAATGTACTGATGGTAGTATTCCACAGAAGAGAGAAAAAGATTAAAAGATCCAAGCACAACTGGCAAACAGTAAAACCCTGATGAGGTATTCAAACATATGGCAAAATGTTGTGTTATATGCATAAACATGAGCTAAACCATACTTCACAAATCAACATTGTAATTTTACACAGTTTCAACTGCTGTCATTCAATTTCTATTTTCTTTTTGTGTGTGTTGTGTGGTGTGGGGGGGGGGGGGGGGGGGGGGGTTGGGGTTGGGTGACATCAGACTTAGGTCCAAACGCCAGTCTATCTCTCTGTGTGTGGTTTGTGTTGATGTGTCTATGTGTGTGTACATGTGCAATGCACACGCCTGAATACATACAAGCAGGACCATTTTGTAGGTATCACAGAATGCATATTAACTGACAAAAACATCTAAACTGACCGAGAAATTCAAAGATCTGTCACTTAACATGACATTCCTGTGACCATTCAAGTCTTATAAGATCACCAACATCTCTTTTCTCTCACACCTTCCTCCAACAACCTGGTCATCATCATCATCAACTTGGTTTCGTTAGTTCTCACGTACGTAAAGAAGATAACCAGTAACACAGAAACAGAACCTACTGTACTGTAACTAAGGGGAAAATGGCAAACAGAACAGGAAGAGCAGGAATACCTTTTTCCGACTGTCTACATTGTCATATTTCCTCCCACTTTTTTTTCTCTCTCCGTGTTTGCTTTCAAAATGGTCGGAAGCCCCCTCTCCAATGAAAATCGCGAAAACACTTGCCAAACACACCTCTACTGTGAATGGAATCCACAGTAGCAGAAATCGGAAATCTGTGAAGAGCCCTCACTAGCATTTTCACCTCTATTTTTTTCCCTTTCCTTCTCTACTGCTCCTTTTGTGTTGTACTGCCAACAAGATCCACAATGTTTAACAGACACATTAGAAAAGCCAATGGAAATTAATATGTGCATCATTTTTGAATGTTCACTATGTTTATTACCTTTAAGGTACATGCAGTGTATACTTTGCATGGGAATAAGGAACCAAGATTTCAGGCATACGGAATTGGAACCTAGATATATGCTGCGAGTTTGTCTCCACACCCCAGCTTTAAGGGGGAAAAAAACCCACTTAATTCTTTAATCAAGAAAGTTGTCAATGTTACAGTAATGTTACTGCTGCAATAATGAAGTGCATCTGCCTGCCTGTATGACCACAATGTGCAGGTAAGGGGTCTGCCCTGCCCTCTCCCTCCTACCACTCTCCACACATACACACAGTAGACCTTTTTTTCAACAGCTGGAAATTTTGGAATTTATAACAAAGGTTTTCAGAATTTATCATTTATAAATTACCCCCTCCCCCTTTTTTTCCCATTTCTTCTTTTTGTTGTAAATTTGGGGTTTTCAGAATTTATTATTTATAGATTACGCCCCCTTTTTTTTTCTTTCTTCTTTTTGTTGTACATTTCTTCCTGTATGTGTCATACATCCAACAGACCAGTGCACCCTGGTCAAACTGTTCAAAATTGTCAGATGGTTTCTGAAAGATATAAGGCTGCTCCGGCTGAACTGTGATTTCCAGAGCAGTGCACAGCATGACATGTACACTCCCATGTAATGCCTTCAATAAATGAACCATCCTCATAACTGTCCAGCTATTCCTACCTCCAGGCGCTCTTCTTTTCTTATACTTCTTCTCTTTTTTTCTATTCCTACCTCCAGGCGCTCTTCTTTTCTTATACTTTCTTTTTTTTTCCTCTTTAATTTTTGTTGTTGCTGTTAAACTGAATCTTTTCACCACTGCCGCCGCCTCCTCCTCCCCCCCCCCCCCCCCCCCCTCCCCCGTTCTCCCTCCTGTCTCTCTGAACAAAAGTTATCTATCATTTCATGCTCATAGTTTTTTTTTTTCTTTCTTCCTTTTTCTTTTCTTGCTTTTTCTTTTGTACAGCAGAAAAACACAAATTTGGCAAGATTAACTTAAGGGTGGATATCTGCAGAAAAATCGCATGCCTGAATGTGAATAACTTACGGTTAGTCTAATATCTGTCTTTGTGGGATTGCGTTTCACAAAGCATGTCAGACTGAAAGGCACAACCAATCTTTTGTTTGTGTGTTTTTCAATTTTATAAAGCATGCATGCTTTATTACTTGATATGGACTTTCTGACTTCCCATTTTCTGACAATTTAATTTTACCACATACAGCAAGGTAAAACTGAGCAGAGGTAACATGCATACAAAGTGTAAAGTATTTTAACTAAGTGTACGATAACAGGTGTTGCACTCTGCGGGGTAAAAGTTACGCTAATTTTTAATAGAATGCTGTACCCCTAATAGTAAACAAACAATATTACAAGAAAGCTAAACTCTACATAATGTTGACATATCAAAATGGCTGTGCAGGTTAACTGGCAGTCATCCAATATAAAAAAAAAACACACAGAAAAAAAGAATAATGGGATTGCCATTTCTACTCAACAAACATCTTAACTATATATCTATCGGTTGTTCAGAGAACAACAAAGTGTCCTGGTGAGGCTCCGCACCGGGCACAACACACAGTCACTTGTGCTGACAGCTCAAGGTAAGCCTTCTCCAGTCTGTCCTTGTGGGCAGGAAGAACAGTCAGCTGAGCATATGCCCACTGCATGAACAGACAAGGAGAGAAGTGCGGCCAACAGAAGCAGCTCTAATGACGAAGCTCTACGGCAGTCTTTACAAGAGCTGGAGAAAATGGCATAATTCATCTTAAGAGTCGGACTGATTGTGTAGACCAAGGTGTATGCAAAAAAGAAGAAGACTGAACAGATATCCGACTACATAGATGTCATGACAAATCAGCGATCAAAAACATGTAACACTTGATGTGCCACATCTTGCATTGTCTTCAATCTAAACTGAATGGTTAACAGGCATGGTTTTATGTCCTTTGAATGCCCAAAAGTAATCCACTGGATCCCAGAAATGCATTTCATGCAGCATACAGTATTCACATAACTCTTCTGTGTTCACAGCTACTTTGGTGTGTGTGATACACACAAAACAAACTACGATCTTCAGGGAAATTTAAACTTTTGTTTCCTATAAAACTGAAAGGCTATATAACAATAATAAAGAAAGGACCTTTTTAAAAACAAATAGGTGAATAAACAAAACACAGCTGACACATATATATGCATACACTCAGAAGAAGACAGGCCTACTAAAATCCAAGATGGTTAATTCTGCAGCGTCTTCCTCTACATAATCTGACCTAGCCAGTACCAGTATCTGTCCCTGCACTGCACCTTCAAAAAGGGTGCTTTAATCTCCTGTTCTTTTTTTTTTTTCATTTAATCTTAATATCGTCTGGGAATTAGTCTTATATTTCTTGGTCTATTTCAAAACATTAGTTAAAATGCCCCTTCAAAAAAGAGACAATGTTTAGGATGCATTCAACAAGCAAAGTCTGTGACCAAAAAGTGTCAAAGTTTAATTACAGCTGCAAGTAGCCTTGTGTGTTACATGTAGCTGCCTCTACATCTCTTCTGGGCCATCCCTGGGTCATCATCTATCAAAGCTGGCGCTGAAGCCTGACTGCTCTTGTTGCATACTTTCTTATCCAGTCGAAGACAAACATGGTTTGATTTCAAAAACCCTTTGGGAGGCCATGAAAAACTCCTGTAGAACTACTGTTGCATGTCTCCCTAGTCATTGGTGGACTGCTGACGACTGGGCTGACCTTCGTCTTTTCCTCACATGGTCGGTCCTACAAACAGGACTGAACAACATATTTATGTCAGTGGGTCACCAAATCCTGACAAAACTTGCTGATGCCAATAAGTGATGTTTTCCTTTTCTGCACAAACCAAACAACTCGCTCTACCCGCACACAAGAAAGGGAATCATAGCTTGGCTTTGAAAAACAAAGATTTCATCGTATACACTCATACCAATTCATCTACCTTCTCTTTTTCTTCTCTCAAATCACCTGCCAAGGCAAATATCCCTTCCCACTATGGAGGCAATATTTTTGTTATCACATGATGAGAAAGTCGAGAATTGCACAACAAAATACAAGACGCTGTGCTTGGGCAACTTTGGTGGCCAGGGCAGAACCACAAAGAAGGCTGCCTGAAGCAGTCAGCAACTTCCTCATCCCTACACACTGAATCAAATCTACTTCTGTGTTTTTGTGGCCAACTGGGATTAAAAACAAGCATGCAGATTTTGCTCAATGTTGTTTTTGTCACACACACCACACACACACACACAGAGTTTTCGTTAAACGGCGTTTTTTTTCTTTTTTTTGGTTTCTTTTCATTTTTGTGGCTCATCTTTTCTATTTTCCTTATTAACACAACAGCATGCCCTTTAACTCTATTTGTCTGATTTCAGTTTTGATCCCCAACTTTTCCCAATGCAGACTTACTTTTTTTTCGACCAGAGCCAGGCTGGTCAGAGACCTACTGCGGCCACCAAGGGCAATGTTTCCACTGAAAAATGAAATGGGTGTCTGTGTTTCAGCAAAGCCCCATGTGTGTGGCGCTAGGAGCCAGCCGAAGCGGTCAGGTCCTGTGAGCTGTGACAAACTGTGTTCCGTTTTCCTTATCTTCAGAATCACCGTAAAACACTGCTGACTACAATGTTTCACTCCTCTCTGTCACACAGAGGTCCGGTAAATGCAGATGAATCGTGTGCCGAGTGAAAAAAAACAGAAAAGTAGACGGGCTAGGGGAAGAAGAAGATTTCCTTCAGCTACAGTAACCAAAATACAACCCAGGTCAGGAAATTAAGAATCTTACCCCCCCCCAAAAAAAATCATGAAAATTAACCAAATAAAAAAAGGCCTCACATTAAGTCTATGGCAGCCCAACTTTACAGAGAATACCCCCCCCCTTTCCTCTCCCTCCCACCACATTCCTAAACAATGTTTCCAACGTACAATTTTTTAAGAGGGATATACATTATCACCAAGAGGTAAACCGACATGTTCATCATCATGAGGAAGAAATCTGACCTGTTCATTGTATATGAGAAGTAATTAGCATGCATTCACCATCACTGAATTCAGCAGGCCTAACTTGTCCTCCGAAATGAAAAAAACCCAACAAAACCAACAACAAATGTCTCCCATAAGCAAGGAAATGCCTCATAGTTTGTTGAACGAAAAAACAAAAAACAAAATGTTACATGGTGGGGGGGGGTCAACTAAGAGAAGAACCGTTTTTGCATGCGACCAACTCAATCAACAAACCAAAAAGCAGATCTAGGAGCCATGCTGGGTTGCCTGGTCATCCATCGTGCCACTCTCCCCTAGTTCTCCATCCAACCTCTCTCACGCACGCACCAGACGACAGATTCTGACTATACGGGCAACCAACCCCCAAACTCTTCTCTTTTATTTCCCCCTTTTTTTTTTTTTTTTGTGGCGAGGTAGAAAGCTTGCACAGTAGTGAGGTGGTGGTCTCTGCTCCTACTGCTCACGCAGCAGACAACAGCGTCAATCACCTCCACGGTTTCCATGGGGGGACTCTCCCAGGGGAGTAACAGTTTGACAGGTGATAGAACCCTTCACCATGCGTCTTTCCCCACCCCCCCTAAATTGTTTCGTCTGTTTCTCTTCACGCAGAGGTTGATTTTCTATCACACACACCACCTCTGCATGGTTCGGTTGTTGTTTTGCGAGGGCCAGGTTCCCCACCCTCTCTCATTGCACTGGAAGTGTGTGAGCCTCAACAGCAGTCGTCCAAACAAAGAGGCCAGAAGCAGCGCTCGCTCCACTGACACCACTTCACACATAACTCCCTGACTCCCCCCCCCACCCAGCCCCGACAGCCAGTGCCGGGCACAGCTGGGGGAGTTCTCCCCCTTTCTCTCCAGTCAGCAGGCACTTTTTCCAGCAGTGTCGTTAACGCCCAGCAGCATCATCATCGTTTCATGTCCAGCTGACGCAACTGACGATCACAAAGGGTTGGAGAAGTTGGAGGTGGAGTCTGGGGAGGCGTTGGAGCTGCAGCCCAGCACGCGGTCCACGTCCCGACATCGTTGCCTGGGACCCGGCTCCGGTGTGTAGGTGAAGGTCAGACCCGTAGAGTAGATTATGCCGTCGTTGCGAACTAATGATACAGGCACCTGGTGTCAAAGACGAACGATCGTGTCACAATGATCATGAATGAAACATTTAGAACATTTCATTATTTTTTTTATAAGTAAATTCAGTTTTGTTTGAATGCACATGTGTGTGTGCGTGTACATGCGTGCAAAAGCATGTATGCATGCGTGCGTGTGTGTATGCATATGTGTGTGTGTGTGTGTGTGTGTGTGAGTGCATGCATGTGTGTGTGTGCGCGAGTGCCTGCGTGTGTGTGTGTGTGTGTGTGTGTGTGAGAGAGAGAGTGCATGCGTGTGTGTGTGCATGTGTCTTGAGAGTGTATGTATGTTGGTTTTGTTTCATAAAAAAAGAAGCTGCATGGCAAGTGTGGAACATATGATCAATAAAACAAACACATGTAATCATAATGAAATAAATAATATTTCAAAAAGCTTCAGAGACTTTTTCCCAGCTGCAGTGTTTTCACTGCCAAATGTATCACACGAAGCATGAACATCGCGGTCATGGGTTTGATTCCCATGAGGGACATTTTTTTTGTGGGATTACCCCCCTCCCCCTTCCCCGCAAACTGGTTCCTATCCAGATCCTAGTTGGCTACGGGCTCCAATGGGAAGACTGGAGCCACAGCGAACTTCATAGCTGCGCCACACACGCTCTGAGGAAAGGAAAAGCGCGGTCTTACCTGCAAAGGCTGCCGCACCCAGCGCCACCCATTCCTAAATGCAGAAATGTCCGGCACCACACACAGCATGTTTTCATCAGACCTGGTCACAGACACAGAATCACAGCAAGGGTAGACGGCTTTCCTTCCCACAGTGAAATCCACACACATTACTCAAAAAGCCAATGTAGCTTGAACGCCAGAGAATTCTGTTCCCAGGTTGAAAAAGAAATAACGACACACAGCTTCACCCAATGCAGCATGTATAGATTTCTGTTCCCGTAGTGAAAGAGAAATGAAGAAATGTAAATCCACCTAATGTAGAATGAATGACAGTCTTCCCAATGTGAAAATTCCCACTGCAAATGTTACCATTGCAAGAGGGGGAAAAAAAAAAGACATAACTTCACCAAATGTAGAATGGATGGCAGACTTGTGTTCCCATAGTAAAAGTGAAATAGACACCCAACCCAACCCAATATAACTGAACAGCATACTTCATGTTCCCACAGTGAAGTAAATGAAGACACCTAGCTCAAAGTCACTGTGGCATGAATGTCACAGACTTCTGCTCTTGTAATCCACTTCACACACATAGCTCACCAGCTGTCATGGCCAAGCGGTTAGTGTCACAGATTCCCGGCTGAGAAGTCGTGAGTCCAATTCCCATCAGAGCCATTTATTTTTGTGGGATTTCTGGGCCCATGACTGGCTCCTACCCAAATTGGGAGTTTACTTTGGGCTCTACCAGGAAAACTGGAACCCCCGAGTCAAGTTTTATCCACTTAATGGATGCGTCTCTGTGAGTGCTGCTCAAATTTCCTGACCAACACTGCAGGCGTCTGTATCTTTCGGGCCCGGTTGACGTCTGGATCTATTATGAAAGTATGCAACGAGTGCAGCCCTGTCATGCAGTCTCCTCCCAGAATGGAACACCTCAGCGTCATCTTCATCATCCTATCATTGCAATCTCCTCCCAGAACGGAACACCTCAGCATCATCTTCATCCTCCTATCATTGCAGTCTCCTCCCAGAATGGAACACCTCAGCATCATCTTCATCCTCCTCACTGTCATCAATCAGCCCTTTATGTCCTGATGTCATTCTGACCTCAGTTTCTGTTTCCTCTCCCCATCTGTGTCCTTGGCGAGTTCCTGTCAAGGTCACCGGTATCAACGAACCATGGAGACTGTCGTTCAACGGACATGGTAGAGCCCTCCTGTGGGGAATATTTCACTCATGTAGGCTCAACAACTACACAGCTATTGTCGTTTATAGGGGGCTCAGCTGTTGGTGCCCTGGGTATGTTAGATTAGAACAGGCACCAGTGACCACCACCGAAGAGACTCAGCAGCGCAGCATCTCCTCCGGTGAGTTGCCTTTTGACGACAACTTGCTACTGACTTTCCTATGGATCGCTGGAGGTGTGGTTGCAACCAGGTGAGCCATGGAGTGACTGGACAGAGAACAGGTATAGCCACGTGGGGGTAATGCTACAGTAGACAACATATACCTGACGTTACACACTTTAAGGATGTACACACACATACACAGTCTGGAAGGTCGAAACATACCTGATGTCAGACACTTCAAGGATGTGCACACACATACACAGTCTGGAAGGTCAGACACATACCTGATGTTACACACTTCAAAGACCATTACACATACACACAGACTTGAGATCAGACATGTACCTAGAACTACACACTTCCAAGGACCAGCACACACGCAGACAACGAAGAGCCAACGCATACCTGAACATAGTCTCTGCCTCCACCTCCCCAAACCACACCTTGAGGACCACGGAGAAGTTCTCTCCCATCAGCTCCAGCATGGCCACGTCTCCACCGCCGTTCAGCTGAAAGCAGCACAGGACAGACACCAGTCCAACAGTGGATTTCAGGCCTACACTGTTCACAGTAGTGGCAGTTATCGTGAATACCGAGTGGAAAAATATTATGAGATACATCCTTTCTTTCCACACACCTTCATTACAGAATACACCTCTTTCACACTTACATAATACAACAGGATACACCCCCTTTCACAGGCTATTTCATAAGATACACCTACATCTTCAAAATATTTTACAGGTAACACCACACATGCACTTGCCTTCTTTCTTATTTACTTGTTGAAACAAATACCCTGTTCCTTTACCTTAAGCGAACAGACAACTTTAAATAAACCATGAGCCTCACTTTCATCAAATCATGGGAGGGCATGGGAACTCACCCTCCCTCTCCAGTCTCAAACTACCTCAGGAGTAGCTGCCCTGGAGTTACACGTCGCTTCTGGTGAGTGAACATACGTTTCACTTCCTACACCTTCTCCAGATGACGCTGGGAGGTGGGTGGGGTTCCAGCATTTGGGCAGTTGAGTATTTTGTAAAACTACTTTTCGAAGCAAAATTCCTTTTTTTTCCTCATACTTATCAGTGTGAACATACACTGAAAAGGGCAGAACAAGCTCACTTGCAGAAGGGAGGATGTGAAACCATTAAGACAAGTTTGGATCCTTGAGCCAGCAATGAGCTGACAAAGGTTAATGTTGGAGTCTTTCTTTCGTAGGAATACAGTATTTTTGTGTGTGAAAATCAATGCATTTTGGAAACTTCTTTTCCCTGGACAGTTTCTGTATACACGTTTCTTCACTGAAAATAACTTGCAGTTGAGCATGGTCACGCAGACAGAAATATGAAGGCTACAGCATGTAAATTCTAAAACTGAAAAACTGATTTTGAAACTATGAACAGACCAAATCACAGAGTAACTAGCTGTGACTATTCTTATCAGGAGTGTTATGGGGACAATATGACTGTCTTTCACTCTTCTTATCAGGACTGTTATGGGGACAATATGACTGCCTTTCACTGTTCTTATCAGGAGTGTTATGGGGACAATATGACTGCCTTTCACTGTTCTTATCAGGAGTGTTATGGGGACAATACGACTGCCTTTCACTGTTTTCATCAGGACTATTATGGGGACAATATGACTGCCTTTCACTGTTCTTATCAGGAGTGTTATGGGGACAATATGACTGCCTTTCACTATTCTTATCAGGACTGTTATGGGGACAATACGACTGCCTTTCACTGTTCTTATCAGGACTGTTATGGGGACAATATGACTGCCTTTCACTGTTCTTATCAGGAGTGTTATGGGGTCAATATGACTGCCTTTCACTGTTCTTATCAGGAGTGTTATGGGGACAATATGACTGCCTTTCACTGTTCTCATCAGGACTGTTATGGGGACAATACGACTGCCTTTCATGTTCTTATCAGGACTGTTATGGGGACAATACGACTGCCTTTCACTGTTCTTATCAGGACTGTTATGGGGACAATACAACTGCCTTTCATGTTCTCATCAGGACTGTTATGGGTCACTGTTCTTATCAGGATGTTACGGCGACAATATGACTGCCTTTCACTGTTCTTATCAGGACTGTTATGGGGACAATATGACTGCCTTTCACTATTCTTATCAGGACTGTTATGGAGACAATGTGACTGCCTTTCACTGTTCTTATCAGGACTGTTATGGGGACAATACGACTGCCTTTCACTGTTCTTATCAGGACTGTTATGGGGACAATATGACCGCCTTTTACTGTTCTTATCAGGACTGTTTTGGGGACAATATGACTGCCTTTCACTGTTCTTATCAGGAGTGTTATGGGGACAATATGACTGCCTTTCATGTTCTCATCAGGACTGTTTGGGGACAATATGACTGCCTTTCACTGTTCTTATCAGGAGTGTTATGGGGTCACTGTTCTTATCAGGACTGTTACGGGGACAATATGACTGCCTTTCACTGTTCTTATCAGGACTGTTATGGGGACAATGTGACTGCCTTTCACTGTTCTTATCAGGACTGTTATGGGGACAATATGACGCCTTTCACTGTTCTTATCAGGACTGTTATGGGGACAATATGACTATGGGGACAATATGACGCCTTTCACTATTCTTATCAGGACTGTTATGGGGACAATATGACTGCCTTTCACTGTTCTTATCAGGAGTGTTATGGGGACAATATGACTGCCTTTCACTATTCTTATCAGGAGTGTTATGGGGACAATATGACTGTCTTTCACTCTTCTTATCAGGATTTGTTATGGGGACAATATGACTGCCTTTCACTGTTCTTATCAGGAGTGTTATGGGGACAATATGACTGCCTTTCACTGTTCTTATCAGGACTGTTATGGGGACAATATGACCGCCTTTCACTGTTCTTATCAGGACTGTTATGGGGACAATATGACTATGGGGACAATATGACTGCCTTTCACTATTCTTATCAGGACTGTTATGGGGACAATATGACTGCCTTTCACTGTTCTTATCAGGACTGTTATGGGGACAATATGACTGCCTTTCACTATTCTTATCAGGAGTGTTATGGGGACAAAATCTTTCACTGCTCTTATCAGGAGTATTATGGAGACAATATGACTGCCTTTCACTATTCTTATCAGAACTGTTATGGGGACAATATTCACTATTCTTATCAGGAGTATCATTGGGACATCGCCAGTGTATTGCTCTACCATGACGCACAGACACAGCCAAAGTGCACAGGAGCAAAGAGCTGCCAGTAGTGACTCACATGCAGACTGTTGACCACAGGCACAGGGGTGACGGGGGTTTTGACAGGGCCCATGCCCTCGAAGAACGTGTACTCCGCCTTGTCCGTGCTGATGATGGTCCAGGAGGCGCCGTCGTTGATCATCTCCTTGTTGGCCTCCTTGGGGCACGGGGTGGCCTGCACGTCACACATAGGGGTGGGGCCCACTGTTAGGCGTTCCCTGCTGGACAGTGGGGGGGCTGTGTGCGTTTGTGTGTGTGTGTGTGTGTGTGTGTGTGTGTGTGTGTTAGTGTATGATCAGTTTGTGTGTGTGTGTGAGAGTGTGTGTGTGTGTGTGTGTGGTGTGTGTGTGTGTGTGTGTGTGTGTGTGTGTGTGTATGTGTGTGTGAATGGTGTGTGTGTGTGTGTGAAAACAGTGTGTATGTGTATGTGTGTGTGTGTGTGTTTGAAGAGAGTGTGTGTGTGTGGAGGCACACCCAGTGTGTACATCTCCCAAATGATCCCCAGGTCATGGAGCGCAGTTCACAGGGTACGAGGGCTTGCATGCATCTGTTAATGATTATCTTATCATGTAGACAACCACCTTCCAACTTCGAAGGTGCACAGTCGACTTTCACCTTCATACTGACCTCGTTTCAGTTTCAAAGCATGGTGACTGCAGGCAGAAACTGAAACAAACTTAAAAGAAAAAAAAACAAAAAACTGTTCCACCAGACGAAAGGGACAAACAAATTACAAGACAAGCACGACGCGTTTCTGCCTCTTTGGTCTTCTTCAGGTAAGATAAATGACAATCAGGACAATAACAACGAAGAACTAGCAATCACTCATCTCTCTGGGCGTAGCTTTTATTCAACATCAATTTTGCACCCAATCTGAGGAGACGAGTGATTGCCCATTCTTTCTGCTCATTATCCTGAATGTTATTTATCTTGCCTGAAGAAGACCACAGAGGTCGAAACACATAATGTTTTGTCTTGTAATGTTTGTCTCTTTTGTCCCAGCGGAATAGTATTTTTTTCTTTCAAGTTTGACTTAATTTCAGATTTTAGTTTTGCTAAAATGCTCTCACCCTTTGAGACCTTTCCCGAGTGTCTCCACTTTCAACAGTGTTCCTTACAGCTTTCAAAACTGAGGGATTATGGAATTTCCTACCTGACTTCTTTCCACAGAGAAAAGTCTGTTTGATGGAGACTTCTCCATGGAAACAACGAAAGATAGGAAAAAGAGAGGGGGAGGGAGGAAGGGGGGAGGGATGAAGGTGGCATCTAACCTAAGACTTTGCCCCCCAAATCTTGCTGCTACACTAGGACTTTGTAGGATCTTCCCTCTGAAGTTGAGAGCTTTCTCATAACTGCATCATCACACTTGGAACTGCTACAGCTGCGCGTTTATCTTGTACGGCAATCTACCTTGCCGGGACAACCCCTTTCCACAAAGACCTATTTTTTCGTATTTTCCAGGCTTTTGTAGAAAGATATTACAGTGCTTTCCGCAGCCACAGAGGAACCAAGTTTCATTATACAAAAATGACTTCTGTACTTCACTTCAATAAAGTGATACAATCATTTCAACAGAATATGTTTCAGGATCACATTCATCAATAATAATTTGCTTTGGCTGTTTGGATGATCCCTGGAGTCTTTTAGCCAGGGTACGACAACAACAACAACAACATCACACATTTCAACTGGGTCTGATATCGACTTGCGGTCTCAAATCATTTACCTGGAACTGAATGATGCGCTCCTGAGAGAGACAGAGGTACATGCGCTCGGTATCTTTGAGGTAGAAGGAGCATTTGTGAAGCTGCGACACGGGGTCATCAGCGTCGAGTAAGGCTGTCTGCTTGTCCACTTTGCGGATGATCTGCACACACAGTCACCATCTCCATGTTCCACATGACCCTCTGTCCCCACCCCCCCCCCCCCCTCCCCCCAGCTGTAGAACACATGTACACACACAGTCAGCCTCCAGTCTGTTACATGGTAAAATCTACAGACTAACAGTGCTGTTTTCACAAAATGAGCAAAGAATCTGCTCATCATGAATGACAAATATACGCCTACTTGTGGGAAGGATATCATTCTGTCATGGTGTCAAAAGTATCTCAAAACATTAAGTCCCATTCAATCACTCTTTAGCATAACAAAACCAAACATGAACAAAACAGAAACAAAAATTCTCCAACATAAGTACCTACCAAATACCCTTCCCCGAATCTAAAAGCAAAACAAAACAATAACTACCACACACACACGACAGTGAAACACTTTCTAGCAAGCAGCCTTGAAACGACTACATAACACACTTGATCGACAACCAGGTGCAAAATAAACCATAATGACGTAAACGTCATAACAATGGCACACCACCATGATCTCCACCACAACTCTCACAACTCCCAAAGACCTGACAGCCATCCAGTGCTGTGTGCTGTACTCACAAGGCGAGGTAGGGCCATGCCTGTGACGGAGCAGACCAGTTTCACCGTAGAGCCGTAGTGAATGTACCCGTCCCTCACCGTGAACTCTTCCGACTCCCCTTCATTGTCATCCACTGCACGCATGCCACAACAGCAACCACTGTAAATTCTACTGAACTGGAAAAAAAAAAAAAAAAAAAAAAACCTCAGAAACCACCAAAACCAAAAAAAATCCCACAACCCTGGGAATCTAGCGAAGGCCCTGGACACAAACTCAATACAAAAGGTGGACTTTTACTGATCTTTTCTTCAATGAAGTAAGTGCTGTCCTTGAAGGAATTTCGAATAAGATTTCGCTGCAGGTGGCTGCTCTGGTAGAGCGAGAGGCAAATACTGACATGTCTGCTCCTGTAAAGTTGTTGACTTTTCACCAGATACCGCAAAGTTCCACTGGTAACTGCCTTTGTGCGGAATCATGAAACTGACCAGTAGCTGAATCACTTCACCAAAGATCTCTCTTTTTTTCTATAAATAAAGTATTTCAAGTATGTAACTATACACAAACATCAGCCAGGCCGGCATGCTTTTATCACAAACTTTTGCTGATGGTTATTTGGCAAACCAAGGCTTTCAAAAAGTCTCCAATTCTGCATGTAACTGCTTTGTTTAGATACAATCACACTTCTCTCATTTATATGCCACAGAGTTTGTGTTCTATGTCCAGTCAATAACAGCATTTGCTTTGGTAATTTTCAGGTTAACTGTGTGCAGGGATTTCGCAGGACTCCAGTTTAGTATGGAATGCAATACACTTCAAAAGTTCAAAGTCACTGCACCCTGGGTAGCACTGGACACCTCCTGTACACACCTTTTAAAATTTTAAATCAGGGGATATGAGCCTTCTGTTTCTCCTTTTTCTTGCTTGTGTATGTAAAGTGATAGTACATTCTGTTGCTGCTGATGATTGGTATGTAAAAAAACAAAGTGCAACACTGATCCAGTTGTGTTTGCTTCTTGGTTTGGGAATGATTAGTTAAAATGCAACAGTGGACTGTTTTGTGATCTTCAGAAGCATTGCTGTGAACATGACACAGGTTGATTCAACAAATGTGTAGCTTCCTTGCTAGCTATCAATTCAGTACTAAACCATGGACAATCCAAGTTAGCTGGCAGCTCCGTCCATATGGTCTATCTACCTACTGATGCAAATGTATTTTCCCAAAGTCTGTCTTATGTTCTTGAGGAGTCCTGTAACGCTCGAGTGACAGCAGCCACTACTCCACACACACCTCCAGGTACTCACACAGGTGAACGGTGACCCCCAAACCACTCCACACACAACCCGGTAGTCACACAGATGAATGGTGACCCAACCACCACTCCACACACAACCAGGTCCTCACACAGGTGAATGGAGATCCAGCAACCAATCCACACACCAGGTACTCACACAGACACTCCACGTCTCCAGGTACTCATACATGTGAATTGTGAACCAGGCACTACTCCACACAACCAGGTACACAGACACTCCATATCTCCAGGTACTCACACAGGTGAATGGTGAACCAGGTACTACTCCATACAACCAGGTACTCACACAGACACTCCACATCTCCAGGTACTCACACAGGTGAATGGTGAACCAAGCACTACTCCATACAACCAGGTATTCACACAGACACTCCACATCTCCAGGTACTCACACAGGTGAATGGTGAACCAGGCACCACTCCACACAACCAGGTACACAGACACTCCACACCTCCACGTACTCACACAGATACTCCACCTCTCCAGGTACTCACACAGGTGAATGGTGAACCAGGCACCACTCCACACAACCAGTACACAGACACTCCACCTCTCCAGGTACTAACACAGGTGAATGGTGAACCAAGCACTACTCCACACAACCAGGTACTCACACAGACACTCCACCTCTCCAGGTACTCACACAGGTGAATGGTGAAGGCGCCCCACTGGGTGGAGCTGGCATGGAAATTGTTGTTCTCCACGTGCAGGTAACGGGTGCTCACCGTCTGCGACCGCAGCCGGTTGAACAATGCCACTTTGGTGCCGGAGGCGATACACACTGGAACACACATCGCTGGTTTGAAACGTTACGCACTGTGCGCCACACTCCATCGTTCAGAATATATCCTAATTTCACATTACACACTGCACACGCATTACGAAACAAGTAACGGTTCCATCAATGCAAAACATATCACGGACCCAATACATTGCAAAATGCATCCCTCGTCTGACACACTGCGCAACATCACTGGTCCAATGCATTACTTACACATTAGTGGTCCATGACATCAGACAGCGCACACTACCCACAGCCTTCAGGGATGAAAAGTTTTTTTTTTAAAAGAGGAGATTGGCGGGGGTCTGGGGGTCGCCATAGGCCCCCAGTGGGGTCCATGGGCAACAGCCCCTGAAGCTGAAGCATATTTTGTATTAAATAAGGCATAAAAATCTTTAGAAATCACTTTCTTGCTTCTAAACAACTCATTCTATAAAACAACTTTCAACACCATGAAGACTGAGACTGATGTGGAAAGAAACTATGTCAACTGAGACAAAGCAAAACATTTAGTACGATGAATCCTCAGAACTGTAGCTAAAGAAAATTTGACAAACAGTGCTTTCAGGACATAAAGAATAAGGCCTGTAGATAAGGAAATCAGAGTGGGAAATCAAACTAAGTAAATCAGATGTATGAAAACGACTGCTGGACTTCAATAAACACAATATGAAAAATGATTACTTTGAAGTCCTTTAAAAAAAAAACAAAAAACACTCAAGCTTTTGGGCCTTAGACCCTTCATCAGGAAACACTAAACACAAAGGACAAAAAAGAACATAAAAGAACAAATGACATCAAAACAAACTGATGTCACAACAGTACACCACACACAACCCCCCCCCCCCCCACTTCCCCCATACAACTAATCATATCCCCCCACCCTTGACAAGTTTGGGGGGGGGGGGGATGTGCTTGTGTGTGTGTGTGGGAGGGGGGTGTTTGTGTGTGTGTGGAGGTGGGGGGTAGGGGGCAGGGGGTGGGGGGGGGAGGGGGCGGAAGTGGTGTGGGGTATGTGGTGGTTTGTTGCAGAAACCTAACACATGTAGCAAACGTTTGCATTATACCAGGGGAAAAGTATTACACAATACTGTTGTGACATCAGTTTATTTTGATGTCATTTGTTCTTTTATGTTCTTTTTGTCACTTTGACGTTTTTCTCTTGCTTTGAAGACTCTAAAAGTGGAAGTACTCAATTCCTCATCTCTCCAGTGGGTTCGAAGTTTTTTTCCTCCGTTGTTTTGTTATCCTGTTTTTCCCTTGTGTTTACTGTTTAGTGTTTCCTGATGAAGGGTCTAAGACCCGAAAGCTTGAGTGTTTATCATTTTTTTTTGTAAAAAAAGGACTTCAAAGTACTCATTTTTCATATTAAGTAAATCAGTGTTAGAATCAAACTATCATGGGAATGGAACTTGTAGAAAAATCAGAGTGGGAGTCAAACTATCATTGGAAATGAAACATAGATTGTTGCATACCCAATGATCTGAAAACATGCTGTAATGGTGTGGGAAACACACACATTTTCTGTTGGTGACTGGGACGGTCGATGTGATCTCTGATTGCCACAAAGCCACAACTACCAAAGTAGACACGTTTTTGGCAAGGCTCGCAAAACGCTTCCAACTCGCCGTCTTTGTCATGTTTTCTTATTACATCTCCGAGTCTGCGGTCACACACCTCCTTCTGCAGCCACTCGGTCTTCTAGTGGTTAACATGCTTCTTTCTTTTTTTTTTTTCGTTTTGTTTGCGCTCACTGGCGGCAAACTCTCGCTGTGAATCGACGCCATGATGAGAAATGACACTGGAAGGAAGCAGAATGAGAACTACGCCGTCTGAGAACATTACCGACAGAGAAGAAATTCACTGTGCAGACAAGTTGAGATCGTTTCTGAGCTCCACTCTTCGAATAATTTTTCGGCAGAGATTTTTTCTTTTGGCGGAGATGCGAAAAAATAACGGCGGAGAGGGACGGCGGAGGAGTTTTCATCCCTGAGCCTTACAGGGGCAGCACATTATGTGACACACACCACACAACACATCCTACCACTAATCCACTGCCCTGGGCAATTCAATCCACAGCTTCACACTCCAACATGCCAGAATTTACAAAGATAGTGGACATTTCACATTATTTTTAAGTTACTTTGTTGGGAGTCCTGAGGTAGAGCTGTCCCTTCTTCACCTGGTTTGTTGTGGAACCTAGCGCCGTGAGAAAGGTACTCCAGAAAGGTACTCCTCACACTGACATTTTCTTTCACGCTGAGCCTGTCATGTCCACCACTTCAATCCCCATGCATCTGATGTGTCATGACATGGGAATCAAAATCTTGTTTTCACTGACAGAAAGACTGATCCACTTTCATTCTAATTGTGGAGTAGGCCTTCTCTCTGCCAGAAGGTCTTTGTTTTTTTCCCCCACTCTCTCATATCATTTAAAGAAAAAAAAAGTGTGTGTGTGTGTGGGGGGGGGGGGGGGGGGGGGGGGAGGAGGAGGAGGAGCGCATGGTCAAACAGTCTGAGTATTTGTCTGCAGAGTTGGCAGTCATGAGTTGGAAGCCTTTGTGTGGCCAGATTTTTTTTCGGCTTAATTAATGACCATCACTGTCAACTCAGTAGTGCATGGGTACCTGGTTCAGTTCAGGGAAGGTTCATCGTGGCGGAAGGCAAGGGAGAGACACTGGTTTTTGGCCAATATGCTATGGGAAATTTAACCTGAACTCATTTTAACTTAAAAAAAAAAAAAAAAAATCATTTCCTGGTGAGTAGTCTCCGCGACAACTTGCACCACCAGATCATTAAATGACTCCAACCTGGCAAACCACTCAGGTTTACTTACTCATCAACAACCCATCTGTGATTTTATATATCCTTCAGTAGACAACCTACCAGTGGTCTGACACATAATCTGTGCAACACACTGCATAGCAAGACGATCCATTGCTGGTTCATTGCATTGTTTAACAGGCTTCTTATTTAAAAAAAAAACAAAAAAAAAACATGGATCAACTAGCCTAACAAATTCTGATCATCCAGCAGAACATCATACTTTAGCTGCTTTTCTTCTTTTGTCAAACTTATTTTCAAATTTTTTGTGTTTTTTTTACATTTTTTTCTCAACTTACAATCAGCATTTTTCAGGGACTGCTTTTTCTTGGAGGGCTTGGAGATGACCTTGATGCGCTTGCTGTGGAAGACCCCGATGTCCTGACTCCCGCCATAGAACATCTTCACCGACAGCATGAAGTGCTTCCGCTTGTCTGTGTCCGAAATGAACAAGGTCTTGGCCGCACAGTAGCTCTGCAAAAGGTGATCACAACAGTCAGGGCACTACTTTCTTGGTGCTAAACTCTACACAAGAACAATTCACAGATCCAACTTTAATCTTAATAAATGTGTATGAATAAAGCAGTGAAAAAACAGACACACAGACTAAGTAAAAAAACCTATTAAGCGGCAACTACACAGAAAATCAGCATTTCTCAGAAGCTAAAGATTCATGGTCCATAGTTTTGAGTCAGGAATGGCCAAATTCCAAGCACTGTTCCCTCCCACCCCTGTCGTTAACTTTTTCAGGACATGAAAACTGATGTTGATCTGGGTGCACTTTATACTTCACACACGTAAAAGAATCAACTGCAACACCAGAGGAACCCACTGTTAACTTTCTGCAGCACAATCAGAGCTGCCTACCCCCCTCTGCATCTTCCAGGGACACACTTCTTAAAAGCCAGAAATATAGACGATTTCCAGGGACATGTTCCAGTTGTGCTCAAGCAACAAAATCAAAGAGAAAGCTTGCTCTTATTCCCAGTGTACACAATGCCTACAATGGTCTTGTGGTGAGTTTAGATGTCCTGAAGAGACCTGGTGCTCGCTCTTCAAATCTAGCAGCCGACCATAGCTGCGCAAATTTGTTGCTGACATCATGATTATGATGTGCTCGTCTTGCATTCATTTTATTTCTGTCTGGTAACTTCTGCAGGTGCATGTGTATTGGTCAATTCGACAATGTTCTGGTCATTCTGACAGCTCCGGTCATCTTGGCCATCAGTCAACACGAACCTATGCTCATACTCTTCCAGGCTTTCATGGCACATGAAACAGAAATGGCTGCCCTTTGCCACTGTTTCCAGGGACAAATACGGGAAGTCCAGGACTGTAGGCAGCCTTGCACAACATTCTCTGATTGATATACTTAGAGCAAAAATAAAGAACAAACATACAAAACAAAAAGGTGGAGATAGACCACAGCCAGATCTTTACCCTCATGAGGAAAATGTACGAAAAAACATCAGTCAGAACTAGAAAGTGACACAACACATATCTGATTTTAGATAATGAGTTCCAAATTTATATCAGCTCATAGAAAACACATCTTATCCCTGTTTTTTTTGTTTGTGAGTTTATTTCTGAAATTTGCAAACACCTACATTCTGTCTTTTTCATTTCATGAAACGTACAGAAAAAACAACCCCTACCAATTTACACAATTTTCCTATTTCCGTACAAATATGTTATGTCCTTTTTAAAAAAAAATCTAAAATGATTTATGATTTATTACACATTGAGCATATCTGTCTTCAAATGGTCTCAATAGGGGGAAAAAAAAGTAAAAACAAGGGGAAAAAAAAAAGAAAACCACACAAAAAGCAACACACACACAAACACATGCACACACATGCTCTGAACTTGGTATATTTTCCCAAGGTAAGAGGAACTATCACTGGCTCCTGGACAGTGTTGTCTATCAACTAGAATTGGAAAAAAAAAAGTCTTCGTCTGATTTTCCAATCTAATTTCTGAAATTTCATTCATCTCATGAAAATGAGCACCGTCCACTGTAAAAATGGCTACCATTTCCTGTTTGTCTAAATGATACAAACTGCACATTTTTTTTCCAAATGTAATTCATGTTCACTAACAAAGTTTTTCCTCATAAATTCAAGCAGCTTTTGGTATTTAATCTGACGCTCTGAAAAATATTTGTTTGGTACGCTCTGAAAAATATTTGTTTGGTAGTCAATTCAATGCCTTGAAAATAAAGTATTACAGACAGGACGTACAAATTTCACCAAACCTTTTCTTTCTGCATCTACAATGAAATCTCTCTCTCTCTCTCTCTGACAATGTTTCAGTGAGAATACAAACTCTGGAAAGATTTCGTGGGAACTGTCCAACCATTCTGTCAGACTGAAGCAGCAGAGACCCCTGCACAAACTACCACTTACCCATTTCAACAGAACTGTACACCCCTTGGCATATCGTTTTAAATGAGCGATATTCATTCCGATCTTCATTCCGATCTTGTAATCTGCATGTGCAGCTAAGTTACACCGTCACAACCCCTTAAAACATCCACCCACCTCCACCTTTCTTCCCACCTTGTACTACCATTTTTCACTTCAGTGAAAAGATGTACTACAAAACAAAGATGTACTATAAAAACAAAGATGTACTGTACTATAAGACAAAGATGTACTACAAAACAAGCAAATCACACATGACGACCCTGACCACAGCTCTCTGACCTTTCCCTCCAGGTTGAGCTGCACCATCTCCTGGTCGGAGTTGCCGATGCCCATGAAGGCGCAGACCTGGGACCCCTGCTCCGTGGCCCCCTCCTCCTGCATCTGCTCCCTCTTCCTCTTCCACCCGTTGCCGAACAGGTAGATGCAGGGAGGGGGGCAGAAAAACCTGCAGGTGCCATGGAAAGGAGAGGATCAATGACCTGGGTCCGCCGTGGCTTAAGGCTGTGTCAGGCCAACTGACATAGGCTACAACACCAAGGCTACATCAAAACGTTGTTATGCTGTGTCAGGCCAATAGACATAGGCTACAACACCAAGGCTACATCAAAATGTTGTTATGCTCTGCATAGTTATGCGGGGATTGTCTTCAGTCGTGACAAGCTCCTAGCATAACATTATCAGTCTCCAAAATCCCCCGAAGTCGGAGTGTGGCTGCCCACATGGCAGGGTAGTTAAAAACGGTCACACATGTAATGTTCTCATCCCCAGCTGATGCATCTGTACCATAGTGTTCCAAGTACTTCGGCTGTTCGGATGATCCCTAGAGTCTTTTAGCCTGGGTACGACAACAACAACAACGACCTGGGTAAGTCAGTGTATGCGAAAAATGGAACAATGTGCCATCACTTTCGAGTTTGTTGTCCTAACTCCGGCAAGTTTTGAACTCTATCTCATTCCAACAGCTCAAACTAAAGATAGAATTCTTCACACTGAATCTGTCTGTCTTCTTTCATTAGTCTGTTTTTCACAGGCCTGTTCCCAGGTCGCTTCCATCCATCAATGTGTCTGGTCCTGTAGACTACAGCATGTACACACCACCATCCCTCTGTATGCTCGAACCTCTTTGCTAGTGTAGATTAACCTCCTAACCACCATTCCATCTTACATGGACCCATGCTCTGTTACCAGGCAACTACCGTTTCAACCTATACTGCCTGCAGCCTATCAAGGGTGACCCTGTATTTCACTACCGCTCAGGTTCTATAGGAAGCTCTGGACGTTAGGTAAGGTAATGTTGCTTTTAGCTCAAACAATCAAAAAGGGCCATATCAGGGCTGTCATCATGTTCAAGTCAACTTGCAAGTCACTCAAAAAACTAACAAACAAACAAACAAAAACAGAACTCATTTACACAACCCTTTTAAATGCACCTTCTAAAAACACACCGGAAATTTTGTTAAAAATCTTTCTTCTGTAAAAATCTTGGATCAGATGACAAATGTTGAACGCTTTCAGAAATCCACAGATCACTTTGGGCGGGACTTCTCTGAACAAGGTTTTCATGGAGTCTGCTGTAAAGTGTTTACATCTCACTTCACGCATGCCCAAACACTCTAAAAGAACATGTTTCACTGTGGCTTTGGACATTAACATCCTTGGAGGATAACAGCTCTCACAGAAGCAGCTGCATTTGAACAGAACGTCAATTCGACTGTGAAGTATTCATATATATAATTTTGGAGCTGGTGTCTGGTGTGAATGAACTACCAAGACAGATGAGTGTCCATTCAGCATGACTGAGGACAATTCAGCCACCCAGACCTGGATGAATCAATAATGATGGCTCACAATTCTTCTTTTGCATATGCAGGCTGATACTCCTGCGGACACTCCCTGTGTAGACAGGCAAGGATTAATCATATCTACCGAACAAATGGAGTGGAGTTTTGTGTGTATGACCGTTTTTGAATCCCGCCAGTAAGGCAGCCATACTCCAACTTCGGGGAAAGTGCATGCTACATGTAACGTGTCATCCATACCAACGGCCAAACTGGCCTTCTCTTCCGAAAGTTGGTGATAGGGTTTTACATGTGTACAAGATGTTATGCGTGCGTTCACACATGGAACCTCGGTTTACAGTCTCATTCGAAGGACTGTATGGGAAATGGAGTCAGAACCAATGTTAACTCTGAGGGAAAAATCCCCCTGTACTGAAACCGCCCGGTGGAGATTCGAACCCACAACCCCAGGATCACGAGTCCGGCGCTCTACCAACTGGACTATTCCAGCCCCTTCCTGACCTTCAATAATATGTTTGCAATATCAACATCTCATCTATTGGGTGCCCTGTCTATGAAGAAAAAAATACCAACTGACACCATCAATGAATTCAAACATATACATAGCAAATACAGCCTATCATTAAAAAAAACAAGAACAACTATCAATTAACTGACCTTTTCTCATTGCCGTAGGATTTCTGAGCGACTTTGGCATGTAATATCACAAGTACCTGGTCTCCGCGATCACGTAAATACCTCTTCATTGCTTCCCTGGGTGTAAAGAAAGAGGAATCATCTTGTGTTAAAAACAAAATCAAACCAAAAACACACACACACACACACACACAAAACCCCCCAGAATTTGTAAGACTTGTATTTCAAGGACAATTTTCTTCCAACCAACCCAACTTCTCCACGCACAAAAAAAAGTTTGCTGTCTACAAAGACTCTTAGGAGCCCCCTTTGGGTTTAGCTGTCCAAGAAGCATAAAGCAGAAATCAATCCATGGTATAAACACAAGGCTTTTTGTGGCAAACTCAGTTTCTTAGGACTTAACAAGGCTCCTACCTACCATCTCTATTTTTCAGCCCTCCAATTCCTTCCTCTTCAACTACAGCAGTGATGACGATCCACTTTTCAAGAATAATGTCCTTTGTTCCCACCATCTTTATCACAGAAATGACCAGCTCGTCTGTCATTTCTAGCTCAAACAAAACATGACTTTTTTTTTTTTAAACCTGTAAAACACACACAAAAAAAACCCTCAACTCACCTGGTTAATTTTTTTTCTTGAAACAACCTGTAAACACACACAGGACACATTACTTTCTGTGAACACCGGAAAGACAGTAGACAGTTTTTAAACAAATTTCATTCTGTACACTGGCTTCATGCACATACTTCCATACACAGGATGTGGAAGAGTAAGACAAAAAGGGACCATGAGACAAGGAGGTATGGAATTAGGAGAAAAGAAGACAGAAAGAAAATATGGCGGACTCGCAAGTATTAAAAAAGGGTATCAGGTAAATTAAAAAACCAACCAATGTCCAAAATGAAAAGAGGAAAAATAAACCACCTTCACAGCAAGATGTGTAAAAACCCATTCCACACTAGACTTGTTTTGTCATCAATTCTTTAACAAAAAAATCAGTGATTAACTGAACAACGAAAAGCTAAAGAAAGCACAGGTAATTAAATAAAGTGACACACATATCATCATATTAATGAAGATGTAGGCCTGGGTTATTGGCAGCCATGTCACCCTGCACTGCCTGCCACACGTGGGAAGTAAACCTGAGAAGAAAAGAGCGGGCTTTGCCAGGTTCCACTTGCCCAAGAAACACCACAAGGACGAAGAAAATCCAGAGATGACATCAGATCAGTCACAGCCTGCATGTACTGATTCATATTCCATCTTCCTGTGTGCATGCCAGACATGGACCCTCACAGCACACTTGAACAGAAGAATCCCCTCGCGCCGGGGCTATACAGCTTAGAGGCGTGTCCCCTGGTTGGTGGACTGGGATCCCTCAAGCCTTGTGCTGGGGGGGGGGGGGGGGGGGGGGGGGGGTTTCCCAGATAATACGGAAGAAGGTGCCGCGAACCAACGCGGCCTAAGAGTAGGCAAACTTGGGAGTCAAAACCCCTACCGTCTGGTGTACATTAACCCTGTATCAACAGGGTAACCAGACAACCATGGGCCACCCTGAAGTCGGAATGTGTCGGCTGAAGCCAGCAGGCAGACCTCCTGCAGAGTCACGACCCCAGGAGAAGACCAGACACTACAGGAGAAGACCAGACACTACGCATCTCACCCATTATGGTCAGAACAGAAGAATCCAAGACATGAAAATGAGGTGTTACTGCAAGACACCAAACGCCGGACACACTGATCGTATTACAATACCAACGAACAAAAGTGTCAAACCACACAGAAGACCATACCAAGATCCACCGACATCAGCTAAGGAAACCATGATGGTATGGTCATGTAACAGGATCCTATTGCCTTGTGATAACAGTCCTCCAAAGAACAGCTGAGAGATGGAGGGAACGGAGGGGAAGACAGAAGAAAACAGTGGACTGACCAAACTGCAGAACGGGCAAGGCAACCGTTTGCAGCAACACAAGCATTACAACCAACAGAAAATGAAAAACCTGGGGAAATATTCTTCAGGATGGTGTCTCGATGACATCCTACAGAGCAACAGCGGAAGAAGAAGAGGTTAGTCCTAGGGTGTCTTGATCAAATAAAGGTCTCAATCTTTAGAAAAAAAAACAAACCAACATACTATGAGAAATCTTAATCTTTCTCAAATCATGTAACTGTAATAACATACTACCTGCTGCTGTGTTAATGCTACCAAGAATTAGCTTTAAATGGGTATAGTTGTGCAAAGAGCTAAGAAAGAACAACGACGCTCATTTGAGTCAAACAAAGATGTTTTCTACACCCGCACAAACCAACCAACTCTTCCATCAGTTATACTTCAATGAATTTCAGAGGATGGGAAAAGCTGGGTTTTTTTTCATTCCCCTTAATCATCATTCACAATTGTAGAAAATAACAATTTTTTTTCTTTACGCATTTTATTCAGGTAGTATAAGAGCTAGAAAATAACAATCTAATGACTGATGATCTTATCACAGAAAAAAAAACCCACATGACTTGAGTTAAAGAAAAGAAACACTGCAAACTTCCATACACAGTTTTCCTTACAGCCCCCACACAGCCAACAGCAACCCCCCCCCTCCCCCGGTGAACGTAATGACAGATGATTTTATCACAAGTAAAATATTCATGACACATGTTGAAAAAAAATAAACATGGCAAACTTCCACATCTAGTCTTCTTATGGCCACACAGCCAACAGCAAACCCCCTGAGGTGAACGGACTGATAATACCTGAAAACAAGGATAACACCACAGGAAGAAAAGGGGGAAGAAAGAACACAGTGGAAAAACAAAGAAAGCAATAGAAAACCACACACACACACACACACACACACACACAATGAAATCTGTAAGAAAACATGGGTACAAAAAACAACAAAAAACAAAAACAAAATCCCGCTCACTCGCTGTGCGCCACCTCATATTCACTGGTCGGCCTGAGCCCGCCCTGTTCAAACTCGGACAGGTGACGGGTCGGAGGGGAAGGGGTGGGGAGGGGGCTGGGTGGAGCTTGCATTGTAGGGGCCAGGGTCCCCAGACCCATGGGGTTGGTGCTGGTTGGCATGGCAACCATGTCCCCGTTGATCTTGTCCGGCGGCGTCAAAGACCCATGCATCAAGTGACTCGGTGGGCCCGCATCTGAAAGGACCAAGGACAGAAGGTCATAGGCACAAGAATCAGGACATCAGGATGATACACACACAGTCTCCAAAGGACCACGGACAGAAGGTCATAGGCAGAAGAATCGGGACATTAGGATGATACACACACAGTCTCCAAAGGACCGCGGACAGACGGTCATAGGCACAAGAATCGGGATATCAGAATGTATACACACAGTCTCCAAAGGACCGTGCACAGAAGGTCATAGCCACAAGAATCGGGACATCAGGATGCATACTTCTTCTTCTTCTTTTGCGTACGCAGGCTGATACACCTGCGGACAATCCATATATGGACATGCAAGTATTAATACCATCTACCCTACAAAGGGAGTGGAGTTTTGTGTGTATGACCATTTTTTATCCCACCATTAAGGCATCCATACTCCATCTTTGGGGAAGGTGCATGCTATGCATAACGTGTCATCCATACCAATGGCCAAACTGGCCTTCTCTTCCGAAAGTTGGTGATGGGATTTGACGTGTGTGCAAGATGTTATGCGTGCATTCACACATGGAACCTCGGTTTATAGTCTCATTCGAAGGACTGTATGGGAAATGGAGTCAGAACTAATGTTAACTCTGAGGGAAATATCCCTCTGTACCGAAACGGCCTGGCGGAGATTCGAACCCACAACCCTTGGATTACTAGTCCGGCGCTCTACCAACTGAGCTATTCCGGCCCTAGGATGTATACACACAGTCTCCCTCGCTTCCACTCCTCACTGCCTCTTTCCACTTTGCGAACAGAACTTCTAACTCTCTGAATACAGAAAGTCTCTCACACCACATGAGTTTTCTCACGTGCTCATCTTCTTTCAGGCAATAACACCTTCGTCAAGCAACACTGTACAAAAGACACAATGGGAAAACACAAGCGTGTTAATCACTGCACCGTTACACATACTTTTGTGTAAAACTGCCAAGCCTCTTTAACCTGCATCTAAAAACACCACCTACCTGCACATTCATACACAAACAAATCACTTTTCACGACTGATCATTTCTTTACCTAAGGAACGAGAAGTTAAGTGGAAATAATCCCAGAAGGAGAAACCTGCTGTGTTCATGTTCATGCTCGAAGATGCTCAAAACACAATTCTTTACTGTGGCTTATGATCACCACGCCTCCTCCACTCCCCATGAAGCAGAATGGAGCAAAACAACAAAGGAGAGGGCCGCACCCCCTTTTTACATAGCAAGACACAACCAACCACAATTCAGCCACAACCGACCAACAATACAGCTGCCATGCTGTGATGATCCGCGGTCCGCGCTGCAAATGGCACCAGTGATTTTCTAATCTGAAGGGGAAGTGGAGGCTCCTGTCAATAGCCAGCGTCCAAGGAGCAAACACAGACAGAGGTTTCAAAGTGGGAACCAGACCATCTGACGTGGGTGGCACCGCGCCCGATCGATGCCGCCAGGACACACACAAACTGCAGTGAACAGAAACTCGACGGGAGAATAACGGTTCCAGGTTAGTCATCGTGGACACAGCTTTTCTTGTCGAAAAACGTCTCCCAAAGCCAGCTTTGTACAGCGAAGGTTTCCAGGTTGTGTGAATTAACCATGTCAGTGGGGTCCAAGAATTGATCAAATAAGTGAGGTGGTATTGAGCAAGACGCTGTCTTTTTACACAATCAATTGTTCCAATACAAATCATTTGCTCTTTGCCACTCTTCTCTTCTTTTCATGAATAAACTTAAAACACTCCACTACACACTGCGTTTCTTCTCTGTTGAATTTATTACACTTCGTTTGTGAATTCTGAGAGTTTATGAGGTAATGTCAATAAAGTCTAAAAATGTTTGGAAAAAAAAATATATATAAATGAAAAAATAAAAGGCAATACTGGATGTTTATTTATCCTGATCCATTATTAAGATGTCTATGCATCAGTAATCCATCTTTCTCTCTCATGTTCTGCGTTTCTATTTACTGAAAGATTTGTTCATTTATTCCCAACAAAGTTTTTTTTCAATCTTTTAAAAACGAAAAAAGTGTAGAATGATGTACTCTCCTGTGTTAAAGCCCTCCAGCAAAACACACCATATAAATCCAAGCAGTACCTTCTTCCATGAAGTAGGCCAAAGACCCTAATACAAAGTCATGGCGCTCGGCCATCATCTTCACTCTTGGCGTTGCAATCAATCAATCAATCAATCGATCAACCTCCACTGCAGTGCAGCATCGCTAGCAGCCAGTGTTTCCAAAGACACAAACTAACACACTTTAGCCACTGTTGTCCCACTTCCCCCACTCTGATCCTACCAGCCAGTGAAAAGACTGCTGGTGGCTGGGACTTGGGGAGGGGGTGGGGGGTGGGGGTGGGTGGGGGGGTAGGGAGGGCCAAGCACTGAGGAGACGTGGGCTTATCTGCCAACTATTGATAACGCCCGGCCGACACCTGGTGGAATTCCAGCCTTTTCCCACGGCTCTTAGGACAAGGAAGCCTTAACCAATCATCTGGCCCCTGGAAACAATACACACACACACACACACACACACTCTCTCTCTCTCCTGTCGCAGGAGCAGATGGGAACAGAAGGGAAATTGATTTTGATTAAAGGACAGGGAGAAAGTGATACACAGACTGATTCAAGGCTACAGCAGATTTGTTTTACTGTCCATTGTTTTTACTTCTTTATCTTTTTTTTTTTTTTTACAAAGAAATAACACGTAAAAGCAAGTACTGCTTCCTACTACTGCATTTGCCCTGAAACGAAGAAAACCAAAAATGATCTATTGAATTAACATATTGTATGATGGCCTTGGCTTTCTGTATGTGTGTGTGTGTGTGTGTGTGTGTGTGTGTGTGTGTGTGTGTGTGTGTGTGTGTGTGTGTGAGTTTGTCTGTGTGTGTGTGTACCTGTGCATTCATATGCAAATGTGTGCCAGTTTGTGCTCACTGACTGTAAGTTAAAGCAAGTTTGAATAAATATGTCAGCTCTGTGAATCTGAGAGAACTGAAGACTTAATTCACACATATATACTCATGAACTTTTCTTCCTCTTACGTAAACAGAATAAGTGCCTTCAAACTCTGTCTGAAACATACAGTTGTGCCCACACCTTTCACGTGTCATTTTCTTGAGCAGTGTTCCAGAAGGATCACACTGCTGATCTATCAGTACAGATCTTTTCCTGTACTTTTCCTGTAGCATGGGAGGGTGTAGTCGAACAGATAAGATGGGTGGGTGGGGGGGGGGGGGGAGGGTTGACACACACACACACATACACATGAGAGACAGACAGACAGCGAAAGAGACAGACAGACAGACAAAGAGAGAGTCAGACAGGCGCAGACAGAGAGAAAGAGAGGGGGGGGGGGGGGGGGGGTGGGAGGGAGAGAGAGAGAGAGAGAGAGGGAGAGAGAGCAGACAGACAGAGAAAGCGACAGACAGACTGACAAAGAGAGAGGCAGACAGACAGACAGACAGAGAGAAAGAGAGAGAGAGCACATTTAAACGCAGCTTTAAAGTGACGCCTCTAACAGTTTTACACATAAAAGCAGAAAATCGGATGATTACAAACCAGACATCAATCGAATTCAGCGCTTCACTTCCCTACAGACATTTCCATAGTCCTTTGGAACAAGGAAGATGAATCACACCTGGATGTGGACCAGGTAGATGACACGCCCAATTAAACATGATGCGGGGGTGTTAGTGGGGAATGACCAAGACTCAAGTCTTGAAAGTGAACAGTGGCAATCTCAACAATTCTGAGAATTTTCACACAAAAAAGCTGCCATCCTGAAAAGAAACTAGTTATAGTCATAAATTCAAGTTTAACTCTTTTTTACATATCATTCAATTTTACAACTGCATTTAAACAGAAATGCAGCAATCCCAACAATTCTGAGAAGTTTCACACAAAAATGGTGTGATCCTGAAACTATTTTTGGGAAACCTAGTTAGAGTTATATATTCAACCCTAGCTCCTTAATATAGAATTCAATTTTACAACTGCATGTAAAAATGAAAAACTACTTAACAGTCCCCGTGTGTAGCTTACAAGCTACATTAACAATTAACTAGGAAAAAAAGGACTTGTTTAAACGTTCTAATCCTCCCCCCCCCACCCCCCATCCACTGTTATAGTGTTAATGTTCAGTACTATACAAAACATGACAATGTGACAACTTAAATAAAATAATTCATTTACTAAGAGATTAAGGTAAAGTGTGTATAATGAAGCCCCCCCCCCCCCCCCCTCCTGCACCCACACCCCCATCCCTTCACTACATCCCAATGAAGGGACACACGTTATAAAAAAAAAAAAAAAAAAAATTGGGGGGGAAGGGGGGGGGGGGGGGGGGGGGGGGGCAAGTTTTTGGTTCTCTCTGAAGATCATCCTAATACCACAGACCATGTACACTGATCAACTGTGCCATACACTCCGTAGTTAAGACAAAACCTGTGTTCTTTGCCTTTGTAAACAGTGCAGGAAAAACCATTCCTTCCCACGACCTCAGGTAAAGGGCAGCGGCTGGCTCTTCCAGCGGTTCCTCTACAAGTCATACAGTACAGACACCCCCTATCAATCCACAATAGACTGCCGCTTCTCTAAGACCCAAGTGACAGTCATGACAATGGTGGAACAAACTGCTAGTGACACTTCAGAGTCAGAAGACAGTTAAGAAAAGGACTGCTAGCCAGGTGTTGACCAGTTCCTTTCTAGTCAAGCTGCAAGATTGTCAGGCAAATCAAGACTGGATGCCAGATGGAAAAAAACAACAACTCTATTTCAAGACAGTGGTTTTATCTATGGATGGCAAGTTTAGTCTATCAAATATAATACTATACAAGAGTACACTAACTTTTACCCTGATCCAAAATCTAGCCCAGTTTGGAATTTTTAGAATTTGTGTGTGTGAGGTTTTGTTCCGTTGCTTTGTTTGTTGTTGTTGTTGTTTTTAAGAAACTTGTTTCTTATCTGCAAAGTGTCAACTTGCATGTTTGTTTGTTGTTGTTTTTGTTGTTTTTCAGAAATTTGTTTCTTATCTGCAAAGTGTCGATCTTGGTCTTATGTAATAACAATGAATACTGGTCTAATGAAACATTATTAAATATGTGTATATCTTGATGAGATTTTTTCTGTGGGAGGTGTGTGTGTGTGTGTGTGTGTGTGTGCGCGTGCGTGCGTGCGTGTGTGCGCGTGTGTGTTGTGCTTAGCATCTGCAATATCAGGGCTGTCACTGCACTTAGCGTCTCTACTATGTATTGCCAGGCTCAGGACCCTCTGCCCACTTGGTATCAACACCCAAAAACAGCATGTACCCTTCTACCTCCAGAGCCCCATAGCAGAAAGGGTGTGATGGGGGGGGGGGGGGGGGGGTCAGAGAGAGAGAGAGAAGGAGAGAAAGAGAGAGAGAGAGAGAGAGAGAGAGAGAGAGAGACGCAGCTGAAACCAACCGAGTAAAGAGATTCACTTCACATTATTAGCAAACAGCACAAATGAAGAGACATTCATTGACAAAACAAAAAAAATGAAAATCAGTGCCTTTGCCTCACACTGAAAGCATAGATTTCAGTTTCATTTTGTTTGACACACAGCCAACCGCAAGGGGCCATATCAGTGATGTTACCATGACAAACCATTGACATACAGTGCATATGTATAAAAAAAAAAAAAAAAAGACAAGATACATTGTAGATTTGGCAAGACCACTGTGACGGCATGGAAATAAAATAAGCCAACACCAATAAAAAAAAAAACACACACATACACAAAAAAAGCCAACACATATACAAAAAAAAAACCCCAAAACAAAAAACCCCAGCAACAACTCTAAAGCAAAACAATCGGGAACAGCTAACTTATATATGTAAACAATCACATTAACTACAAAACAGAAAATTAGAAAAAAGGGGTCCACAACTCACACACGAGAGAATTACCATGCGACTGATCGGGGACGTCCACCGTGACCCGACCCCCTCTGGCATAGTGTCGCCCCATCATCTCTGCCTGCGAGTAGTGCCGGCGATGCTCCTCCCCTTTCTGCCCCAGCACCATCTTGTGGCCGGACAGGTCGACGGGGGAGGAGTCCAGCAGGCTGGCGTGGGCCATGGCGCTGTCCCCGGGGCCAGACAGAGCGGCGGCGCTCAGTTCCGGCGGCACGTGCAGGGGGCCGTTGGGGTAGTGCAGTGGAGGATCCAGGTCGGCACGGTGCATGGAGCAACCGGCCTGCGACACGACAAAGTTGGGCCCACCTTGGATGGAGAATGGCAGAACATGATGCGTCAGGGACGGCCCGTCATAGTCGTTCAAGCCATAGTTTACCTGTCAAAACAGAAACAGCAAGACTCAGAACACGATGCGTCAGGGACGGCCTGTCACAGTTGTCATGCCATTGTTTACCTGTAGAACCGAGATAGCAAAACTAAGAGTTTTTCTATGGCCTGTCATAGTCGTTCAAGCCATAGTTTACCTGTAAAACCCAGATACCAAAACCAAGAGATTTTTTAACACTTATCATAGTCGTTCAAGCCATAGTTTACCTGTAAAACCCAGATACCAAAACCAAGAGATTTTTAACACTTATCATAGTTGTTCAAGCCATAGTTTACCTGTAAAACCCAGATAACCAAACCATGAGATTTTCAATGCTTATCATAGTCGTTCAAGCCACAGTTTACCTGTAAAACCCAGATAACCAAACCAAGAGATTTTCAACGCTTATCATAGTTGTTCAAGCCACAGTTTTACCTGTCAAAACAGAAATAGCAAAAATAGCAAGACTGAGTTTTTTATGGCCTGTCAGTCATTCAAGCCATAGTTTACCTGTCAAACAGAGATACCAAAACTAAGAGTTTTATATAGCCTGTCATAGTCATTCAAGCCATAGTTTACCTGTCAAAACAGAAATAGCAAGACAAAGGAGCCCCCCCCCCCCCCCTCCCCACTCCCTGTTTCATAGACACACAGTAAACGAAACAGCAGATAGGTCAGACATCTTTCACCAGCTAACAACTGACAAGGGCATTTCTGATTTCACCAACATACAGAAGAACTAGAAGGGCATTAGGAGAACCAGACCTCCACCAAAGTGGAAGGTGTTCTGGACAGCACTCTTGGCTCCCCCACCACGATGTCATGTGGTTCATCCAGGGGTCACCTTCCTTCTGTCCACCCAGCTTCCTTCAAATCAGACGCATCAGTTTTGGCGCCATTCTTCTGATGGATCATGGGATCTACCCGAGCCAACACACAGACAGACCGACCAACAGACATGGATGACAACGTCATTTCCTCGGTGGAGATCAAAATCTGCAGGGTCTCTTTCAACTCAAAGCATTTCATAGCACATTCTATCCCCCACATCATGGGAAGACTGTGTTCCTCCCTCAGTGAACGACAGCAGGTGGGAGATAAGGGAGAACAGTGTGGATAGGGAGAAGGGGGGTGGGTGGGGAGAGCATAATCAAATAAAGGTAAACTGCGCAGTTTGCTAAAGTTCACTATTTTCACCTCTGAAATATTGGTTGCCACAACAAATTTACACGTGAAATTGTGTATTTTTGTGTGTGCCAACAGGTGCACACAGGAAGAGCTGCATCCTTTCATGATCAATAAACAATCATCATATTTGCTAAAATTTCACTATTTTCCCCTCTGAAATATTTGTTGCCTCAAAAACTTCACAAGTGAAATTGTGTATTTTTCTGTGTGTCAAAAGGACTGTAAACTTTCAGATCAATAAACTCGTCATCCCAGAACAGATCATCTCAGAAAAAAAGGCTTTTCCTTTAACATCTCAGAAAGGAAAGCAGACAAACACACATACAAACACACAAATACATGAACTGTTCCATTTCCCCTAACCTCAGCTTTGCTTTCCAAACTGACAGGTACATGTGTACTACCAGCAAGCAACATTTCCAAGTACTTCTGAAGGCAGTATCAAAACCCAGAAATGCACGGAATCTTAACATCCTATCTGAAAGAAAAAAAAAAGGTTGATTCATGATCAGTTGAAATGTATGTGTGAACCTTTCCAAAATGGGTTTGTCAATTCAATAGAGAACTGAAATACAGAGAGAACAGCATTCAATGACATATACTGGAGAGGGCACATACTTTACCATACATTATGAATGAATGTCATCAGGAGAGGAGAGTACCTAAGTTTCATTGAAAACCAAACGTCACTTTGTAAAACTTACTGTCGCGCACACAAGCACCCATTAAAAATAAAATTTTGTTGCCCAGAAAAACAAACAAACAAACAAAAAAAAAAAGGAAACTGCACTTTGGGGAGGGGGGGGGGGGGGGGGGGCATGAAATCTTCAATTCATTTGACAAAGAAACCCTGGGGCTGAGTTTATTATTTTGGATAATGTGTGTAGGAGCAGAGAGATGGAGGGAAAGACAATGGGGGGGGGGGGGGGGGGGGGGGGGGGGGGGGGGGGGGGGGGGGGGGGGGGGGGGGGGGGGGGGGGGGGGGGGGGGGGGGGGGGGGGGGGGGGGGGGGGGGGGGGGAGAGAAGGGACGGAGGGAGGGAGGCAAGGGGAGGAGGGTGGAGGGGAGAAGGGAGTGGGGGGAGGGAGAAGGAGAAAGGGGGAAAGAGGGGAGGAGGAAGAGGGGAGGAAGGGAAAGGGGGTGGAGGAGGAAGAGAAAGGGGGAAGGGGGGGATGGGGGAGAGCAGTTCTTCATGGAGCAGGAAAAGTTCATGGAGCTGGAGCTGGAGGGGGAGGAAGGGGGGGGGGGGGGGGAGACAGAGTGCAGGTTCTGAATTGGCACAACTGTGCTGGTTTTCAGGGACTTCAGCCCCGTGACTGGTGACTGGGAAAAGCAATGACGCCGCTGCCACCGCCACTGCTGCTCCCAACAGGCAATGGGCCATTGACACTTGACCTCTCACATCCTTATCACATACTACACACCACACACCAGTCAACACAGAATGTCATTCTGCTGCTAGCAGTAATGGGGCATGTACATCTAATATGTTCACCGCTGACTTTTGCCTGCTTACCATATTTGCTGTTGAAATCTTTTTTTTGTGTTGTTTTTGCTTTCTTTCCCCCTTGAGTCATTTCAGTTATAATTTGAAGTATTTACACCAATAACTTCAGATGAAATGTTCCTGCTAAATCTGAACCATACTATTACAACAGAGTGAAGGCACAGAGAATGGGAGAGGAAGAGAAAAGAGTGTAAACCATGTTTGATGTACTGCAAGAATCGTGATTAAAAACTTGAAACCGTGTCAAAAAATTGTAGTTATTTGGTTGCTAAAACATCACAGGTGTGTTGCAAATATTGAGGGAAACATAAGGTCCTATCACTATCACACAATACAAGGACTGCAGTGTATTTTGGAAGACTGTTGTATTTTTCAGGTAATATTCTGTACATGTGTAAATAAGACAGTTGACAGAATGAGCTGGAAATCACATTTCATGAAAACAGAAAAATGTATAAACCGAAAGTACTTTATGTGAACGTTAAGATGCAATTGAAGTTTAAGCTGTCTACAGTGTAAATGTTTTAGAGGTTTTTATCAGTATGTGTGCTCTTTTCCACTGTAAATATTACTGTTATAAATAGATACATGTGCCCATGTTCTTTTTCAGTAGATTATCAAATATCATAAAGCGGAGCTTATGAATGATTTTGGCGCAATTTTGACATGTGTGTGACATCTTTGTAATCTATTGTTGTCCTTAATTAAAGCAAATGCATACAGGTGTTTGTGCTGTGACTATAGTGTATCTTAAGTTTGACACAGAATACCTCATGGGACACCACACTACATAATGTCAGCTGATGAAAACAAGTGCAGTATGCCACACCTTACTGATAAAACACAAAAGGCTTTCCATTGCTCTCTGTCTGTTGAGAGAAAAAGATCTAGCTAGTCACATACACTGATATGAACAACCTGTACACACAGGTTGTTTGTAAACATGCTGTCAAGAAGAACAGGTGTATGGCTGTTGTCACTGAGCTGCCAAACACCAGCTAACTTACATTTTAAATGCTAAAAAAAAATTTCCTCAAAAACTGACTTTCAAATGACATTTTCCACTCACACAATGAAATGCTTTTGGCTGACGTTCAACATTTTGTAATCCCCTTTGTCCTGTTTCTGGGAGCACCTTTTTCGTTTAAAATTGAGAGAAGAGAGAGAGAGAGAGAGAGAGAAGAGAGAGAGAGAATATGTGTGTGTGTGTGTGTGTGTGTGTGTGTGTGTGTGTGTGTGTGTGTATGTGCGTGTGCGTGTGTGTGTGTGTGTGTGCACGCGCTTGCGCACGTGTGTGTGTGTGTGTGTGTGTGTGTGTGTGTGTGTGTGTGTGTGTGTGTGTGTGTGTGTGTTGACAGAGCATGTGGCAAGTATGAATGCATACATGCATGCACGCTTGCGTGTCCTGGGTTTCACACCACACATACAAATGGGAACAAATCCGTTGTCACAGACAGAAATCATGTGTTGGAAAAGTACGGAGAAATCAAGTGCTTCATGTTTACAGACAACAATCATCAAAGAACATGATTAACATGTACTGAATTTTCAGCATACACTGATTTCACTTGCACAGGAGGAAAGGAAATGGAAAGGGTTTTACTTCATGTTGGCAAGTTGTCCACAGCAAGATACATCAAGAGTTATTTTCCTCTGTTCTCCTGCCACGCAGAATGCCACACAAAGTGACATCAAGCCTTTTTAAGAGGAAACGATGCTCCACAATTTCAGACAGGCGACACACATTGTGGATAACGACATGAACTCAAAACAAACTATCTCTTGAAAAATTAATAAAAATGACACCTGACACAATGCTGTAGCCCCCAGAATATTAAAGCCAACATACATGCAAGCATGCGCACACACATGCGCGCGCACACACACACATGATCAGATGGAATAATGTTGTGTGCACATGTGTGTGCATGTGTGTATCACTGTCTGTGTGAAGCGGTATTTTGTTTTGTACTGTACAGACAGACAGAGAGGGACACAGAGAGAGAGAGAGAATGAGAGACAGAGAGAGAGAGAGAGAGAGAGAGAGAGAGAGAGAGAAGGTGTGTGTGTGCGTGTGTGTGTGCGTGTGCGTGTGTGTCTGTCTCAGTGTGTACATATGATGAACCGTAGGTGGGTATGATGGTTCAAATAAAAAAAATGCAATGCATTACATTTCTACACATAAATCACCACATCATATTCATCTGCTGCTGTAATTGAGCTTTCCCAAGACACAAGATGGTTAGACAGAGACCAAAGTTAACTACTTTTACACTGTTACAATTATTTTCTGAGCCACAATAACAGTGATTAATGATGGCTTCTTAAAATATCAAACATCAATAATTCATATAAATATCTTTTACATTTCTCAAAAAAGTTTCATTTTCTTATCAATTCAAAACAAAACAATAAAAGCAAAAATGGAAACATCTCAACAATGACCTTGAAAACATGAAACTAGCTCTTTATCCTTTACTGTCAAGAGAGGTTTTCAAAGGGAAGTAAGCTGGCATAAACACAACACATCGAGTGCAAATTCTTCATGCCTCAGGTCCAAACCCAGCACAAACATTTTTTCTATGATTTGTTTTCCACAGGGATATTTCTTTCTCTGCCATCAATGAATCACTTCAGCACTCTGTCCCTGGGTTTTCTCATACAGTTTTCTGTTTGTTTCTTTTTTTTTTTTTGTAAAGGCATATTTTTGGCGCCCTCTGAGATCAGCTTGGCTGAAATCAACATGAACTGAAACTGAACTGAACGGCACTTTTACCACACTTCGTAAATAGGGTGTCTATCAGTTACAATTCAACCTTATCTATGTTCTTTCCCCACACCTAAACATGTTGCCATCACTTTAGCTGTTTCCCCTTTTAACTTTCTACTCCATCTTTGATGGCTCCAAGTTCCGATGTAAAACTTTTTCATCTTCTTGAGCGCTTGGAAACACCATTACTGTAATAACTGTGACGTGCAAAGATCCACAACTGTTTGTCTTACAAGATTTCATGCTCAGTCACCGACCTGTCATGACATGTTCAGTTATTGAACAAAATTTTGAAACGGTGATAACCAATTACAGTGTAACTTGCCATATTGATATATCAATGCTCGGTAAAGCGACTAATTTCCGGTCAGACCATCAACCCACTGGTGTCGATTGTCATTTTGCGTACAATTAAAAACAAGGTCTCATTAGTCTCGTTAGACAAGATCACAAGCTTAGAAAAAAAACAATGATGGCCAAAGCTGGAAAGACAAGAGAGAAAGAGTGGATGGGGGTGAAGGATGGAGAGTAAAAGGAGGGGATTCAGGAAGGAGAACTGTGCTATCAAGGCACCAACGCTAGCTTTTGTCCACCCAACAATTTAATTTGGGAAAAAACTGTTAATTCTGTGAGACACATCAGTGACTAGCTGGCGCTGGGAGGGCCATTCCATCAAGAGCGAAAACAGTGGTATAAGAAAAATGGTTCGTCACAGGATTTTTAGGCTGTTCTGAGAGGGAGACACTGGGGCAGCTCATGATGCATGATCCAAAGCACAAAAGTGTCCACAGATGACACTCATCAAACTAATGTGGCCATCTGAAATTGAAGTTCTTAAACTAGAAAACACTGTTTGTGGAAATGAATGATGTTTACACAGGCCTGATGGAGTTATTGTGAACATTACTATGCTGCCTCCAACACTTTGTAATTAAGTGAGCCAAATCCTATGCCATGTCGACAATTCTTTTTTAGCGACATGAAAATGACACATTTTTTAACATGTAATTCCATGAGACAAAATTCAGCACAGTGGTTCAACTTCTAAACCAAGTTGTAAACATTATCCATCTTCTGGTACAAGCATTATCTGACGATATCTGGCATATACTGTGCCCGTAAATATCCAGCAAGCGTAGGCCATGTGAACTTCAAATACCCACAACTACCTATTAACTTGCAGACAACGACAACAATAACAACAACAAGAACCAAGCAAACAAAAAGACATCCTTTGAGCAACACATACTTTGAATAGTTCCAATTTTTTGAATGAGGCAGATTAGTGAGGCAGATCTTTTTCATCTTGACAGCAGAATACTGTGATAATGTTTAAAACATCACTTCACTCTGAATTTGTAATAAACTATCATTTATCCATCCACAAACGTAATAAATTAGCCCAATGACATTAGCTTGCATATTTCAAATGTTCCACTCCATAGCTTGCTTATTTCATTCAAAGCTAACATGTCTGGGAAGAAATCAGCAAAGAAAACAGAAAAATTTCTCGAAAGTGTTTTCACTTATTATGAATGCAGTTATTGAACAGAAGTTACACAAAGCTGCAATTTTTAACAATTCTCTTTCTGAAAGTAATCATGAAATATAGGTTTATGATCTGGTGAAATTTCTTAAGCACTTACTTTAAGAATGCCTTCAGACATTCTGATATTCCTGTTATTAGATGCCTTCATCAAGGCAATTATCTTGTGGACCTGCCCACCCAGACACACTGTCAAAATACAAATGTGCATAACTGCAGTTTCTTCCTTGTTAAATCATTAAGAGACATAATCTAAGCTGGACTTGATAAACGTAAGTTACAGCCTCACATTTTTCCAAATGTGACCATAGCTTCAGATTAATTTTCAACAACACCTACAAAAAAATGGGTATTTTTCTGGGTGTGATCAAAGCTCCAGCTCACCTTTTTCTCTCTTATTCACAAACCACAGACACAACACACACACACACAGGCAAACAAAAAAAATTCAATATTACAAAATCAATAGTCTATTCAGCAATGGTTGAAAACATATGTTATTCAGACCTTTGTTTCACAACAGAAACAGGATGACTCCACAAAGCTTCCCATCTTCCAACATGAAAGCCTTTTCAACAACCCCATGTAAAAATATGGGGCTTGAAGAGATCTCCCACTGATGAAACCATCTCACTTCTTGTTATGAACAAAATCACACACTCCCTGTTTCTTTGTCCCTATGTGGAGTAAGTTCAACATCTGTCCACTAACACCACACTGCTGTTCAAACCTCCTAACCTCTTTTTCTGCAAAAGGAAGAAGTTTTATCTAAAAATCTTATTATGTCACCATGTACTTGTGGAAATTCTAAATGTGACAGTGTGAAGCTATGAAAACAAAGGGGGGGGGGGGGGGGGGGGATTGTCTTTCTAAATCATGTTTGTTCACAGACATCTTTTTTTTCCCCCTAGCGCTCTCAAGTCAATGTGTGATAAAGTGCCACTTTGTCTATCTCAGGAGTACGACTGCAAAAGAAAAGAGCAACACTTTTTGATCATGATGGGGATAGGCACAGAAACTGTGATTGAGAGGATTTTTTTCTTTCTTTCTTTCTTTCTGAGTACGCAGGCTGATACTCCTGCGGACACAGCCAGTATAGACAGGTAGTTGAGTTTTTAATCCCGCCATTAAGGCAGCCATACTCCATCTTCGGGGAAGGTGCATGCTATGTGTAACGTGTCATCCATACCAACGGCCAAACTGGCCTTCTCTTCCGAAAGTTGGTGATGGGATTTGACATGTGTGCAAGATGTTGTGCGTGCGTTCACACACGGAACCTCGGTTTATAGTCTCATTCAAAGGACTGTATGGAGAATGGAGTCAGAACCAATGTTAACTCCGAGGGAAAAATCCCCTATACCGAAATCTGAACCCACAACCCCAGGATCACGAGTCTGGCGCTCTACCAACTGAGCTATTCCGGCCCCGCATTGAGAGGATTAAAAGACAGACAAATGAACAAATTCACATCTTCAAATTTCAGGACAGGTTTGCCACTCAATTTAAAATGAATCTCTGCATGCTACCCTGAATGGAAACAACACCAAATTACATTTCTGTACTTTTAGCAATATGCTGTATAATAAATGAAAATGTAGTGAAGCAAAAAGAACATTTAATATCATGGTTCCTTTTTTGTTTTTTGTTTGTTTGATGTGTGTGTGTGTGTGTGTGTGTGTGTGTGTGTGTGTGTGTGTGTTGTGTGTGTGTGTGTGTGTGTGTGTGCAAGCGCGCGTGCGCACACGCGTACGCAAAAGAAAATGTGTTCACTGCTAACGTGTTTATTCAGCGACTAACTCAAATAAACTAATCATACACAGTTAAAACTGAGAATTCCTAAGCTTCCATTTTTGACGTGATGTGAAAACTACGAGCACTTGTTAAATCTTATCTTCAAATTATAAAGTAAATAATCACAAAAATGACTTGACAGTGAATCTTTACACTGGCCTTTGTTTCCATCTGAAATTGGCCTAAACTTTCCACAACACACTCTAACAATGACAGACTTCAAAATCAATCTCTCATGGACACCTTTTCATGCTGTATGCTACAGGAATGGATGTGTCTGCAAAAAGAGTTACAGAAAGAAGCAAACAACAACAAAAAAGCCCCCACCAAAAAAAAAAAAAGCAAATTTTTTTTTTTAAAGACAGCAAAAGCAAGAGGCAATCTTGGGGGAAAAGGAGGAGAGAGAGAGGAGAGAGAGAGAGGAGAGAGGAGGGAGAGAGAAGAGAGAGAGAGTGATGAGAGAGGGTGGGGGTGGAGCCGAGGGGAGGAGGGGGGATGGGAGAGAACTTGCCTGCAGCACAACCACTTCCCACTTCCTGACCTTTCCACCATCCCTGGCCCCTCTCCCTCACCCCCCCCTCACCCTCCACTTCCTCCCCCTCCCTTCCCCTCTCACTCCATAGCTTCATTATTCAAACTGCAAGCTGACTCTTCCCACACTCTGTCAACAGTGGACATGTCAATGACTCACTGTCACTCTTCTCTCCTGTCCAAACCTTACCACCCCAAAAAAAAAAAAGAAAAACAAATCCTTGAAAGATAGTAGCTATTTACAAAAAAAAAAAAAGAAAAAAAAGAAAGCATCCCCTCTCCTCACCCACTTCTTCACCCCCCCCCCCCCCCACCTCCATCTCCTCTCCCTTCTCTCAAAACGTGGGCACGCGCGCGCGCGCACACACACACACACACACACACACACACACACTCACACAAAGTACAGACTGCCAACTGAAAACTAGAACTTCATTCAATTACTAACTTCCGACCATTAAATTTTGTTGTTTTTTTTTGTTTGTTTTTGTGTGGTTTTTTTTTGCCACAGCACTTGAGAAAACAAAACTACTAACACTGTCCTGCTGTGTCAATACCAGACTTCACATCTACAGATTCCAGCTAGAAGTTCAACTCCCCACCACAATCCCCACTCCTCTCTACTTGGCCCCCACCCCCACCTCCCTCCCACCCCCACTTATTGACAGTTACAGGCCTGAACAATGAGGTCCAAGACAGTCCCCCCCCCCCCCCCCCCTCCCCTCCTGTTCCCACCCAGCTGATAAACCAGCAAACAGCCAGCCACCTGCCTTTCACACACACAAAGAACCCACAGGCTCTGATGGCATAAAATGTTCCCACGCTTTCAGCCTCATTTTCACCACTGGGAGTGGGACCGTGGTGTTCAGACGGTGTTCAGACATCGTCATGAGAAATATGATGGTGGGAGATTCTTCTCCGAGCTACCCCACAAAGAAGACAAAAAAAAAAAAAAAAAAAGGAAACGTTTTCATTTGTGTAAAGAAAAGTCCACTGGCAAAGGAGAAGAACCTGTTTGTTATCTAATGTGTATACATGTAAGAAACATCTTTTGTATTCATTCACAAGCTTATAATGTAATATAACTGTAGTCAAGATTTTTGTTACGTGTCATGGTGTGTGTGTGTGTGTGTGTGTTGTGTGTGTGTGTGTGTGTGTGTGTGTGTGTGTGTGTGTGTGCGTGCGTGCGTGTGCGTGCGTGCGTGCATGCGTGTGTGTGTGTGTGCGTGCAAACTTGAATAGTAAATGAATGAATTTTCACACTCTAAGCACTATTGAAAAGGACATAGTATTTATCCATTAAGAACTTTTAAACTGCTATTCCACAAACAATTTACATAGGATATAAAAAACAAACAAACAACAAACAAAACTCTACAATCTAATTCAAATGGTATAAATTGTGATGGAAAAGAAAAGAACCCACCTGCGTGTTGTAGAACTGATCATTCATGGCGATTGTGAATAAAACAATGTTCACTTGTAATAAATGTATTCAAACAAATCCCTTCTTTCTTCTCTCTCTCTCTCTTTTTAAAACCCTACGTGATTACTAGCACTTTTAAACCAAAATGATATAAATTTCCAGATACTCTCTAACACGGATGTTCTTGGCTCAAAGGGCGTATGTAATACACCAGCTATTTCCACCACACACAACCAGTCGCGTTCACACTTCGAAATGCACACTCGTGGGAAAAAACACAGTTGCATCCTTACATCGTGAGAACAATGTGGTGACAGGCTGTTCTAACAAGTGATGTCATCTCAATCGGATCGATAACTCGCATGAAAACCTGCAGCACACTTCCTTTATCGATTATTCACAACTCAAGTAACAGATCTTGGCAACTATCACGTGACTACGTACGCTGCCTGTGTTTAATAATTTTTAATGGCAAATTAAAAGTGCTGAAACATCACTGTTAGAAAACACCGAACAGCAAAAGGCCGCGCACGTACAAACTGGAACAGCCACTTTCCCAGCTTTCTCTAAATCTCATTGGTGACTTCCTTATACGGAAAGCAGGTGTTCCCACGGCATACAAGTCGGCGTCGGGGATGTTTTTGTGGTCTAGTGCATGTGTAATCGAGGTCAAAGCACAAATATAAAAAAACATTCTTGATAAAAGTGCACAGATGCAAATTTTCTCCGAGCCCAACTTTGACGTTTGCATCCGCCACACTGAACTCTAAATAACTCAAATGTTGCTGAATGTTACCCACACGCACTTTCATTCATCTGCAGATACTGCCCCCATTCTGAAGGCCAACTGAACTGCTCAACCACTTCTGCAAAGTGCCCGATGGTATTGGCGGTCAAAATCGGGGAGTTTACATGCCAGTACAGAGATTTCAAAACGTACACGGGTCAAATACACCGACATTTTCACGGATAAGGATCTGATAATAACATTATAAATCTAAATATTTGGCAAGTGAAAATATGCTGAACTTCCCACGAAGGCCAACAGCAAAATGCGAAACTGAACGCCGTATCAACTGTACGGGAGCTGATCATATCTTTCAGACGCTCAACATATCTTTGAAACAGGGGTGAAAGAAACAAACAAAGAGTAACCTCCACTATTCGGACTATGCCCTACAATACAATTAGACAGAAAAAGCAAACAATGCAAAAGAAGAAACTTTACCAGTTCTCCAGAGTCCTGAAGTTGCCAAGATGGCGATATGAACAGTTGCACATGCGCTTGTTTTGGTCGCAAGGTAACTTCCGCTAAGCTCGCCCTTTGCCAATCTCGTCTGCTATCCATGCGCGAAGCACACATTCTGGTCCTCAAGAACCGAGCGATGCAGCGAAACTTAAGAAAAGATTTCAAATAAATGAAGTTCAAATGCTCGGATTTTGTGTCATGATAAAGATTCAATACTTTCATCCTAATATCTCTTTCTATTGCGGCGTCGCGGCATGCGGGCTTGTCCATAATAATAGGCTACACCGCATCAGCTGTGCCGTGATTCTAGAGACAGATGATTACAGCTGGATACACCCACATGGGAAGAATTGGAAAGGGAAGCTCATTGACAAAACGTAGCACACGGCTGACCAACGCACAGCTTTCCTCCGGGCTCGTGTGCCTGATGGAACCGTTTTTTGTTTGTTTGTTGTTTGTTTGTTTGTTTGTTTTGGCCCGGCGCAGTTTTTAAACTAAATTCACCCGATACAGTTTAAAAAGAAAGACAGAAAGTGAAAGAAAAAGAAAATTTCCTCAAAAGAAAATTTTAGATGTCCTTCAACTGTCACTTGACAATCTTGCATGCACATGTCCTCTTGCTTTCGTAGATCAGTGAATGACTACCCAACCGGGTTTGTTTCTGGCATCCCCCATCCATAGGCCTACAGTGGGCGTCACACGGGCTGTCAAAGGGGTAAGCATTATAATATTAGCAAGCTTCTTCTTCCTACCTGATAGGTTTCACAGACCCGCTGTTTCTAAATCATTATCATCATGCAGATTCCATCAGATCCGTAATTTTTTTTCTTCAGGTTTTGTTTGTGTGGTGTGTGTGTTGTGTGTTGTGTTTGTGTGTGTGTGTGTGTGTTGTGTGTTGTGTTGTGTGTTGTGTGTGTGTGTGTGTGTGTGTGTGTGTGTGTGTGTGCGAGCGTGCGCGCGCGTGTGTGTGTTTGTGTGCGTGCGCGCGCGTGTGTGTGCATGTGTGCCTTGTGTGTGTGTGTGTGTGTGTGTGTGTGCGTACGTGTGTACGTGCGTGCGTGCGTATGTGTTGTGTGTGTGTGTGTGTGTGTGTGTGTGTGGTGTGTGTGTGTGTGTGTAATAAACTGATGTTTCTGCATGTCTTCTCACAGTGCATCACTTTCGATCTTTTCTATGATGTTCATGGGCGTGAATAAGTGAGTCTGTCTCGTGGTATATCAGTTCTGTTCTCCCTCCCTCTCTCTCTCTCTCTGGTGTGTGTGTGTGTGTGTGTGTGTGTGTGTGTGTGTGTGTGTGTGTGTGTGTGTTGTGTGTGTGCGTGCGCACGCGCGCGAATGAGTTTCTGTCTGTCTGTCTGTCTCTCTCTGATGTGTGTGTGGGGGGGGGGGGGGGGGAGGGGCGCACGTGCACACGTATGTGTGCGTGTGTTTGTGTGTGTGTGTGTGTGTATGTGTGGGGCTGGGTGGGGGGTACTTGATAAGGAAAGAATGACATTTAGGCCCACTTGTATAAATGTAATGATCCATTGGTCCGAGATATTCTGTTCACCAGCTAGTCGTTTTATAGCTAAGGAACCTGAAAGACAAAGAAAGAATATCTGTACGATTATTCAGCAGCTACGAGCGACAACATCTAACCGACGACAAAGACGAGGACTTCAAGAGAAAACACAACATCCTGAGCTGAGCGGTCACAGAGGTAAGCTGTATAGATTTCCTATAGACTTTGCCGTGGTAACATGCAAAAGATAACATCGATCTGGGTCTGAATTCAAGACTGACCGTGATGAGAGAGAGAGAGAGAGGAGAGAGAGAGAGAGAGAGAGAGAGAGAGAGAGAGAGAGGCAGCAATACAACAAAACAACAAACAAACAAAACCCCGAAGAGACAGACAGGCGGGAAGAGGGCAAGCGTGCCATTCACGAACGAAGAAGACAGACAGGTGTCAATACAATAAGAATGCTAAGAACGCAGGAAGAGAGCGAGATGAGGCAATAAAGGAAGACAGCCAGGCACAAAGAGAAACAGACAGCAATTTGCAGGAACAGTGGCAGGCTGCAGCGTAGGATGAGAGGCGGGCGCAGCAATATAGGAAGACAGTCAGACAGCCAGCAATGCAGAAAGAGAAGCAGGCAGCAATTGCAGGAAGAGTGACAGGCTGCAACGTAGAAGGAGAGGCGGATGCGCAGCAATATAGGAAGAATCACTGGCACCAGTGCAGAAAGAAGCAGGCTGCAAAATACGTTCTGCAAAATACATGTTTCTAATGGTTATTTGGGGATCAGTTTAATCTTTTCAACCTTTCAATATTCAGATTAGCTAGTTATTCATTATGTAAGTCCTATCGCAAGTTTTTTTGTAACTCTGTCTCTGTCTCTGTCTCTCTCTCGCTCTCTCTCATTTTCTTTTTTTTCCCGTTTTTAATTTTTTGTGTTTTTTTGGATGATGCTGAAAAAAATGAATAAAGATTAGCTGTTTTTTGTTGTTGTTGTTGTTTTTATACTAGAGTCTAAAATCATCGACACGATGACAAGACTTTAAATAAAACAACCAACCAAGCTGGCTGCAATATAGGAAGAAGAGGGACAGGCTGCAACGTAGGAGATGAGGCGGGCAGCAGCAATATAGGAAGAAAGACAGACAGCCAGCAATGCAGAAAGAGGAGCAGGCAGCATTACAGTTAAAAAAAAAAAAAAAAAAAAATCAGGAAGGAATAAAGAGAGGCAGACAACAACCAGTACGGTAAGACAGGTGGACAGCAACAGAGGAAGAAAGGCGGCTAACAGTTCAACGATACAGGAGGGAAAAGCAGGCAGCGAAACAAACTTGTGTGTGTGTGTGTGTGTGTGTGTGTGTGTGTGTGTGTGTGTGTGTGTGTGTGTGTGTGTGTTCGCAGGCTGATACTCCTGCGGACACTCCCGGTATAGACAGGCAAGGATTAATCCCATCTACCCAACAAAGGGAGTGGAGTTTTGTGTGCATGACCGTTTTTTATCCTGTCATTAAGGCAGCCATACTCCATCTTCGGGGAAGGTGTATGCTATTTGTAACGTGTCATCCATACCAACGGCCAAACTGGCCTTCTCTTCCGAAAGTTGGTGATGGGATTTTACGTGTGTGCAAGATGTTATGCGTGCGCTCACACACGGAACCTCGGTCTCATTCGAAGGACTGTATGGGAAATGGAGTCAGAACCAATGTTAACTCCGAGGGAAAAATCCCCTGTACCGAAACGGCCCGGCGGAGATGCGAACCCGCAACCCTTGGATTACGAGTCCGGCGCTCTACCACTGAGCTATTCCGGCCCCCCAGCGAAACAAACAACAAGAGAAGCAGGCAGGAACATGGGAAGAGAATCGGACAGTCAACCAGGGGAAAGAAGCAACATTTAGAAAGAGAGGGGGCGAGTTACCTGCCAAGGACACACACAAACAAAATACAGGACAAAACACAATGCATTTTGACCTCTTGGGTCTTCTCCAAGAAGACCCAAGAGGTCGAAATGCATTGTGTTTTGTCCTTTACGAAGAAGACCCAAGAGGTCGAGATGCAATGTGTAGAAGACCCAAGAGGTCGAAATGCATTGTGTTTCGTCTTGTACTTTGTTTGTCTGTGTCCTTGGCGGTAACTAACCCCTCTCTTTCTAAATTTGGCTTCATGTTCCACCTTCAGTCAGTCACTCCGTTTTGACACTAAAGGGAAAGAAGCAATGAACAATATAATGAAATAATGCGGGCAGCAGTCAAGGCTACAGGGATGCAACAACACAGGAAGAAAGGGCGGTAACCCTTCAGCAATACAGGAGGAGGAGCAGGCACCAAAACAACCAGAAGAGAAGCAGGCAGGACAGCGGAAGAAGAGCATCGAGCATGCAGTAAAATAGAGAGAGAAGCAGGTAGTACTACATATACGAAGTGATGCGGGCTGTTATACGAGAACTGAGGGAGGATGTAACACAGGAAGAGAGGGTGGCAGCTATAAAGAAAAAAAGGGGGGTGGGGGTAGGGTGGTGGGGGTGGTGGTGGTGGTGGTGGCAGCAGCATATAAGAAAGAGGGGCAAAAAGCAATACAGGAATAAAGGCTGATATCAATACAGGAAAAAGAGGTAGCAGCAAAACTAGAGGAGAGGGGGGGGGGGGGGGGGGGGCAACAAAACTGGAAGACAGACAGAAATCCAGGAAGAGGGATAGGCAACAAAAAGAGAGCGGTGCAAGCAGCCATAACACAGAATGAAGAGTTCTACCCGAAAAAGATAAACTGCCATGGAGCTATCTGCCCCAAATAAAAACCGAGGGAAAAAAAAAAAAACAAGCAAATGACGAATAAACAGACGAAACTTATTCAAGCCACAAGGACGGTAACTCCAAATAGGTCAGAGTATGACCAAGACTCTTGACTGCTTTTAGACTTTTTGTCCAAACATGGTCATGAGCCAAGATAATTGAAACTAAAAGAGTGCTGAATGGAAACAAACAAGAATGTGACCGAAGGAAAAACTGAAAGAGTTTTTTTGTTTTGTTTTTGTTTTTGTTTGAATATCCAAAATAAAAATTAACAGAAAAAAAGATTTGTAGCCTTCGTCACAAGTCTAAGACTTTATTGCAAATCCACCTTTTTTATGAACAACACGATGTTCTTTTCTCCTTCATGGACACGCAGCTGTGAGAGAAGTGTATGAAATATACACAGTGACTATAGCAGATGAGTTAGCATCAAAGTAAGGTTTCTGATAGGCGGAAACAGAATCAAACTTTAAAGAAAAATTAGTGTTCCACCGAACGAAAGAGACAAACAAATTATGGGTAAATTACCCATTACCCATGGATAAATTATCCATTACCCAGTGTCTTGTAATTTGTTTCTTTCGCTCGACAGAATGGTAATTTTTCTTTTAATTTTTTATAACAGGTGAGTTCATTTCAACTGAGCAAAATTGTGCGCCTCTCGAAAGCCTTGCATAATATATGGAAATGTTCTTTACCACTCCTTCGTTTTGAATTGTGATAGGCAAAACACCAGATGGCCTGGCAGAAATGGCAACACGGAGCACACAGACCAAAGAAGAAGATCGACATCCCCATGAAAGGATATTCCACGCTTCCTAATCTATTCCGTACGTGACACATGTGCGCAGCAAACACTGCAGAAATGTACGAACATGCAACACCAAATCGCGCAGCAGAAATGTCAACACAGAGCACACAGATCAAACAAGCAGAACCCCCCCCCCCCCCCCCCCCAAAAAAAAAAAAAAAAAAAAAAGTTCCAACCTTGCTTATATATCCTATACCTGACGCATGTCCACAGCAGCAACAGAAAAATCTCCGGTAGGAGGATTTATTTTTTATTTTTATTTTTTTTTATTTTAAAGGGCGCAGACCCCTCTGAAGTGTCGCGGACAATGGTCTCAAAAATACTCAGCCAAATGATTGTGGAGACTCGTCCGACGGTGGTGAAGAAGGAGCCAGAAGATAAAGGAGAAACGGGCGTGTAATTCATCTATCATGGGAGCAAGAGGTACCCAACTTATTTGTTATTAACTGTTTACTATGCCATGCCTCATCTAGGATTTCATCACGCACGAACCAAAGCGAGGTTACCTGTATTTGTTTCTATTTGCTCGTGTGTTTAATTGACGATACGGTTGTGTCAGTCTTGAATAGATGTGTACTTGTGTTCGTTCGTTTCAAAGTGAGGCGACTGCAGGCGGAAAATGACACAAACTTTAAAAGAAAAAAAAAAGAAAAGAAAGAAGATTTACTGTTCCGCCGAACGAAAGCGACAAACAAATTACAAGACAAAACACGACGTGTTTTGACTTCTTTGGTCTTCTTCAGGCAGGACAAACAACATTCAAGATAATGAAAACGAAGAACGAACAATCACTTGTCACCTCAAATTGGGCGCAAAATGTACAGGGATTGAAAACGAGGCTGCTGGCTTCGGCTGTCTAAAATTGGTAAGTTGTTATGTTCGATTTCTTGCTTGACTGTGTTTGAGATGAGCTTTTCGTTGTTGAGGGAGGAGGGGTGATGCTGTGAGTGATGTGTAGAAATCTGTGTCCGACAGTTGTCTGTGTGCTTCCTTTATGTAGAGCTGTTTGTCCTAGACCACCACCGCGCCTACCTTGTCTGCTGGTTTGATGACAATGTCTTCTTCTTGTCTCAGTGATTCAAGAGCTTTTTCTTCTTCCCGTGAGAGGTTGGAATGCGGACAGGTTTGAATATCATTTTGGCGATTTCCTTTTTGCGCTCTTTGATATAAAGTTCGACTTCACTGGATTTGTCGAGAGGTAGCTGACGGAACACTGGGGTCTTGGGGGAAAGGTGGGGGTGGGGGTGGAGGACGGCCAATATCTGTAGATTAATCGTTCCTGAAAGTAGTGAGTATGAGCAAGTGGAGACAACTGAACTACACACTTGAGGCTTCATATCACAAAGACTTCTCCAGCTCTTTGGCGTACAGGACATTTATTTTTTTGGCCGGCCATAGTTCTAAATTTCCATCCTTCCAAATAGCACAGGTCAAAATGATCAACATGTATCTGACGCATATATTAGCATGTATCTGACAGATCAGCAGGTACCCGACACAGATCAATGTGTATCTGACACACACAGATCAATATGTATCTGACACACAGATCAATATGTATCTGACACACAGATCAATGTGTATCTGACACACAGATCAATATGTATCTGACACACAGATCAATATGTATCTGACACAGATCAATATGTATCTGACACACAGATCAATGTGTATCTGGCGCACAGATCAATATGTATCTGATACACAGATCAGTATGTATCTGACGCACAGATCAATATGTATCTGATACACAGATCAACATGAAACTGGCGCACAGATCAAAATGTATCTGATACACAGATCAGCATGTATCTGACGCACAGATCAGCATGTATCTAACGCACAGATCAACGTGTTTCTGACACACAGATCAATGTGTATCTGACACACAGATCAACATGTGTCTGAAGCATAGATCAACATGGATCACAAGCACAGATCAACATGGGTCACAAGCACAGATCAGCATGGATCACAAGCACAAATCAGCATGGGTCGCAAGCATAGATTCTGCCAGCTGACGCACCTCGGAGACATGAGTTTCTGGTACGGAGGAGGGGGGAGAGATGGGGGGGGGGGGGGGGGGGGGTAAGGGGAGAGGGGTTGCAGGGAAGGAAAGGGAATGTGGTGGAGAGAAAAATGTTCACAATGACACTGAAATAGGAAACATACATGCAAAACACGCAGGATGAAAACTCCAACACGCGAAACACGCAGGCTGAAAAGAAACAAACATGCAAGTGCATGATTAAAAACAAAATTTAAGCAGCAAATAAATGACATTGGATTAGGACGACACAGGCCTGTACATCACGCAAAAAACGGACAAACATTGACACGTACCATGCAGCTTGGGTGCGTGTCAAAAGGAATCGGACCTCAAGGTGCAAGGGAACGAAATACAGTTGGAACCGAATCATCTGAAAATGAAAGGTTGTCTCCCTTGAATGATCGTGTGGCGAAAGCTGGACAACCACCACCAAGCAGCTCAGCGGAGTGAGGATCGTCGACGCAGCTTGGAGCATCTGCTTGTCACCTCACAACGGAATACAGTTGAACGTTTAAAGACACAAAAAAAAAAAAAAAAAAAAATTAAAACCCACTCCATTTGAAATAATTTTTTTTGGCCTTCACTTCATCTGTTTACTGTCGTTTGGACAAATTCACCGGCTTTTCAGTCGATAAGCTTTGCGTATGAACATGGAAATATTTCATCTTTGTGAATTAGTCATTGTTTACTTTTTGATTCGATTTTTTGATGGGGGGGGGGGGGGGGGGGGGGGCGGGGGGGGAGGGGGGGGGGGGGGGGGGAGGGACCCAGCCTCTCCCCGCCTCTCCATGCTCCTCTCACCCCCTCGGAAAAGCCAAACCAAGCTAAACTAAAACAAAAATACATGTATCGTAACAGCCATAGGTCAGCAGCAGCAGCAGAAGGATAAAGATTATTGGCAAAAGAACGTTAGCTTGTCTATGCTCCGCCCCCCACCCCCTACCCCCTCCCACTTCAGCCGCATTTGACGGAGTATCACTGATGTAAATAATGGATAATGATCACTGGTCACATTACAGCAAATATGCGACTGAGTTCTCTCTCTCTCTCTCTCTCTCTCTCTCTCTCTCTCTCTCTTCTCTCTCTCCCTCACACACACACACACACACACACACACACACACACACATACTACACGCACACACGCACGCACGCACACACACACACACACACACAACACACACACACACACACACACACACACACACACACACGCGCGCGCGCGCGCACACAAAAGCATTCAATGCTAAGATGAGTGTAGTGGCAGTGTGGTTTGAAAGAACGACAGAGGGTGGACAGGGAACAGGTGGAGGGTGGGGTGGGGTGGGGGTGGGCGAGATAGCACAGCTCAATAGTCTCCACGATGAGCAGACCAGTGATAAGGGACAGAGGCTGGATCGCTCGCTGGGAAGCAGCTCACCTGCTGTGGTCATCATTGCCTGAGGAAGGTGGAGCGGTGGCTGTGTTCAGCTGTCAGGTAAAGTAGTCAGGCCAGCACACACACACACACACACACACACACACACACACACACACACACACACACACACACACACACACACACAATGGGCCGAAGTCCACGTTAACGTAAGAAACACAGAATAGCTGATTAATCTGTCAAAACTTCTTATCTCTAAGACCAATCCCAAATATTCTGACGAGTTTGAGTGTATGTGTACATGTGTAGCTGTGGTTGGAGGTGGGTTCGTTTTGTTGTTGTTGGTGGTGGTGGTGGTGGTGGTGTTTGCGCGTGTGGTGTGTTTTTCTGTTGCTGTTGTTGTTGTTGTTCTTGTGTGTGTGTGTGTGTGGTGTGTGTGTGTGTGTGTGTGTGTGTGTGAGAGAGAGAGAGAGAGAGAGAGAAGAGAGAGAGGTGGGAGTGTGTGTGTGTGTGTGTGTGTGTGTGTGTGTGTGAGAGAGAGAGAGAGAGAGAGAGAGAGAGAGGAGAGATGGTGGGAGTGTGTGTGCGTGTGTGTGGGCTTGCGCGCGCGCGTGTATGTGTGTGTGTGTGTAAGGTAAGGTAATATTGCTTGTAGCCCAGGCGACCGCAAAGGGCCATATCAGGGCTGCCATCGCGTTGGTGTGTGTGTGTGTGTGTGTGTGTGTGTGTGTGTGTGTGTGTGTGTGCGCGTGCACGCGCGCGTGTGCAATGGTGCCTATGCATGCATGTATACATCTGCGTGCTCTCTCTCTCTCTCTCTCTGTATGTATGTGTGTGTGTGTGTGGATATGCGCGCACGTGTGTGTTGCTTTGTTTGTTTATTTACTTGTTTGTTTGTTTCTCTTCGTTATAGAAGCTTAGACCAAAGAGCACTTTACTGAGACGCTAACATACGCTGGTTCCATGATAGGCATTTATTGGAGTTGGGAGGGGGGGGGGGGGGGGCTAGCGCGGGGGAAGGGTGGTGGTGGGGAGGGTAGATGGTGTCCGTATACGGTTGAATAGGATGATACACTGAACATACATAGAGTGACTCGGGCGGCAGTTGCATGTGTCTCATTAGCGGGTTGCATTGACAGCCTACCCACAGCCTTTCATCCCTACTCCCATCTTCCCGGCTCATACCCTACCCCCCTCCCTCGCCCCGCTTCTCTTTTCCCTGAGGACCCCCACACCCCACCTCCCCCCATAGATTTTGTACATTTGGCTTGATAGTTGTCGTGTCTTCGTTCATTTGTATTGATTTGTTTGAGGGTAAAGTGTAAAGAAGCTTGATGCTAGCATATTTATTGGCCCTAAATGAAACATTCGTATTTCTTTTAGTTTTACATCCCTGTTTGTATTCTTCTCTCTGTCTCTGTCTGTCTTTGCCTCTCTCCTCTCTCTCTCTCTCTCTCTCTCTCTCTCTCTCTCTCTCTCTCTCTCTCTCTCTCTCCTTCTTCTTCTCATCTCTTCTATCTCTCTCTTTTGTTCTCC
>CM065737.1:54944390-54951890 GCA_033310375.1 Conus canariensis
TTGTTTTCTTTTTAAAAAAGAATTCCAGTTTCTTTTCTCTCTCGCCGTTTTCTCTTTGTTCTTATTTTGATGAATTATTTCTTTTCAATTATTTATTTATTTATTTTTTGCTGGTTAGATTGTTCTATTTCTCCACTGGTTTAGCCTACTATAAGTCTCTCTCTCTCTCTCTCTCTCATCTCTCTCTCTCTCTCTCTCTCTCTCTCTCTCTCTCTCTCTCTCTCTCTATCTCCTTGTGTATGTGTGAGTGTCTCTGTCGTTGTGTTCGTGTGTGTGCACAAGAGAAGAGAGAGAAGAGAGAGAGAGAGAGAGAAGAGAGAGAGAGAGAGAGAGAGAGAGAGTGTGTGTGTTCAACGTCCGTCTTTGTGCACTGCATTCGATGTAACTATGTAAAAAGCCAGACAGGAGAAATGGTTCCCAGGCTATGAGTAATGATGTACTGCTGCACTGCACTATAACAGGTCCCAAGTGGTCTAGTGGTTAGGATTTCGCGCTCTCACCGCGACGGCCGGGGTTCGATTCCCTGCTTGGGAAGTTTTTTTTTTTTTTTTTTTTTGTCTTTGTTAATATGACTGTACATCATTGTTCCCATTACTATTAATAACAGATTTGTTTATTTACTTATTCATTTAGTTATTCATTCGTTCATTTATTTCTTTATTATTATCATTTTTATTATTATATTTACGTAGTAGTAGTAGTAGTAGTAGTAGTAGTAGTAGTATTGCTGTTGTTGTTGTTTTTGTCATCATCATCATCATCATCAATACTACCACTACTCCTGCTGCTGCTACTACTTGCTATTTATTTTCCGAGTAATGATCATCATTTCGACAACCCCCCCCCCCCCTCTCCCCCAACACACAACACACCACACACACACACACACACACACACCACACACACACACACACACACACACACACACATACCCACACCAACTCTTTGCTGTCATCGTCACAGCTTTTGTTGCTATGCAAATGTCAACACCAGGCTATCTGTTGATCATTGTATAGAAATATCGCTATTTCTTTATCCAATTCTATTTGTTATTCAGTTGTGTATTTATGTAGCTATCAATTCACATATAGAAGTAATGTTACTTGTTTATCATATTTCATTTCTTTATTCAGTCATGTGCTCATGTATTTATCAATTCATGCATAAATATAATGTTATTTGTTTCAGGTGTCTTATTTCATTCGTTCATTCAGACATGTATGAGAGAGAGAGAGAGAGAGAGAGAGAGAAGAGTGTGTGTGTGTGTGTGTGTGTGTGTGTGTGTGTGTGTGTGTGTGTGTGTGTGTGTGTGTGTGTGTGTGTTCAACGCCCGTCTATGAGCAGTGCATTCGGTGTAACTATGTAGTCAGCTCAACGAGAAAGGCAGACAGGAGAAATAGTTCCCAGGCTGTGAGTCATGATGTACTGCTGCACTGCACTATAGCAGGTTCCAAGTGGTCTAGTGGTTAGGATTTCGCGCTCTCACCGCGACGGCCGGGGTTCGATTCCCCGCTTGGGAAATTTTTGTTGTTGTTGTTTCTTTTTTCTTTCAGTTGTTGTAAAAGATTATTATGTTTCATTATTACTAATATGATTATAATTATGACCGATCAAGATGATTAGTGGTAGCAATCGTAGTAGTAGTAGTAGCAGCGGCAGCAGCAGCAGTGATGGTTGTGGTAGTAGTAGCAGAAGTAGCAGCAACAGCAGTTGTAGTAGTAGTAGTGGTAGTAGTAGTACTACCATCAGTATCATTATTGTTATCATCGTTATTGTTGTTGTTGTTGTTGTTTTTATGATTATCATTATCATAATTTCATGACGATGATAATGACGACGATGATGAAGAAGATGATGATGATGATGGTGATAATGATGATAATGAATAATTTTTTATTTTCAATGTAATGATCATCGTATCAGCACTTCACAAACGCCGCTGCTTTCGCTGCTATGCAAATGTCAACACTAGGCTATCATTCTGTTGACTATAGTACACATGTAATGTTATTCTTAAATTTATTTCGTGTGTCTGTTTGTTTATTCAGTTATGTATCTATCAATTCATGTATCGATGATATCACTCATGTATGTATTTAGGTCTATATGTATGTATGTGTATATTCAGATGTAATGGGTTTGGGGATTTTAATGACATGGCCATGGTTTAATGCTACAGGTTTTATCTGGAATCGGAACGGGCAGAATATGCTATCCCACTCTCCATCTTTCCACTGCTTGTCTGTGACGCTCTCTCTCTGTGTCTCTGTCTCTGTCTTTGTCTCTCTCTGTGCTTTATAATTGTCGGAGTAAACACTGTCTTATACATGCGTACGGGTATCCCATATGGTATCTCTCTCTCAGCCCCTGCCCCCCCCCCTCCCCTCCCTCACGCCTTAATGTCTCTGTCTGTCTGTCTGTCTGTCTGTCTGTCTGTCTGTCTGTTTCCCCGTTCCCCCTCTCCATTGACATTGTATTATTTATGCACGACCACCATTTTTTTTTTCTTTATTTTTCATCATTGGGCGACAACTGGACGTAGGCACACACACACACACACACACACACACACACACACACACACACACACACACACACACACGCGCGCGCGCTCGTACACACACACGCACGCAGGCACGCACGCGGGCGCGCGCGTGCATGCGTGCGTGCGTGCGTGTGTGTGTGTGTGTGCTATCAGCCAAGTCTGAGGTGAGCACTGCGGTCGGCTGAGCAAGAATCTAAGACTGGAGCAGGTTTAGTCAGGGAACGTTTGATGACGTGTCACTGCGACACCTTCTGTCAGTTCCCAAGTGGTCTAGTGGTTAGGATTTCGCGCTCTCACCGCGACGGCCGGGGTTCGATTCCCCGCTTGGGAAAGGTTTTTTTTTTTTCTCTTTGTTAATATTACTGCATCATCAATGCTGCTATTACTATAGTTATCCATGTATCTATCTATTCATTTATTTAATTCTTTGTTTATTATTTACTTCATTATTATGATGATGATGATTAATATCATGGTCATCGTCATCGTGATCATCATCATCATCATCATCACCATCATCATCATCATCATCATCATCATCGTCATCAATATCATCATCGTCTTGAACATCATCATTATCATCATGATTTTCTTTTTAATTAATTTGTTTATTTTTATCATCCTCCTCCTGCTCCTCGTCCCCACCATCATCATCATTACTACGACTACTACTGCTGCTGCTGCTGCTACTACGACTACTACTGCTGCTGCTGCTGCTGCTGTTATAACTACTACTACCACTGCTGTTACTAATACTGCAACTTCTGCAACTACTATTACTGTTGTTGCTACTGCTACTACTACTATAACTACTACTATTACTACTACTACTGCTGCTGCTGCTACTATTACTACTATGACTACTACTACTACTACTATGACTACTACTGCTGCTGCTGCTGCTGCTGCTACTAATGTTAATACTCCCACCACTACTGTTACGAATACTACTACTTCTGCAAGTACTACTGCTACTTATAGTATAACTACTACTACTACTACTACTACTACTACTACTACTACTAGCTATTTTCAGAGTGATGATCATCATCTGGACCCCCCAGATATCACCTCTTTGCTGTCGTTGTCACCACTTTTGCTGCTGTGCTAAATGTCAACACTGGGCTGTCTGTTGATGATTGTATAGCTGTAAATGTTATTTGTTTAAGCTGTCTTAGTTCATTTGTTTATTCAGTCATGTGTTTATATATGTGTTTATCAATTCATGTACAGATAGAAGTGATGTTATTTGTTTAAGTTGTGTTAGTTTCTTTGTTTATTCAGCCACATATTCATGTTTTCATCAAGTCGTGTATAGAAGTGATGCTATTTGTTTTTTAAGCTATCTTAGTTCATTTGATAATTGAGTCGTGTGTTTATGTATGTATTAATCCATGTCTAGAAGTATCCTAACGTTATTTGTTTGTCTTCATTTGTTCATTCAGTTATGGGTTTATGCATCTGTCGATTCATGTATAAACGTAATGTTATTTGTTTTGTTTAAGTTATATTAGTTCTTTTTTTTTTTTTAATTCTGTCACGTACGTACATGTATTTATGAATCATCAGTATATGTATTTATGCTCTCATTCATTTATATATCTATTTAGATCCAAAGGATTTGGGGATTGTATGACGTGGCTCTGATTTAATGATCCAGGTTTTACGTTGAGTGGGAACGGGGTAAACATGCTCTCCCACTCTGCCCTCTTCCCTCCCTCTTCCCCCCTTCTCCTCTCATTGTTTTCTTTTTTTTAAAAATTCCAGTTTCTTTTCTCTCTCGCCGTTTTCTCTTTGTTCTTATTTTGATGAATTATTTCTTTTCAATTATTTATTTATTTATTTTTTTGCTGGTTAGATTGTTCTATTTCTCCACTGGTTTAGCCTACTATAAGTCTCTCTCTCTCTCTCTCCTCTCTCCTCTCTCTCTCTCTCTCTCTCTCTCTCTCTCTCTCTCTCTCTTCTCTCTCTATCTCCTTGTGTATGTGTGAGTGTCTCTGTCGTTGTGTTCGTGTGTGTGCACACGAGAGAGAGAGAGAGAGAGAGAGAGAGAGAGAGAGAGAGAGAGAGAGAGAGTGTGTGGTGTGTGTTCAACGTCCGTCTTTGTGCACTGCATTCGATGTAACTATGTAAAAAGCCAGACAGGAGAAATGGTTCCCAGGCTATGAGTAATGATGTACTGCTGCACTGCACTATAACAGGTCCCAAGTGGTCTAGTGGTTAGGATTTCGCGCTCTCACCGCGACGGCCGGGGTTCGATTCCCCCGCTTGGGAAATTTTTTTAATTTTTTTTTTAGTCTTTTTTCACGCATTTTTATTCAGGTAATAGCTGCTTTTTTCTTTATCTTTGTTAACATCTCTAAAACATATTGTTCCCATTACTATTACTATTAGATTTATGTATTTAATTCATTTAAAATTTATACTTATCTTTTTATTCATTCATTATTCATTTATTTATTTGTTTATTATTATTATTGTTGTTGGCGTTGTTTTTGTTGTTATCATCATCATCATCATCTTCATCATCACCCAATCTCATCCTTATCATCATCATCACGACAACTATACTCCTGCTGCTGCTGCCGCTGCTGCTGCTGCTACTACTACTACTACTACTACTACTACTACTACTGGCTGTGCTGCTGCTGCTGCTATATACTACTACTATACTACTACTACTACTAGCTATTATTTTTCAGAGTAATGATCATCATTTTGACCCCTCAGACACCATCTCTTTGCTGTCATCGTCACCGCTTTTGGTGCTATGCTAAATGTCACACTGGGCTATCTGGTGATCATTGTTTAGAAGTAATGTTAATTGTTTAAGGTTTTTAGTTTGATTGTTTATTCAGTAATGTATTTATCAGTACATCTCTAGAACTTATGTTGTTTACTTTACTTCATTGGTTTATTCAGTCATGTATCTATATATCTTTATTAATTCATGTACACATGTTAACGTTATTTGGTTATTTTAATTTAGTTATTTCTTCAGTCGTATGTTTATGTATTTATCAGTTGATGTATTGTAATGTTCTTGTTTATTTATATATTTGTTTAGATCCAGAGGGCTTGGGGATCTTATGCCGTGGTCATGGTCTAATGGTCCAGGTTTTACGTTGAGTGGGAACGGGCTGAACACGTTCTCCACTCTCCCCTCTTCCCTCCCTTCCTTCCCTTTCTCTCCTTTCACTGTTTAAGAATTCCAGTTTCTTTTCTTTCTTTTTTTCTTCTCGCCGTTCTCTTGGTTTGTGTTTTGTTTAATCCTTTCTTTCTAATGTTTCTTCACTGGTTAGTTTGTTGTGTTTGTTCTCTCTCCTCTCTCTCTCTCTCTTCTCTCTCTCTCTTCTCTCTCTCTCTCTCTCTCTCACACACACACACACACAGAGAGAGAGAGAGAGAGAGAGAGAGAGAGAGGAGAGAGAAGAGAAGAGAGAGAGAGAGAAGAGAGAAGAGAGAGAGAGAGTTTAACGTCTGTCTGTCTTTGAGAAGCCTACTGCATTCGGTGACTGCAGTTAGCTGAACAAGAAAGCCAGACAGGAGAAATGTTTCCCACGCTATGATTAATTACATGCTGCTGCATGACCCGTGTAGTAGTTCCCAAGTGGTCTAGTGGTTAGGATTTCGCGCTCTCACCGCGACGGCCGGGGTTCGATTCGCCGCTTGGGAAAGGTTTTTTTTTGTGTGTGAATGTGTACATGTTTGCAAAATTATAATGATTGTTAACATTATATTATTCTGATTATATTATCATTATTGTAATTAGTATGATGCAGTTAGTGCTATCATCATTATCATTATCTTTACCGAGTTTTAAATCATTATGTCAGCCTCACCCCCTCCCCTTCACCACATTTAATTGTCATCCTTGCTATTACATCCGCTTGAGAAACATTTTTGTTGGTGTAAAATCATTGTTATCATCATCACCATTTATTCATATTATCATCATCGTCGTTTCTCCTCCTCCTTCTCCTCCTCCTCCTCCTTCTTCTTCTTACTTCCATCATCATCATCATCATCATCATCATCATCATCATCATCATCATCATCATCATCGTCGTCGTCGTCGTCGTCGTCGTCGTCATCGTTGTTGTCATTAGCATTGTTATAGAAACAAAGTAATGATTTAAATAAATTTGGTTGGGAGCAGGCTTGATTGTGTGTGTGTGTGTGTGTGTGTGTGTGTGTGTGTGAGGAGAGAGAGAGAGAGAGGAGAAGAGAGAGAGAGAGAGAGAGAGAGAGCGAGAGAGAGAGAGAGTGTGTGCGTGTTGTGTGTGTGTGTGTGTGTGTGTGTGTGTGTGTGTGTGTGTGTGTGTGTGTGCTACAATTAGTCAAGTCTGAGGGGAGCACTGCGGTCGGCTGAGCAAGAATCTAAGACTGGAGCAGGTTTAGTCAGGGAACGTTTGATGACGTGTCACTGCGACACCTTCTGTCAGTTCCCAAGTGGTCTAGTGGTTAGGATTTCGCGCTCTCACCGCGACGGCCGGGGTTCGATTCCCCGCTTGGGAAAGTTTTTTTTTGTGTGTGTGTGTGTGTCTTTGTTAAATATTACTGTACATTGTTACCGCTACTATGAGATTTAATATTTTGTTGTTATTATTGTTGTTATCACCACCATCATCGTCATTATTATCATTATGATATTGATTGTCATTTTCATTATCATTATTATTTTCATTATTGTTATAATTATTATTATCTTTATTATTGTTGTTATTATCATTATTCTTATATCATCATTGTCATTATACCTGTTATTATTATTATTAGTAGTAGTATCATTATTGTTGTTGTTGATCTTGTTATTGTAATTGCTGTCAACATCATCGTGATTGTCATCAACGTCAGTGAGTTCTTGCTCCTTCCTTGTTGCTCATGTTAATTTCAGTTTTATTTGCTTTAAGTGAATGATGTTTATTCTCTCTCTCTCTCTCTCTCTCTCTCTC
>CM065737.1:54956890-54959390 GCA_033310375.1 Conus canariensis
TCGTAGTGTTGGCTGTGCAATAGGCAGTCTTGTTCGGCTAAGATGAAAGACTTTTTCACCTGCGAAACTGGTTTGCTTCGATGTAGTAGCAGTTGACAGTTATGACGGATGGACAGGCACACGCACGCACACACACACACACACACACACACACCACCACCACCACCACCACACACACACACACCACACACACACACACACACGCGCGCGCGCGCGCGCACACACACACACACACACACACACACACACATGCTCTTACGAAAACCCTAACAGACTATACTTATTCCTCTCGTTTGTATGAAAGTGTCAGTCAATTTTAAAGGGGAAAAACTGACACGCGGAATCAGAGAGAGAGTTATTTAAACCTAGGTTTTCTTCTTCAACCCTTACCTCTTTTTCTCTCTGTCAAGACTACATGTGTCGGGATCCGCGATTCGCCAAATTGTCAACAATCTGACAATTAGTTCTCCAGAAAAGCGCTTTACACCCATTGTTGAACGGACTGAGTGGGAGAAGAGACGGCAACAGCCAAGAGTCGACTGGAGGTGGGCCTACTACTGATTCAGTGCGGGGGTAACGGGAATAATGGCCACAGCCAATGTTAGGTAGGTACTCAAGGTCTGACCAGCGCGTTGGGCTAATAAGTAACCTAAATCAAACATCTGCTAAGTCATAGCAACGAGACCCTCTTCTTAAATTCTCTCATCTTAGTCATTAAATTCATGTATCCATCAGCTTTACATCATGCGAAGTGTGGTCTCAAAACTTAGCTGGATGTGGTGTAGCGGATATGGACTAGTCCGCACGCAGTGACACTTTCTTGATGAAACTGAAACTGAAACTAAACAGTACGGGGGGTCTGGCACGGCATTGATGGCCTGGTTAGAGGCTACGGCCTTAATTCAGTGGAGGGTTGTCAACAAGCAGTAGCTGTTCGGTCACTGAGCGAGCGTGGCCGAGCGTGACTTGATCGCAGTGACCATCGCCCTCTGGCACAAAGAGAGACGTGTGACAGGAAGAACTGGCAAAGTCCACCAGGCCACACGGTGCCGAGTGAACGGAACCAAAGACGTTCCCTAGGAAGGAAGAAGACAGATCTGGAATGGTCGCAGGTGATTGGTTTTGTTACGCTCGTTCTTGTGTCCAGATTATAAAAGAAGAAGGAGAAGGAAAGAAAGAAAAAAAAAAAAGAAAAAAAAGAAGGAAGAAAGAAAGAAGGAAAAAAAAAAAAAAGAAAGTGATAGGCATATGACATGAGATGGAAGAGTTGTGAGGGATGAGTTGCCGCCCATTACAGACAACAGTGTGATAATATGGGAAACACATTGTGCTTGAAGATGGGAAAACAGTCACAAAAAACAGCCAAGAGAGAGAGAGAGAGAGAGAGAGAAAGGGGGGGGGGGGGGGTGTCAAATCAGATGGCGTATGGGTTGAGAGACCTTTGTGCAAACTCCATCAGTTCAAGCCTATTTTTTCTATGTTACAGGCATGACCCTTAAAACATCACCGCGACCTTCAACCGCCGTTCGTGCTATGACGTCACTGGTCCTCCTCTCCTCCTCAACGCAGCGATGACGTCAGCGCTGCCTGCAGCAGCGCACCTACTGCGTGACGTCAGAATGGCAAAGACCACCACCACCACCACTAGCCAGTCGGCGAACCTTCCAGCCGATGTTCCGCCTGGTCGGATGAGGGGCCTGGCGGCGTGTCCAGGCAGGCACTACTTCAGCGAGGGGATGATGGCATGCAAGCCTTGCTCGGAGTGCCCCATCAACCAGATCATCCGGAGGCCTTGCTCGGCGCTGGCCGACACGGTGTGTGGGCCTTTCGTCGAGTTCGACACCTTCAACCAGTCCCCATCAGCGGACAATGCGCCGCGCCACACGGAGGGCGAAGAGGAGAGGAAGAAAGGCAGTCACGTAGAAGGTAAAAAAAAATCCTACACTTTATTAACAGCTGTCTTCTTCTTTGTCATGTCTTTCTTCTTGTTTTTCTTGTTCTTGATCTTGTTTGTTGTTGTTGGTTGTTGTTGTGTTGTTGTTGTTTCTTCTTCTTCTTCTTTCTCTTGTTCTTCTTCCTCTTTTTTTGTGTTTTGTTTTGTTTTTGTTCTTCTTCTTGTCTTGATCTTCTTCCTCTTGTTCTTCTTCTGACTCTTGTTCTCCTTTCTCTTGGGTTTCTTGTTTTTGTTTTTGTTTTTCTTCTTCTTCTTCTTCTACCTCTTGTTTTTCATTGTTTTCTTCTTCTTCTCCTCCTTCTTCTTCTACCTCTTGTTTTTCATCTTCTTCTACTTCTCTTCTTCTTCTTGTTTTTCATGCTTTTCTTCTTCTACTCCTTCTTCTTTCTTAACGAGTATATCAGGATGGTGTGTGTGCGTGTGCGTGTGGTGTGTGTGTGTGTGTGTGTGTGTGTGTGTGTTGTTTTCTTTGTTTTTCTTTTTATCGCGTCAAGAAAGCAATCTTTTACGTTTCGTTTGTATTCAGGCAGAATTAAATGAACCTCC
>CM065737.1:54969390-54976890 GCA_033310375.1 Conus canariensis
TTTTTCGTCAACTCCATCAGATTAGCAAGACTGCTTGATATTTTGTTCTCGCTTCCTCCTCCCTCCTCCGTTTGTTGGTTTGTTTTTACAGGTACCACAAGCCTGTCAGTCAATGGCTGAAAGTCATTAGCAAATAGTTGTTCAATCAGCTGTAACAGATGAACATATCTACGCGCATAAAAGTGCCAAGTAAGGCGAGGAAACTGAATACTTATGTCAGTGTGGCCAGGATGTTATGTCAGTTTAATCCCGAAGTGCCCATTATGGCGAAGAAACTGAATACTCACGCCAGTATGGCGAGGAAACTGAACACTCGTGTCAGTTTAAATCAATACCGAAGTGCCCATTACAGCGAGAAAACTGAATATCTGTCATGTCAGTTTTATACCGGGGCGCACATTATGGCGAGGAAACTGAATACCGATGTCAGTTTAATCCCTACCGTGGCCCTTGAAGAGTCTGACTGCTCTCACGGTCTGAGGGGTCGCGCGCGCACGCATACATGAAAACAATATTTTGAAGTTTAGTTTATTTCTGAGGAGCATACACCGGTGTTGAATTCAAAGAAAAAAAAGAATGTTTGTTTTCAGGGTTTTTTTTTTCTTTGACTCGAGTACTCAGTTACAGTACTCTCTCTCTCTCTCTCTCTCTCTCTCTCTCTCTCTCTCTCTCTCTCTCTTCTCTCTCTTATGTATATGTGTGTGTGTGTACTTCGGGTACCACCGAACAGTAGATATCGAGACACTGATTTTCTTCAACTGCACCATACAGGCATACATAAACACATATATCATATAGAGATCTATCCATGTGTTGATGCATGTATCCTGTACGAAGAAATGTATCCATTTGTTACTATATGTAACCTGTTGGGGGACGTGTATCCATGTGGTGACATATGTATCCTGCAGGGGTGGTGGGGGGTGGTATGTATCCATGTGGTGATATATTATCCTGTAGGGGACATGTATCCATGTGTTGACATATGTATCCTGTAGGAGATACGTATTCTGTAGGGGGGACATGTATCCATGTGGTGACATATGTATCCTGCAGGGGGGATATGTATCCATGTGGTGACATATGTATCCTGCAGGGGGACATGTATCCGTGTGGTGACATGTATCCTGTAGGGGGGACATGTATCCATGTGGTGACATATGTATCCTGCAGGGGGATATGTATCCATGTGGTGACATATGTATCCTGCAGGGGGAGGGGGGATATGTATCCATGTGGTGACATATGTATCCTGCAGGGGGGATATGTATCCATGTGGTGACATATGTATCCTGCAGGGGGTTATGTATCCATGTGGTGACATATGTATCCTGCAGGGGGTTTATCCATGTGGTGACATGTATCCTGCAGGGGGATATGTATCCATGTGGTGACATATATATCTTGTAGAGGGACATGTATCCATGTGCTGGCATATGTATCCTGCACGAGGCTGTGTATCCATGTAGTGACCTATGTATCTTGGGAATATTATTCCATGTGATGACCTTTGTATCGTGTAAGGGTACGTCTGTCCATGTTACTGACACATGCAGACGGATGTAACCATGTTGTAACCATGTAGGAGAACATGTGTAGCGGACGCGTACGCATCTACCGTATGAGAACTGAGATTACCATGAGAGCAGAGCTTGCAGAGCCTCGGACTTTGAGACATTGTGTATATATGTGTGTGGGTGGGTTTGGTGGGTGTGGAGGTCGATGAGGTTGAGAGTGATGAAGATGATGCTGTGGAGCTGCATTGCGGACTGAGAGTACATGACAAGGTTGTACTGTATGCTTTACGTTCATAATCTCTCGCGGCGTCAACCAGGCCCGAGATATACAGACTCCTGCGGCGTTGGTCTGGGAATTTGAGCAACATACAGTGGACGGAAATCAGGTGTGTGGTCCCCGATCTCCACCTACTAAGCCCCGTGGCAAACGTTTGATGCGAGCTGGTCAGGGCAGAACATTAATCGTCGAATAAATATGGCTCTGACAGGATTCGAACCCACGACCTCCAAGGCGGAAATCCGCGACGGTAACCACTGCACCACGGCGGCTGGTACTCGTCATGTTGTTTGAACATTATATTGGGTTTTTTTTCGGGGAGGGCAGTGAATTACGCTGAACACTTCATGATTACTGCTCCGGCAAACCGAATCAGCGCGTGTGTTGTGAAAGCCAAATGGCGACTAGAACGCGTTCCGAAGGTATTGACGAGGAACGTGGTTGTGAGTCTATGGTAAAGGTTAAAAAAAAAAGGATAAAAAAAAGAAAAGAAAAGAAAGAACGAAAAAAAAAAAAAAATTCCAGCGGTTCCCCCCGGTCCCTCCTCCCTCCTCTCTCTCTCCCCCCCCCCCCATCCCCCACCAGTGAAGTGTTTAAAGTTCCCACCCCCACCCCCCACTCCTCCAAACCATTGTAACCTACTCTCTCTCTCTCTCTCTCTCTCTCACACACACACACACACACACACACACACACACACACACACACACACACCACATACCAAGGCGCGCGCGTGCACGCACACACACACACACACGCACCAGCGCGCGCACGCGCGCACGCACGCGCACACACGCACACAACACACACACACACACACACACACACACACACACACACACACACACACACACACACAGAGGCACCGATATAAACCTGTTTTCTTTCAAATCCAAAATACATCAATGATCCCACCACCGCTTGCACCCCCCGCCCCCCACCCCCACCCACCCCCGTCCCCGTCGCCCGCCCTCTTCCTCACACACACACACACACACACACACACACACACACACACACACACACACACACACATACGCGTGCACACACACACACACACACACACACACCACACACATACACACACACACACACACACACACACACACACACACACACCTCTGTGAGCATACCATCTTTAGGCACACATGAGCTGAATTTCTACCCCCCAAATAACTTGTATATTGTAACATAGCATTCTGTGAATAAAGTATTCATCATTTTCGTTGATCAGCAGTGACCAGAATGTTTGGAATTGACAATCCTGAATGTTTTACTTATGAAAGATTTTCGTCCCAACCTGCTTTTCATCTGTAAACACCCTTTGTCTAGTACGATATCACACACACACACACACACACACACACACACACACACACACACAGAGTCTTATGGTCATTTGTGTTTGCGAACGAAGACGACACAGAAAAAAGTCGTCTTCAACACCACACTTGAGATAAAATAGTTCGGTGAATGTGATTGGAATATGGAACATGTGCTCCTCCCCCCCCCCCTCCCCCTTCTTCTCCCCTTACTCTCCCCTCATCCTTACGTTACCTCCCCACAACCCTTCTCCTCTCCCAGTTATTCACGTGCACACACACACACACACACACACACGCACACACGCGCGCGCGCACACACACACAAACACACACTCTCTCTCTCTCTTCCCCCTCCCCCCACCCCCACCCCGGTACCCCCCTCCCTCCCCGCCCGCCCCCTCGCGCGCGCGCAAGTTTGTTTATTGCGTCATACATTCTGGTTCTAAATTTAGCACGGTGGCACGCGCAGCAACTCCAGACTGCGACCTCTATCAGTGATCAGTGTGTAAAAAAACTGGCACACACACACACAGCGAGCGAGAACAGGGGGAGGAATGAAAAGGTAGAGTGGCGCACAGAGGAAAAAGAGGGGAAAGAAAGAGATATAAGATCTCTCTCCGCGTTCCTTGGGCTTCCCGAACACTTTCGCTGCGGAGTTACCTGTCGGTATGACCAGCTGAGGAGGGGGCAGCAGGTAAAAAACAACAACACTGAACTGATTTTTGCATCGGCGATTGAATCTGGCTGGTCACTTCGGTCTTGAGCGAGTGGCACTTGCTTGTTATAATTATTATTGTTATTATTATTATTATTATTATTAATTCATTGTGCTGCTTTTTTTCGTCTCAACCTACAGTGTGTTGTACATGTCCATGATCAAGGTTCGTCCTGACCTGACAGACTGCTGTTGTTGAGTGCAGCCGGACGTCTTGGAATTTGAAGCGGCCAAGTTTGAGCTGGATTGAGAGAGAGAGAGAGAGAGAGAGAGAGAGGAGAGAGAGAGAGAGAGAGAGAGAGAGATGCACATGGAATGTTAGTTGACGTTGTTCGTATATCGAGAGAGAGAGAGAGAGAGAGAGAGAGAGAGAGAGAGAGAGAGAGAGAGAGAGAGAGTTCAACACATTGAACAGTTTTTGACGTTATTTGTTTATTAATCAAGTTGCAAAAAAAAAAAAAAAAAAAAAAAATTCTCCTTAAGTCTTGCAGCAGTGTCACAATATGGATATTTTCATGATTCACACCAAAGAAAAAAAAGAAAAGAAAAATTATCTGTTTCAAAACGATGAATGACCTGTAGAAGACCAAATGAGGTTGACGATTCACGATGTAGTCGATTTCATGATTCACGATCATCATCGAGAATGATTTTGCCATGGTCTTGACCAAAGTTATACGAGCGATCTCAACGGCGACTGAATTCCTAAATTGTCCTTCTCGCACTGTGTGTGTGTGAGGGAGAGAGTTTGTGTGAGTGTGTGTACAGGTATGGTGTGTGTGTGTGTGTGTGTGTGTGTGTGTGTGTGTGTGTGTGTGTGTGTGTAGACATTCAGCATTCAAGATTAGCATATTTTAAAAGTTATACGTCATGTTTCCAGCAGGTAGAAAAAAAATTGTCTGTGTGTAGAGTGTTTCTCTTATCAGCCTACTGTCAATTCAATTTCAATATAGGCAAGGTTATTAATATAGCATACTGTTTCTCTAATAAACCACTGTCAGTTCAATTTCAATTAAGGCAAGGTTGCTAATGTAACAGCCTGTTTCTCTAATGAACTATTGTCAATACAATTATAATAAAGGCAAGGTTGCTAATACACCAGCCTGTTTCTCTAATGAACTATTGTCAATACAATTATGATAAAGGCAAGGTTGCTAATACAACAGCCTGTTTCTGCAATGAGCCACTCTCAGTACCATGTTATAGGCAAGGTTGCTAATATACCAGCCTGTTTCTCTAATAGACCACTGCCATTACAATCTCAGTATTGGCAAGATTGCTAACGTAGCAGCCTGTTTCTCCAATGAACCATTGCCAACACAATATAGGCAAGGTTGTTAACATTAACAGCCTGTTTCTTGAAATGAATCATTGTTGACACAATCCCAATATAGGCAAGGTTGTTAACATTAACAGCCTGTTTCTTTAAATGAATCATTGTCGACACAATCCCAATATAGGCAAGGTAGCTAATACAACAGCCTGTTTCTCTGATGAACCATTGTCAATACAATTTCAATAAAGCCAAGGTTTCTAATATAAAAGTCCGTTTCTCTAATGAATCAATGTCAATACAATTTAACGAAGAGGAGGTTGCTAATGTGACAGTCTGTTTTCTCTAATGAATCAATATCAATACAGTTTTCAGTGAAGGCAAGGTTGCTTATATAATAACAGCCTGTTTATCAAATGAACCATTGTCAATACGATTTCAACAAAGTCAAGGTTGCTAATGTAAAACAGCCTGTTTCACTAATGAACCACACTGTCAGCATTATCTCGATAACGGCAATGTTAACTAGCATTAACAACCTTTTTTTCTGTAATGAACCGCAGTTCATTAATAAATAGGCTCATTGCAAGTTAGGCTGCTCCGATTACTAACACATTTCTCTGTTGAGCCACCGTGTGAATAGAGACATAGGTTCAATACAAGCCAGGTTGCATTCATAATAGCATGTTAGAACCACTATCAATGCACAGGCTCGGTAGTATAGATTGTTCAGTCTGACGCAAGCTGCTTCTCTCGTGAGCAACCACTGCCAGTAGATAAACGGGGTCAAAAAAGGTCAGGCTGCCCAACGGGTTTTTCTATCGAACACTCGCTGTTCTCGATCGACAGGTAGACACACTCTTCTCAACAGATGGATCGACAGACTCTTTGTTTAGCTTTGTTTGTTCTGAATAGACGGATAGACTTTGTTTCAGCTTTGTTTGTTCTCAATAGACAGATAGACTCTTTGTTCAGCGTTGTTAGATAGACTGTTTAGATTTTCTTCTTCTCAATAGACAAATAGACAGACTCTTTGTTTAGCTTTGTTCTCAGGAGACAGACAGGCTTTTTGTTTAGCTTTGTGCTCAGTAGACAGAAAGACTCTTTGTTTGGCTCTGTTTGTTCTCAATAAACAGATAGACAGGCTCTTTTCAATAGACGGATAGACACATTTGTTCAGCTTTGTTCTCAATAGACAGATAGACTCTTTGTTTGGCTTATTCTCAATAGACGATAGACGCACTCTTTGTTTAGCTTTGTTCTCAAGAGACAGATAGACTTTGTTTAGCTTTGTCTGTGCTCAGTAGACAGAAAGACTCTTTGTTTGGCTTTGTTTGTTCTCAATAAACAGACTTTTCAATAGACGGATAGACAAATTCTTTTTTTTTTTTTTAGCTTTGTTCTCAATAGACAGACTCTTTGTTTGGCTTTGTTCTCAATAGACGATAGACACACTCTTTGGTTAGCTTTGCTTGTTCACAATAGACAAATGGACTCTTTGTTTAGCTTTGTTTATTTTCAATAGACTCTTTGTTTAACCGAGAATCAGCGGATGTGATTTTTGTTTTTTTTAGTCTTTCGTTTTCTTTCTTTCTTTTTCCGTCTCCTTTTTTTTTTTTTTTTTTTTTTTGGGGGGGGGGGGGGGGGTGTTGTTGTAAATTGATTCTAAGAATTTGTTTTACAAAAATCCAGTTTGAAGGTTTTTGTTTTTTTATTTTGCTATTACTGTACTTTGAGAATTGGTGTACTGAATCTTTTTTTTTTTTTAAACAGTCATAGATCGCTTTGCATTAAGTGCCTTTAGCCCCCCCCCCCCCCCCACCCCCCTATGTAGGTCCCCTGGGGTATAATCAATATGAAACGAATTACAGTGACTTGCTCACCATAAGCTGGTAAGGCTGCTAAAGACTGACTGGGGGGGGGGGGGGGGGGGGGGAGGGGAAAGCATACTTTTCTAAAAGACCAGCCATGTCATTGCTAAGTGTTTAGCCCCAAATCTGACTTCATCTTCCTTTCAACTCTTTATTAGGCCTACCTGCGGACAGAAGGAAGGCAGGGGAGCTAACATGCTTGGGTACGATTAGTTCATACTTCATGTCGTCTTGGAGTTAAAATGCTTCGATTATGGCATCAAAATAACACAACCGTTCATGAGAACGTGAATTCAGATTACACACACAAACACACACACACACACACACACACACACACACACACACACACACACACACACTCACACACACACACACACACACACACACACACACACATATATATATATATATATATATATATATATACACTACTCAAAACAATTGAAGTACCACTTAGGAAAACTGCTGTCATTCGAAAGAAAACAAAGCTGAACATAATTTAATGATTGAATATTTTAT
>CM065737.1:54981890-54984390 GCA_033310375.1 Conus canariensis
AGCAGTTTAACTTGAATACGCGTGTAAAAAAAAAAAAAGTCACAATCAAACATGCGTCACAATGTATTTCGTTGCTGAGATAAGAAATCGGCCAAGTACTTTCGGAGATATTCCATAAAGAAGAAAAACCGTTTTGGGCCTTATAGCCGTTAATACATACCTACAAATTTTCAGAAAGATCGGCCCCGAAGTTTTGTCTGGAGCAAGTGGAACACATTTTGACCACGGACGGACAGACAGACACACAGACAGCATTTCTTCGTTCCCATTGTAAAGTACTCCCTGTTCTATAAGAACTGGGAGTACAAAAACGAAACAAAAACGTTTGGCTGGCACCAGAAGAACTACACTGAAGAGACGTCAGACTTCAAAATCACGACAGAAAATTTAACCATGTTCCACAAACACACTTGAGCACAAAAACATGAAAGTTTTGTTGTTGTTGTTGTTTTGTTTTGTTTTTGTAAATCGACTTTGGACCAAAAAAAACAACAAAACAACAACAACAACAACAACAACAAAACACTGGTAATTTCGAGTCCATTAAATTTGAGAAGAAAAAAGAATAGCGGAAACATTAATTCAGTGTAAGTTGTCAGGAGTTTGCTTTTTGATATTCAAAGTTCCCTGCGTTACGAAGAAAGCATGACCACAGACAGGTGAATCAATCAAATCTTACTCGTATTACACGGGAAGAACAAAAAACGGTGGTTGTATATGCAGGATATGTAGTTACAGGTATCTGAAGAACAATGGTTATATCTTACGTGTGCGTGCACACATAAATGATAAGTAAATAAGAAGGAGAAGAAGAAGAAGATTAAGAAGAGAGGAGGAGGAGGAGAGAGAGAGAGAGAGAGAGAGAGAGAGAGAAGAGAGGAGAGAAGAGAGAGAGAGAGAGAGAAAATACATCTCGTTCATCTGAGCAGAGTTGACGACATTGAAAGTGAACCAGAGTGAAGTAGCTAGAATAGTGTGAAACATGAGAGAAAGTTTTTTCCGTACACATTCACAAACGCACCGAAACAGGAGATATGACTTTGTAGAAAATAACATAACATTCTTTCGATAGTCAAGCATAAGGAATGTAGGCTATCTATTTTGATCGTCTAATTCAAAGATCTTTGAAAAGAAATCTACGTGTTAACGAAGTGACCTTTTTCTACCCGGACAGATGTTCGCTACCCATAACCAAGAATATGGAATCTCACAATACCTTGACATAACCAGGTCAGAAGGCAGAGGTCAAGAGACGCCTTGACCGAACCAGAGATCTTAACGAGGAAGAGACCACGTGTAAATCCAAGCTTGTCCATATACCAGTACATCACACATCTACACGGGTTGCGGGTTCGAATCTCCGCCGGGCCGTTTCGGTACAGGGGGATTTTTCCCTCGGAGTTAACATTGGTTCTGACTCCATTCCCCATACAGTTCTTCGAATGAGACTATAAACCGAGGTTCCGTGTGTGAACGCACGCATAACATCTTGCACACACGTCAAATCCCATCACCAACTTTCGGAAGAGAAGGCCAGTTTGGCCGTTGGTATGGATGACACGTTACACATAGCATGCACCTTCCCCGAAGTTGGAGTATGGCTGCCTTAAATGGCGGGATAAAAAAAAAACGGTCATACACACAAAACTCCACTCCCTATACAGGGGTGTCCGCAGGAGTGTCAGCCTGCGTACGCAGAAGAAGAAGAAGACGCATCTGCACAGCGACAACTAGAGAAATGAACAAACACAGATTAACATTTATTCCAGATGCCAGATCGCTGATGGCACAGCCTTTTCGATCTGGAACCGACCAAACACAATGGGAAAGTTAGGAACATCCTTTTTGGGGGATGTCTCCTTGTTTGTTCTGTGTGCTCTCTCTTGTCATTTCTGCTCCCCCTCCCCCCTCTCTGTCTGTCTGTCTGTCTGTCTGTCTGTCCGTCTGCCTGCTTGTGTGTGTGTATGTGTCTGTCTGTCGGTCTCTCTTACGGTCAGATGAGCAAAACCACTTGTATTAACTCATTTCGTGAACGGAATGAGACAAATTGAAAATGCAACTTTTCCTCCCCCTCCCCCCGGTTTGTGTGTGTGTGTGCGCGCATGCGCGCGCGTGCGTGTGTGTGTATATGTGTGCATATGTGTGTGCGTGCGTGTGTGTATGTGTGTGTGTACGCGCGCACGCGCGCGCGCGCGCGTGTGTGTGTGTCATTCTCTCTCTCTCTCTCTCTCTCTCTCTCTCTCTCTCTCTCTCTCTCACTCTCTGCTTTATGACATTTCTTTTTGCTGTGTGTTGTTTCAGATGCTGGTGTAGACCTGTCAGTCAAATTGTCCGTGGAGTCCACCAGACGTCACAGAGCTGTGTGTAAACGGCACGAAGGCTGAAGCGACCGTGACACTGTGTCTACCCAGACAGGTCGCAGGCCATGTGAAAAACCGCTGAACTGCAAGCAGAAAGGTTCGAAATCTTTTCGGAATCTTTTTTCCCCATCCCATGATGG
>CM065737.1:55011100-55156100 GCA_033310375.1 Conus canariensis
AGTAGTCCCATGGAGCAACAATTCGAACAAAACAAAACAAAAAAGAAATAAAATTAAAAAAAAAAAAAAAGGGGGGGGGGGGGGGGGGTGAAGAGGGGGTGGTGGCAACAACCAGTACATTTTTTTCTCACAAAATAAATCTGCCTCAAGGAATAGCAACAATCCGACGAGTAAAGCAGTAAAAAAAAAAAAAAAAAAAAAAAAATTCAGATCCAACAGTCCCATTTGTCAACAGACCGAAACCTCCACAAACAAATACCTCTGTCTGTCTGCCTGTCTGTCTGTTTGTGTGTTTGTCTGTGTGTATGCATGCCTGTCTTTTTCTTTATTTGCTTTCTTGTTTCATTCCTTCTTTTTCTTCAGGCCTGTTTTCTTCTGTAAGTTTTGTCTTTCCCTGCAACACACACACACACACACACACACACACACACACACACACACACACACACACACACACACACACACAGAGAGAGAGAGAGAGAGAGAGAGAGGGGGGGTTACAAAGCAAGAAGGAATGAGCGCATGCGTGCACCCATGGGAAAGAAAAAGAGGGGGGGGGGGGGGGGGTTTAAATCTCCCTGCTTCTCTCTCCTCCCCCGAATTATCGCTACAGCGATTCAGCGCAACGTCAGATAAAAACGGAATTGCGGGGAATAACTCTTTGGAACTTTTGGACAAACAAAAGATCAGACTCTTGCTGACCTCGGCAACACTTGACATACAATGTTTGAATGATGACTGGAGCCGTGAGACTTAGGGCTGTAGATTGACTGCTAGGTGGCAGTCGATGACACATTTTCTGTGAAATGATAGATAGATTATAAATGTAATCTGAACGAACAAAGGGGTGACAGCTGTTCTGAAATATCACACACACACACACACACACAACACACACACACACACACACACACACACACACACACACACGAAAAAACAAACAAACACACACACGAAAAAAACAAACACACACACATACAAAAAAACAAACGTTACAAATATAAAATGAACTGACCAGCCGCCGTGGCGTAGCGGTCAGTGTCGCTGACCCCGTTTGGGAGGTCGTGAGTTCGATTCCCATCAGAGCCATTCATATTTGTATGATGTTTCTGCCCCGACAGGCTCTCTCTCTCTCTCTCTCTCTCTCTCTCTCTCTCTCTCTCTCTCTCTCTCTCTCTCTCTCTCTCTCTCTCACCCAGAGTTGAATTTGCTATGAGCTCAACTGGGAAGCCTTGGACTACACAGTCGAATTCACTTCATGGACGTGTCTTTTGAGTGTGTTACTCAGATTTCCTGAGCAGTAGAGTCCAGCCCTGTCCTACAGTCAGTCTCAGACCAGAATGGAAATCCGTGGCATTCTCTTTCATCACTCCCTCGCTGCTTACAGGGGCGTGGCAGTCTACGATTCAGTCGCTGACCACTCTCGTGTGCGCACAACCCCTCGCGAAAGGAAGAAGAAGAAGAAGAATTGGAACATTCTGGCTGAAGGTGTTGCGTGTGTTAGCAGTTGTGCAAGACACAGCATCATCTTTGAGTTCACGGCATCGTTGTCATCATCGTCATCTTCGGTCATCGTGGTCATGATCGTCATCGTCATCATCGTGGTCGTCGTCGTTAAAAAAAAAAAAAAGAAGAACATTTGAAGGGCGCATGGCAACAAAGGCGTGCATAAATGTGGAACGTGGAAGGGTCTGAATAAGTAATAAAAAAAATGATATCCAAAGCCCAGTTGAAAGGGTGACAAATCAGGCATTTTCTTTCTTTTGTTGCAGCCCAGTTAGTTCCCTTTTCTGTGAAATCGACCCCAGAATAATTAAAATCCATTTACATTCCATAATCAAGTCGGTATAACTGCCTCGCTTATGTTGCTCATTCAGTTGTAATCTGACATCACCGTCGTCTTCTTGGGACACGACAGCTCCCAGATTAGGTCCCGTTTTCTTCTTACATCGGAACTGCATTGCCGTTGGGTGAGTCCCCGTGGATCACAACAGCTGCTCTGAACACAGGGGATCTTGGACATGGCATTGCTCCTGTGGTTCACAAGAAGGGCACAGCAGCCGACCTTCGCACAAAAATCGCACCCTACCCCAGTTCTTTAAAAAGAAAAAAAAAAAGTAATGAACTGTTTTACCCAAACGGTTCTTCTTGTGATCCAACTTGGCTGTGTCAGGGTTTGTTTTGTGATTTGCTCGTTAAAAACAAAAACAAAAAAAAAAAAAAAAAGCAACAAAAAAAACAAAACAAAAATAAAGAATAAAAAAATAAAAAAAAAAAAAAAAAAAATGATACTACCTTTGCTTTATGACCTTTACCGTCAGTAAGAAAGAAAAAAAAAAAGTAAGGGTCATGCTCATTGAATAAATATTTTATGACGTGCAAATCCTAGTGTGTCCCTTCCGCAAATCCCTACCTAAGCTGACACCCAGAACAGAAACAAAATGAGCAGCGTCTGATACAAATTAAATCAGTACTGGAACCAGCTCAGCTATACAGGTGTGCAGCTCAATCGCTCATACGATGTGTATATTGTGTGGTATATACGTGTCCGCGAAAATTGTCCGGGGCAGGACTGATTTCAATTGAGGACACTTCTCGTCTAATACTCTGTTGAAATGAACTGTTTGTAGGGCCACCTCATCGTGTGGGAAGGAAGCGCGTGAGCTTTTTCAGCTCTTTCAATGACATAACCCGGTAGCCTCGATATCTTTTCAACAACCGGGTGATCTATTTCTATTTCTGGACTTGATGACACTGAGCATAGTTTCGCACTATTGAAGGAGCTCTGGCGTGCCTTCTCGAGAAACACACCATACACCCGTTTAAGAGTGCTCAGGTTGGATCTTTCAGGTTCTCTTTCCAATCCCATCTCTCTCTCTCTCTCTCTCTCTCTCTCTCTCTCTCTCTCTGTCTCTGTCTCGTCTGTCTCTGTCTGTTTGTCTGTCTGTCTCTGTCTGTCTTGTTTTGGTTTCTGTCTCTGTGTCTGTCTGTGTCTGTCTCTGTCTGTCTCTCTCTATGTTTGTCTGTCTGTCTGTCTCTGTTTGTCTGTCTCTGTCTGTCTGTCTGTCTCTCTGTCTCTGTCTGTCTGTCTTGTCTGCTCTCTCTCTCTGTCTGTCTCTGTCTCTGTGTCTGTGTCTGTCTGTCTGTCTGTCTGTCTTCTCTCCTCTCTCTCTCTCTCTCTCAACACCCCATCCACCATTCCGCCACCTTCACTCGTCATGACAAATTAGTTTTTGCATTGACGCACACGATATCTTAACCGTATAACTGGTCGGATCACTTTGTCTGAGTGGAATGGCGGAGGGTGGCTAGGGTGGGGGTGGGGAGGAGGCGTGGGGGTGGGGTGGGGGTGGGGGTAGGGGTGGTGGTGGTGGTGCAGGAGGAACGGTTTATTTTGAGAGATCTACAGCACTGAACACGTAGTTGGGCGAGAAGAGAAACTGGGAAAAATAAGTTACAGAAAAGATACAACACAGGGCGAGAAAAGGTCAGTGATTTTTTTTTTTTTTTTAAGAAATCGGGTGGGGGAAAAAACAAACAAAACAAAACAAACATACAAAAAACAAACAAACAAGCAGAAAGTGACAAAAATCAGCAGGGGAAAAACGTCACAGAGAGAAATAGGCGCAGAAATCGTTAAGAGGGAGTAGGGGGTGGGGGAGGGGGAGGGGGGGGGGAGTAGCAGAATCATCATCTGAGTCGATTGTTTAACTGTTCGTTCATCGGTAGCACCGTTTACACTACAAACATTATGATGAGCACACTCCCAGCTTCAGTCACATTCCACAAATTTGGCATTGATGGGTCTACACTGTACTATTCCATGACAGAATCGCTGCGCATATGCAAAAACAAAGAGGCTGCATTCTTCTTATCAGTCCATTTTTGTAAACTCGATAAGAGCCACTTTTTTGTTTGTTTGTTTGTTTAAATAATCCAGTTTCTATATCTCGTAAGAAATACGTATTCTTTATAACTAGTTGCAAAGTTAGGCGACTGCAGGCGGAAATCTAAACAAATTAAAAAAAAAATTGTAAGGCTTCGCCGAAAAACGTAGACAAAACGAATCGCAAGACAAAACACGACACGTTTCGACCTCTTATGTCGTCTTCAGGCAAGATACACAACACTCAGGACAACGAAAATGAACGAGCAATCACTTATCTTCATCCAATTCGGCGCAAGATGGGCGTTGATCAACTAGTTCCCTGGGAATAAGGCACTCAGGGTTCCTAAATCCTATGTAGATCTATTGCAGCTTACACAGAGTTCATAGAACTGGCCTTTGATAACAAAAAGGAACCCCACCGTAGATTATATGATACGTCTAACTGACACCGTATGTGCTATTTAATTTATGCTTCTCTCTCTCTCTCTCTCTCTCTCTCTCTCTCTCTCTCTCTCTCTCTCTCTCACACACACACACACACACACACGCACACGCACACACACACACACACACACACACACACACGTACTTCAGTTCATGGAGAAAAACAAACTATGTATCTCAGTTCATGGAGAAAAACAAACTATTTCACCCACTCCAATCTGGATTCCGATCTAATCATTCCTGCTACACAGCATTTTTGTCAGAATGTGCGACCCATGGCTTTCATATATGAACCAATCACAAATGAAAGGGGTTGTTCTTTCTTGACTTAAAAAAAAAAGGCGTTTGATCTTCATGATCATTCCATTCTTTTAAAGAAACTGCATGTCTGCCTCTTTGAACCATTCCTCGACAGCCTTCATTATTCTAATCGTACTTGAATGACAGGACTCAGTGTGTACAGCTTAATGGCGAAACGTCCTCTTCACACTTTGTCAGGCATGAAGTCCACAAGGTTCAGTACTATGTCCCCTCCTATTCTGGTTCTTCATCAATAATTTACCATGATCCATATCAAATGGAAAAAAAATCACAACAGATTTATTTGCTGATGACTCGTCACTCCAAAACAAATGGCAGTAATCTTTAAAAAAAATCTACAGGAAAGTTTAAATGAAGTATTAGAATGGTGTAATTCAAACTCAATGGTTATACACCCAGCCAAAACCGAATCTAGGATTATGAGCACTCGCTGAAAGCATGAAATGGCCCGTCTTTGCCTAAAACTTCGGTTGAATTGTGCCTCTGTCGAACAGGTAGATGAGTATCGTGTTTTAAGAATAACGATAGATAAATAATTAACATGGCCATATCGTCTTGGTAATTTATGTAATATCACCTCAAAAAACCTTGTCCTGTTGTCTCAACTAAAACGCTGTGTCAACACTTCTGTGCTTAAATTTATCTTCAACGCACATATCGTAATGTCATTATCAATTACACTCAACATTATGGGGATGGGAGTAGTAATGTCCACACAGAAAGGACTGGATTCTCTCCATAGGCGTGCTGCAAAACGGCTTTTCCCATCCATACCTCTTACAACAGATGAAAAACTAAAAGCTCTGAACATAACTTCCTCTGAGTAAACACTTTGAATTCAACAAGGCATCTTTCATGTTAAAAATTTCGACAGATACCATGCCATGTTATATCAATGCCCCTTTTTTACAAGACTGAACAGCTCTTCTAGCTCGAAGATATTCCTTCTCCCCTACTCACGCACTGATCAATGCAAGAAAGCCTAGCTTACTCTGGACCATATATCTGGAACTCACTTCCACCGAGTCTACCAACACGAATACTTTGAAACATTTCAAGGAACATTTACATAAACATATAAGTCTCAATAATTTGATAAGTCGATTAAAATCATTCACCTCCATTTGCAAAGTCTTCTGTAAACCATACATTGAAAACACTGTCTGAACATGTAACCCACTCGGCTCATCCCCACCCTCACTCTCTCTTCTATCTCTCTTCTCTTCACAGAAGGTGGATTGCTCAGTCAGAGAAGTGTTTTGCGCATTTTTGTCTGCAGTTTGTAACTGAAGAAGGCATATTTGTCCAAAATGTATTTGTATGTTTTAGTAGTAGTAGTAGTAGTAGTAGTGTAGTAGTAGTAGTAAGGGGACAGGCTGATATACGTAGCCTAGGCCTCGCGGCCTTTCTTGAATCCCCATCCATGAATTGTTTAGTATTCTGAATTGGTTTGTTGCGTATGCGCATGTTGGTTTGTTAATCAAATTCAAATAACAATTTAGTGAATTTATGATCCGCATTAAGGAGATTTTTAAATGAGTTAGTAGATTGTGCAAACTTGATGTTAGTTGGTAGATCATTCCAAAGATGTGTTATTCTTTTTCCAAAAAACATTTTACGTTTATTAGTCTGACAGTGTTCAATGAAGATTTTCCCATCTGACTTCCTTGTAATACTATCAGTATATAATTTGAAGAAATCCTCTATTTGTACATCCACCATATCGTTAAATATTTTATAGACTTCGATCAGATCACCGCGGATACGTCTACCTTTTAAGGAGTGTAAGTTTAAGTATCTTAGCCGTTGTTCATAATTCATATTTTTGCATTCCCGTAGTAGCTTTGTAGCCCTTCTTTGCACTTTCTCTACTGCCTTTGACTGCCTTTTGAGTAAAGGATACCATATGATATTTCCATATTCTAAGTGCGGCCGTACTAGACTTTTGTACAATTTCAATAATATATCTTTATTCAAGTATGTGAAAGTTCTCTTTATTAGTCCTATCATTTGGTTTGCTTTATTGATGATTTTATTGATATGTACATCGAAAGAAAGTAGTGGGTCAAAAACAACACCAAGATCTTTTTCTTCCTCACACTCATTTATTTCATTTTCTTGTCCATTTACCTTCATATGATATTTATGATTTGGGTTTGTTTTACCATAGTGCATAACACTACATTTGGATATGTTGAAATGTAAGTTCCATTCATTAGACCATTCTTGTAATGAGTATATATCCCTTTGTATTTCTGTATGATTGGTAGAGTTTCCATACAGTTTCGTGTCATCAGCAAAAATCTTACAATTGCTTTGGACAGATTCTGGAAGATCGTTTATGAATATAGTGAAAAGTATGGGTCCTAGGATACTGCCTTGAGGTATACCACTTAGTACATCTGATCTTTGTGAAGTGGCGTCATTTATCCTTACTTTTTGTGTTCGTCCAGACAAAAAAGCCTGGATCCAATTCAGTACATTTCCTGTAATCCCATAACCTTTCAACTTCTCCAGAAGTCTACAATGCGGTACAGTATCGAAAGCTTTTCTGAAGTCTAAGTAGACAACATCAAATGATGCTTTTTGCTCAATATATTCTGTAAAATCTTCCATTGTTAAAAGAAGCTGTGTCATACAAGACCTTTTTTTTTCTAAACCCGTGTTGACAATCTGAATACAGATCATTGTCCTGAAAATGATTGACAATACAGTCTCTTATTATAGTTTCTAGAACTTTACATACTACATATGTCAGACTAACAGGTCTATAATTTCCAGGCTCATTTTTTGATCCCTTTTTAAAAATAGCTGTAACTTCTGCAGTTTTCCAGTCTTCTGGTAAGACTCCTTCTTCTAAAGTTTTATTAAATAAGTGACAAAGTGGTTTTGATATTTCTTTACATATTTCCTTTAAGACCCTGGGGGGAATGCCATCAGGTCCTTGAGCCTTATTTGGGTTCAGTCCTTTGAGTAAGTTCTCTACAGCTAATGGAGTTATCACAATGTCAGCAACAGCAGCTCCCCTAGATTTTGAACATTCATCTATATTGGGTACAGAGGATGTGTCCTCTCTGGTAAAGACACTGGAAAAGAATGTGTTTAAGGTATTAGCCTTAAGTTCATCTGTATTTGACAATGACCCATCAGTATTCTTTAGAACTTGTACACCTGTATTCATTTTAGTTTGTTCTTGAACATACTTCCAAAAGCTTTTGGGGTTTTTCTTGGCTCCATTTGCTACATTTTTTTCGTGTTTTTTACGAGCCCTTTTAATTTCTTTATTACATTATCTACATTACTATCAGGTCAAAGTCCTCACTGCAGAAATTGGAGCTAGGGGGTTTGTAGGAACGTCTGCATACAGCCTCATGAAACAGCTCTCAGTTGCAGGGAAGGAAAAAACCAGAGCCCTGAAAGCAATGGCAGAAGCGGCAGAGAGGTGTTCAAGCTGGATCTGGTCAAGGAGGAACAAAAGTGAACTTCATAAGGCTTAATTTCCCTACAAATATCAGGTGTCCCTGTGGCTCAGTGGTTAAAGCGCGAGTCATTAAGTGGAAAATGAGCATGTCCAGAGGGTCATGGGTTCGAATCCCAGCCATGGCTCGTCCCAAGATGGGAAAAAAAAGGGGCAGCAGAGGGACATCCGGAGTCATGAACCGGGTGTGGCCCAACCCCCCTAGAGTGTCAGGAGATAAGGGCCGAAACACTTGCTTGAAGGGGGCTTCTCTTCTGAGGACTCTCTGCTGCCACGCTCTCCACGAGTTTCTTTCTACTATTCCTGGCTTTAATATAGTTTTTGTATGATTGACAAGTTTTTCTCTCTAAATATTGTTTAAAATACTTATATTTACTTTTTATTTTCCTAAGTATTTTAGGTGTCATCCAAATTGGTTTAGTTCTCTTGTTTTGTTTTTGTTTTATTTTGGGAATACAGTTATCCATAGCATTCAGTACTTTCTCCTTAATGAAGGACCATTCATCATTTATATTATTATTTTCCACCTTTTCCCACTCAACATCATTGATCATCTCTCTCAGCCTGTTATAGTTCCCTTTATTCAGATTGAATCTATACTTATTGTTTTCTCGTTGTTTTTTGTTATTACTGTTGAGTTGAAATAAAAGTATATCATGATCGCTTTTCCCAAGTGAGGCAACGTGTTCAATCTCTGAGATCCATTGGCTGTCATTTACAGTATCAGATCTAGTTTATTGGGCGTTTCTCCTTGTCTGTGTCTAGTTGGATTTTTTACTTTCTGAATCAGAAATGAATCTCGGATACATTCTACAAATTCATCGTTTTCCTCACCTTCCCACCGGCCATCCCACCTGTTTTGTCCTGTGAATAAACTCTGCATTACTGTATCCTTTGTCTTGTGTGTTTATTTATATTTTGCATTGTTTTTCACTAATGTTGCAGTCGTTTGATTTAATCTTTCTTTCCTCCTTTCATTCTTTTCTTCTTCCTCAGGGGGTAACTCATAACACCCGCACAAATAATTCTGAAACTGATACGGCGACGATTCAGTCTTGACATTGTCTACCGAAACGGTTGTCCATGGCTTGGGTGCTTCAAAAAAAAAAAAAAAAAAAAAAAATGCTCGCAAAAAGACGCGCCATCATTGACCTTTCACAAGAGGTCAAGGGTCGCAGACATTAAAGGGACATTACTTCAACATTCGAACATCCTGAGCAGCAACTGACCATGGCATCGTATCAGGAAATTTTGAAGAAGACTTGCGGGTTTCTTCTTTACAAATTTCCATTGATTGATGCTTTAACTTTACTTATGCTATTTGCGGAGAGGGCACAAAATGAGAGGTTAGTGAAATGTCTTGGAACTCGAAAGGAAATGAAAAACAACAACAAAAAACCTAAAAACCAGATGTTCGGTAAGATCTGTTGTACATGCGGTCAACCGTCAAGTTGATATTTAATACATACATGGTATAAATCTGCATTGCATGGAATTTGGAGAATACAAACGAACCCAAATCCAAAACGTTTATTTAGCTTCGAAAGATAAGATGATCTTCTAATAGGCGGAACAAAATCAGCAGACTTATTTCCGTCAATGAATTCTCACGCCGTTGTGGGCTAAAGGGACTCAGCGGGCCGATGAACAACAAAAAGTTCTTCAGTCTGTTGCTGGCAAAGAAGATTGACTTATATGAAATCCTAATATTGATTTATCCAAGCCCATTTATTATATATCAGTCGATCAGTATTTCTATACATTATGTTTGACAATTTTTAAGGGGGGGGGGCAGTGAAAGTTAACAATTCCTTCGTCCATTACATTAATGACTTGGCAAAGATTATATATTTAAACAATCAAAAACAAAACGAACGGGGAGGGGGGGGGGGTGCAGAAGGATCATGATGACAAATAAATCAGGTAAATACATTTTACATGTGAAATCCTTCACTAACAGCATATAGGAACCATTGTAATCTATCTTGAAGACAGAACCATTCATATTGCCTGGTCCAAGGTCTTTCATCCACTGAATCAGACTCATCAGGATGTCACCGCTGATTGTGTCTGTGCTCCCAATAATTCTGTGGTATTTTTCACCACCAAGGTTCAAAAATATAATCCAACAGCACCCCGGAAGCAGCTAGCAAAGGTTAGTAAAGTGAAACGAAAAAAAAGTGTGGTAAGGAAATAAGCTGCTGAAAAACTAAAGTCATTACATAAACAGTATAAAATGTAAGGGAGAATCTTTGAACATGTGCTTGAGGATGTATTTGAGGATGCAAGGGAGGTCAAAAGTGTCTATCTATCCATATATATATAGAGAGAGAGATAGATAGAGATAGTGGGGAAAGAGATAGATATATGTATTTAGATACAGATAGATCTATAGATATAAATGATACAAGTATGAGTATGAAATGATATTGTCATATATGTCGGTAACATCTCTTCTTCTTTCTTGTGTCAGTCTCCCTCCTATCAACCCCAAACTTGTGTACATATACCTGATCGCTTGCATCGGCTGCGGGGTGCTCCTGTCCGGTGGCTTCAAACAGAAGGCGGCTTGCTTGGTGTACTCGGGCCAGGTGCTCTACTTCGCTGTCAACTTCTCCACCAATTCCAAGTGGGATTATCCACAATGGCAAAGGGTAATGCTGCTTTGATGGACTCTTTTTTTTTTTGTCACAAATCCAGGCATGCTCATTCTCTGTGAGTGGGCGGATATAGATTTTGTCATTTTTGGGTCTGGAAGATCAGTGTGTTTTTTATTTATTTTTTTTCAAATTGGGGAAGAATGCTGCTTGGTATCCATTCACCCAGTACAGTACAACAGCAGACTTAGAACAAAAAAGGTAACATCTCCCAGAGAGAAAGTTCCAAGTTTGCCAGTACACTCATACTGGAGATGTGCAGCAACAACAACAGCAGAACTGTACTGCGCTGGTGTTGCTGTGTGTACAGATCAGGTAAGGGTATATATGGGAAAGCTTGGAACTGTTGGGGGTGGTGGTGGTGGGGGTGGTTACTTTTTCTTTCCCTTTTCATGCACAGATGCCCAACACTTGCTTAGTTGCTGACTCATAGTCAGTTATGTTTGGAAGCATACATAATATTCTGGTACAGTAGTTCTAATGGCTCTAGGGATGTACAGACTTTCTGCGTGCCTGGGAACAGGAGTATCCCAGGAAGTTTTATGAAGGTTAAGAAAACAAATTTTGTTTCTCTGTCTCTCTCTGTCACGCTGTTTGTCTATATGTCTCTTCTCTCTCTCTCTCTGTCTTCCTTCCTCTCTTGGGGGATCACCTTTCCATGTGCAGCAGACTGTATCTGCTTGTCATATTGTTTCCAATTTATTACAATTTTTTTTGCGGATAGATTGTGTCTATGGCACTGTAAGTCTGCAACTTACTTGTGCTTTGTGATTTTCTGCTTGTCATGTAGCGCATTTCATGCAGTATTTCTCCGTTTCATTTGGAAAAGGACTTTTGAAAAGAAAAATGCGGGTATTCATATTGCCGGTCTGTTACCTAGTGCAGTCCAGGGGGTCATGTTTTATGGGGACATTGTGTACTTGCATTATGAAAGGGTGATTTACACCTGGGCTGTGGTTAAGTAGAGTCTGATCCTGGCCTAAACCTTGACCCAGATGCCTCAGGATCCTCTGGCAGCTTGCGGCAGACCATGCTCATTTCTTCTCACTCTACCCGCTCCTCTACAAAGGAACCATTTATGGCTGATGTGATGGTGACACTCTTCAAGACGTGCACATGGTCACTATGTTATGTTAGTGTGTTATGGATGTGTGTGTGTGTGAGAGAGATAGTGGATAAGAGTTGAGCTGTAGTATGATAAATGTGTCTGAAGGTAATATCATGAAGCATATAGCAGTCTGCTTTACCCATCATGAGTCTAACCAGCTTTTGTATGCTTTTTCATGTCTTTCTGTCATCTCTTTATTCCTTTCTCATATTCTACTTGCAAGTTTATTCACCTTTTTTATATTATAGAATCCAGGAAATATGTTTAGTCCTTGGCATATACAAGAAACTGGACTTGTCAATGCCAGACGGCTGTTATGATGAATATACTTACCATATAATTGTACTTTCTTTCCCAGATTCTCTTTTTTTTTTTTTACAGGATGAGATTGTGTGTGTATGACTCGATGGCATGGTGTTTTGATGGACTGCCTTTCAGAAGTGTTCAGCCTAAGAATCCAGCCCGCTATGATCTGCTGTCTGTGAACGGTAATACAGTAAAACCCAGTCCACGTGTCTTTGTTCCAGATCACCATGTCGGTGAAGCAGATTGGTGTGTTGGGAACCTACGTCATGCTGGCCTTCATCCTGGACAAGCAGCGCTCCCAGCAGCTCCGGCGCATCGGCGAAGTGTGCCTGGGCCTGCACCTGATGGCCATGGTCTACCTCCTCAACAGCATCCCCCAGTACAGGAGCGCCTTCATCTCGCACGTCCTGGGTGGCGACTACATGCGCTACCTGGTGGCCATCACTCTGGCGGGCTGTGCGCTCAGTTTCTTCTCGGGCTTCTTCCTCAAAGACATGGGGCTGTGTGCTGCCGTCACTCTCCTGCTGCTCACGAGCTTCGTGGACCTCGACCTGAGTTACTGGGTGGCATCGGGAGTTCACCTGTGGAACCAGCTGCGGCAGGTTCAGAACAGTGCGTGCACGATCGTGGGACTTCTGTATATATTCTGTACCATGGATAACAGGCTCAAGGCTGACTAGCAGTTTGTGTGTTTGTGTGTGCATTGTGTGTGTGTGTGTGTGTGTGTGTGTGTGTGTGTGTGTGTGTGTGTGTGTGTGTGTGCATTGTGTGTGTGTGTGTGTGCTTTTGCCTTGTCTTTTTGGGGGGGCAAATTGAATATATTTATTTGGTGATCCTGCTGTGTGTGTGTGTGTTTTTCCTGTTTTGTTTTGTTTTGATATTTTTCAATGACAAAGAGGCGTACTGGGATGCATGACTGTTAACATCAGCAGTCTTTGTACTTATGCGTAAGAAGCAGTGTGGATGTGTTCCTTTGCATGCTAAAGCCTATGTGTGTGCATGCTTTGCATGATAGGCATAAATGATATGAGATTGAGAACATCCATGACCATGATGCTGGGTAACAGGAGAAATCTTAACTGATCGCCAAATTCAGTGGCCTGTCAACTTACTCATAAAAACAAATTAGGCCCATTAGATGGTTTGATGTAATGTATGATGCATTTGGTTTGTGAGATAAAACATATATGCATGCTATTTTGTGCTTGTGCACTTTACATCATGTATTTTTCATCAGAGTGTGTACTGAAAACTCACACTTAAAAATGGGACGTCATCGGAAGTGCACACTTTCATGAATGGTTCTGCAGTGTTGAAGATTCCAGGGGTATTAATTTTGCACTAAAATATGAAAACATATTTTCAACATAGAAAAGGAAAGTGTAGCAAAGTTACTACTCCTAGGATTTTATAGTGCTTGAAAAAGTCTTGTCATAAGTTTTCTTTCATTTCCGTATGCAACCTCTGCGGAATAAATTACCAGAAATCCCCATACGCATTTGACAAAACAAAAAGATCATGGTTTACAAGTGAGTAAACATCATCTATTACAATGACCAGATAAGAGATCAGTGATAGATGTAGTAAACTCCAAGGGTGTTTCCAACTTTAACTGAGAAGTTTCATTGTAATAAGGACCTTAGACAGTTCTTGTCAAGTTATGAAAAAAAAATTCTTTTAAATCCTGCTGAATTGCAACTCGTGAAGAGATATTGTTGAGACGTGAAACCGTCTTGAAAATTCTGTTCATGCAACATTGACCTGATCCTTTGGACTTAGCACAAAATTTGATTTGGATTTTGTGTCAATTCTTCGACTTTTGTGTGTGTAACTTAAGGACATCACTGCACACAAGCTACGTTTCCAGCACAGTTTGTGTTGGACTGTGGGCTTTGATTGCCTTTGTACAGTGTATTATTCTTCAGTCATTATTGCAGCCTAATTCTTTTAATCTTTGAAGACTGTGTGAACAGTTAGGGCAACTTTTTATACATCAACATTTTATTCTTCAGTTATATATTGTACTCAATTCTTTTAAATTTTGACGACTGTGCGAACAGTTGGAGCAACTTTTATACAACATTTATTCTTCAGTCATTATCGCGCTTAATTCTTTTAAATTTTGAAGGCTGTGTGAACAGTCAGAGCAGATGGGCTTGATTGTCTTTATACAGCCAGTTTATTATTCTTCAATCATTATTGCACTTAATTTGTTTTCAATTTTGAAGACTGTATGAGCAGTTAGAGCAAATGGACTTGATTGCCTTTGTACAGCCATTTTATTATTCTTCAGTCATTATTGCACTAATTTTTTTTTAATTTTGAAGAAAGTATGAGCAGTTAGAGCAGATGGACTTGATTGCCTTTATACAGCCAGTTTATTATTCTTCAATCATTATTGCTCTTAATTCTTTTAAATTTTGAAGACTGTGTAAACAGTTAGGGCAATTTTTATACATCAACATTTTATTCTTCAATCATTATTGCACTTAATTCTTTTAAATTTTGAAGGCTGTGTGAACAGTCAGAGCAGATAGGCTTGATTTTCTGTACGCGGCAAGTTTTTTATTCTTCAATTACTAGTGCGCTTAATTCTTTTAAATTTTGAAGACTGTGAACCGTTAGTGCAGATGAGTTGCAGATTAAAAACAGCACGCTGTATTCTAAGAGGAACTGTCATCGTTGTGTTCATTAATTGGCCACTGTATGTATTACTCTTGTTTGATTATAGACGTTGGCAATGAGAGCATGCTGGTTATGACTTTGCTGACATTGTGCTTATGTTTAGGGGATTTTGCTTGATACATAAGTGAACAGAACAAACGTATATGAGGAAAAGTAAGAACTACAAAGAAATCTTATTTTGCTAATCAAGTCGTTTCCAAGCGTGGACTTTCTCTGGCGTTTGGTTCTGTGGATATATGAGCACATAAACCCAGGTACAATAGAATCTGTCTTCGACGACCATGAAGTTGTCATGTAAAACGGGGGTCTGTTGAAAGGGGTCTTTGCGGGGAGTTAAACTGTTCGGTATAAACACAAGTATAGACTTGCAAAACAGATTGACTTTGCCCCCCTCCCCAAAGAGAGGATATGTCTTCACCTTGTTCCTGTTTGGTCTCTTGAAGAACTGGCATTTTGATGCTGTGAGAGTATAAGAGCCTTTTATGGATTGGTTTTCATCTTGGCAGTGGGTGCCTATCCAAAGGCAAGAGAAGATAATTTATTGATGAGAGATGCCAACAGATGGAGTGAGAGAAGAAAGCTGATGGAAAGAAGCTTCTGAAGTACTCATTAAACTTTTTTTCTTCTCTGTCGGTAGATTATCTTCTCTTACTTGTAGTCACACAACCACTGCCTTTGAACTTGTGTGGATATTCCATATACTTGACATCAACGACCATTCCCTTACTCCCTTGCCTAAGGCTTCATGGAGAGTTGTTTGGGTTCTTTTTTGTTTTGTGTATTTTGGTGTGTGTGTGTGTGTGTGTGTGTGTTGTGTGTGTGTGTGCTTGTTTAAGAACAAAGCTTTCTCCAGTCTCCCACCTCTATCTTTGTGTTTTCTATATTTTTTTTTATGACCAGTTGTGTCCCAAGTTTTCTCCATATTTAAACGTCTCACTTCTTTCTTCACATCTTTGTGCTACAGTTTGTGCCTGATCTGTCAGTGGTAACTTTCACCGTACATGACCTGAAATTTTCCACACCACATGTCACATGGGTCTCCAAGGACCCATGCCTTTTGTGAAGGAATAAAGTCTTGCCATCCATGGTGGGTCTTCAGGGACCCATAGTTTTTGTGAAGAAATAAAGTCTTGCCATAAGTTGTTGGTCTCTGGTACCATGCTTTATTCTGAAAGAACAGAGTAAGTGCTGCAAGAAGATGTTCAGAGTGTCTCCAACGATGAAATAGAGAAACAAGTGCAGTGATGTAATAGATGAAAGATTTGTCGTTACAGTGACAGTAAAAAAAACATCTATTTGTGAACATAGTGGAGAAATATCCTGTACAAAAGTACTGAAAATAAGTCTGTTTCCTGGCTCACACTGATTTAGTCAGCACAGGTGTGCAGCCATAAGGTTAAAATGAAAGGGCCAACATAAAAGGGTACTGTCTGTAATCTCTTTGAAACGCTCTCTACATACTCTTTACTCATCTCAAAGTTGCTGGCATATATTTAAGGCATTTTCCTGTGTAAAATTAACTGAGAGAAATATGATATATATGTAGCTTGGCCTTATTTCACCAGGAAATCAAGGTCTTATGATGTTTGGTTAAAACTTGGTCAAAATGACTTCTGGATGTAGCAGATTCTTCATGTCTGTAAACATTGAGCAAATCTGCTTGGTTTGTGTTTTTGCACAGCATGTGGCATACATATACTCCTTACAGGTGGCACTGACAGATTTCTGTTTTGTTGTGTATTGTTTTGTTTTTCCTTTTTCTTGCATTTTTAACTGCTGAAGATCAAACCACTGACTTCAATTAATTCCCAATCACTGCTTCGCCCATTTTGTGCAGTACATGTGTGTATAAAAGTGTACATAGTGGTTTGACACATTTGTGTGCACACATACATATGAGCAAAAGTTTACACTGTGTGCTTGATATGTTTCCAGCCATACTGCTGTTGTATGACACATTCTTTTACGCAGACATGAGCACTGTGCAAAAAATATGCCTGTCGAAGATTTCCTACCATTTATGAATGGCGTCTGGTCATTGCAAAATGTATCACCTCATTCTCATCAGACTCTAGAAGTGGAGGTTATCCTGCAAATAACCTAAGGGGTGAGGGTGATGTTCAGGAGAAAAGTGTCAAAAGCAACTGAGTTTTTAAAGTCTGAGGAATAGTGAAAAGAGAAAAAAGCAGTTTGTGTCAAAATTAGAGGTGGGTACAAAGGTAAGGTGACTGCAGCAGAAACTGAAACAAGAGTTAGAAAAAGAGAGAAGGAATTACTGTGCGGCCAAAACGAAAGAATAAATGAATGTTTTGCCATTGGTTTATTCTTTCATATGGCGGCACAGTAATTCCTTTTTTGTGTGTGTGTACAAATCCAGTGTTAGAGTGTCATTTTCTGTGGAAGATATCTATTGTACAGACTTTGACTTGGCATCAGAATAAAAGCTTACCTTTATTAAGTTTGTTGCAAATGTCTGTTTGTATATGCATGTGCATGCCTTGTATGTAGGTATGTTGGTGAAAACTTACCTCTGTTGTTTCAACATATGTGGGTGCATGCCTCATATAGTATGTATGTTGGTGAATAATTACCTCTTTTGTTCTGACATCTGTCTTTAGCTTTAGAAACTCGGCATGTACACCAAAAAGGCAGCTGAGGTTGTAGTTGTTGACCCATACATTTTGTTGCTTGAATAAAGATGTGTGTGGTGTGGTGAGGAGAGAGAAAGATACTAGGTTGCCCGTGTTTGTCCACACTTGTATTGGGTTGGGCTATTTTTCGCCATGTTTTGGTTGGGTTTGTCTATTGTTATCTTTGCCTTTGTTGGGTCGGGCCCTGTTTGTCCATAAGTATGTAGGGTTTGGCTGTTTTTGTCCTGACTTGTGCTGTTTTAGGCTATTTTTGTCCACACTTGTGTTTGGTGGGGCTGAATGTATCGATATCTTTATTGAGTTGGTCTATTTTTGTCCACACTTTTGGTGTTATGTTGGGCTATTTTTGTCTGCATCTATGTTGTTAGGCTTGGTTTTAATCTGTTTGTCTACATCCATGTTGTTAGGCTTGGTTTTAATCCAATTTTCTACATCCATGTTGTTAGGCTTGGTTTTAATCCAATTTTCTACATCCATGTTGTTAGGCTTGGTTTTAATCCAATTTTCTACATCCATGTTGTTAGGCTTGGTTTTAATCCAATTTTCTACGTCCATGTTGTTAGGCTTGGTTTTAATCCATTCATCTAAATCCACGTTGTTAGGCTTGGTTTTAATCCCTTTGTCTACATCCATGTTGTTAGGCTTGGTTTTAATCCCGTTGTCTACATCCATGTTGTTAGGCTTGGTTTTAATCCATTTGTCTATATCCATGTTGTTAGGCTTGGGTTTTTTAATCCATTTGTCTACATCCATGCTGTTAGGCTTGTTTTTTTTCTAATCCATTTGTCAACATCCATGTTGTCAGGCTTGGTTTTAATCCCTTTGTCTACATCCATGTTGTTAGGATTTGGTTTTAATCCATTTGTCTACATCCATGTTGTTAGGCTTGGTTTTAATCCATTTGTCTACATCCATGGTTTTTAGGCTTGGTTTTAATCCCTTTGTCTACATCCATATTGTTAGGATTTGGTTTTAATCCATTTGTCTACATCCATGTTGTTAGGCTTGGTTTTAGTCCATACCTGTGAACTTGGCTGCAGTGTGTGTCCTTGTCAGTGTGATTTATGTTTCCCTTCTTTGCATTTGGTTACTTAGTCAGAAGACTGAAGCCAGCACACTTTTTTTCCTCCCCCTCTCCCTTTTTTTTTTTTTTTTTTGCCCCATTTTAAATCTTGAAGCCCGCATGCACATTTGGACATTACACAAACACAGAAACGAAATGTACCAGTAAAACGAAAATGCTTGAAAAAGAAATCTATTTTTGTTTTTATTTTTGTTTTAATTTATTTCATGTTGTATTTGGACGAAAATATCGTCATGATATATGCCTATTACTCATACATAGACATAAACAAGTAGCTATCTGCTAGCCCTTCAAAAGAAAAGAAGATGAAGTAGAAGAAAAACTGAAGGATAGAGGTTGATTTTTGCTCTGAACAGTCCTGAAATTTGTGAAAGTCGTGAAATTGGAAACAAAAACCATCACAAGTAAAAAGTTACAATATTTATCATCACTGAGAGGAAAAATAGAAATACACATTTAAAACCAATGCCACCACTTTTTGCTGGATCCAGTACCCAATATGTATGTAGCATTTCCTTGTAATTCGTTTGCCTAAATACCACCCGTTTACACAAGTGGAGATATTTTCTTTCTCTTTTGACTATTTCAAATGAGTGAAAATGTTCTTATTTTACATTTAAAAACCAAGAATTAATGTTGAGATGATAAGCTACAACAGTCACAATTAACTGAAGATAACACACAATATTTAAGCACCCTCATTGACTTTGAAGAAAGAACACTTGGAAGGAGGGAGTGGGGAAAATCGCAGTACCCTCACTCCCAACACACCACACACACACACAAACAAAAAACACTGAAGGATCACAATGTTTCCAACAGAAAAGATCCTGTTCATACTCGGCTTGCAATAGGTTTGCACTCCGTCAAACACTGCCCAGCACTAACAGGGTGACCCTGAGAATGAACAAAACGTGAAGAACACTGAGCAGTGGAAAAACCTCTATATTGCATAGACAGGAGGCTAAATAAATAATACTATGGGTACATATGACTTAATCAGTCTGCCCTACACTCTGATGCTGTTTGGGCACCACTGAAACAATGAATGTCATTCACAGCCTTTTCCAAACAGTATTCAGGCCTGGTAGCATGTTTACTCTGATTCATCTGTCGGATCATAAGTTTGTGTTAAACTTAAATTGCTATGAAAGGGATGTAACCTACAATGAACTTCTGTCCACATAGACATACTAAATTTGGCTTGAGAAATTTCAAACAATTGCTGTCTTTTTATGTTCATATTATTAAAAAACTGGAGTTATGCAAAGAATGGAATAATGGCTGAGTTTGTCAAAACCATCAATAATTCGAAAGCAATCACATCATTCGAAAAAAAAGAAAAAGATGCACCTGAAGGTGTGGGCAGGACCCAGAGAAGAACTGTCTTCAACTGCTGAACAGACCAGCAAGGAGCAATCCTGCACCACCCTTGGAAGCCTGCGCTGTGTTCACATAGGGTGCAGGCACGCACAGGGCATTCCACTAAGACATGAAGGGTCCCTGGCAGATGCCATTGTGTAATGGCCACTGGATGTGACACGACAGAACCTCCACGGGAGCATTCCCATGGGTGTACAGCCCATATTTCATGACTGCAGAGCCCACAGGCAAAAAACGCCACTATCAAGCAACTGCCTTGTGCATCCCGCAGCCCCACTTGTTGCTGTTTCGCCGACAGGTGATGACAGTACAACTCCAGACACGGCCAACTTTTGCCATGAGGTCTTACATGCTCTCTGAAGAGAGAGCAAAACCATTTTCCAGTAACCATATTGAATTGTTAGCTTCTCTCTAAAATGGTGTTTGAGAGATTGGAGTTTACATGAAGAACCCATTACATTCATGGAGATCAGTTCAAACCGGCCAGGCAGGGGAGGTTACCCACGGTGTAAACTCAGAGGGATTGAAGAATTAAGCATCTTTATTTACATTCTGGGCTCAGAAATGAAGTGTGGTCTTCGACTGACTGTGACAAACAGTTAATATGCCACTGTAGGGGCTGGAATGCCGATGAAACGAGAAGCCAACATACTGTTCTGGCAAAGATCTGGTTTAATGAGCAATGAAATCAAACTTCGATCTTGGAAAGAAAATCAGGTCACTGAAATGACCTGCTCGCTGTTTTCGCAAAGTTGTAGGGTGATAATCTTGTTTACTTACACAACATATTGAGCATCTTTTTCTCATGATACTGTATTTGATTTTGTTATTTACACATTTCAATTTTAGTTGTTACATGCGAAACATACTAAACACGGATCAACCTGCTGGCATGCACATTGTGGCAGCCTGAGAGGTTTGGTGAAAATGATGATGTTTGATAACCTGGATCTACACCTTGAAAAGAGTGACGGTGGGAGCAGCAATCCTGTCCTAAAGAACAAAATAAGAAAACTGAATATTCTTGTATGCTATACAAGTGGTCATATTGCACGGATTTTCAAACAATTAGAATTTCTGTCTCCAACAAGAACCGCTCCAGAGGAAACAACATTATGCGACTGAGGGCACTCACACACACAAAACACAAGCACATGCATTAAAAAGTACCTCTCCTTTTCAAACTTTTTCTATCAAGGATTGGAATGAAATGACTGTATTGGAAGATGCGTGTGGGCACGCGCACAAACGCACACACATACACACCACACACACATACACACACATACTGCTGCTAAAAAAAAGAATTTTTGATACAAAAATAACCGGAGCTCCTGTTTTGTTTGACTATGTACTTTTAAGAGTATGTCTGCAATGTTTGTCAAGAATAACTATTACTTTTTTTCTGATCTTGATTTTGCCTTTAAAGTTATCTCTTCTTTAATTTGTCATCCAGTTTGGTATTTGCTTAGATATGAAGGTTAGCATCAATTTTTAGGATTAATGTGTGTACACACACACACACATACACACACACATGCGCGTGCACACTATCCCTCTCTCACTTCATTAAATGACATAAAATATGTAAAATGAAATATGTAACATAAAAGAAAAGATGTAAAATGAAAGCAATACCACTGCACACCAACACACACACACACACACACACACACACACACACACACACACACACACTACTGCACACACACTAAGACACACACACTAAGACACACACACCACTGCACACACATACACACACACACACACACACACACACACACACACACACACGTGCCAACTCACTCGGCAGGAACCTCTTCAGTTTCAAACATTTCGCCCCACACAGACAGTCTGGAGTGAAAGGACTGCGCTGGACAGTGCATCAACAACGGTTTCTGAACATACGCGATGGAATAGTTCGCTAGAGACGCATACAAGTCCCCCACATTGGGAACCTTTGTCACCTCTTCCTTCTCTGGGGCCTGCTTGGAGATGGAGGTGAACAACTCCAGAATCTGCTGGGCCAAGTCCACCGTGTGCTTCTTGCGGCCAGACTCCGTCGACACCTGCTGAACATTGACCTTGATGCCTGGATCTGAAGCAGCCGCCGTGGTCTGCCTGTCCACATCCGCAGATTTAGCCTGGGGCAGTGACTTGGCAGATGATGTGAACTCTGTCTTCACATGGGCTGGTTCTTTATTCACCTCAGGTGAACCTGCAGACACCTCCATAGTTGGCGTCTGCGTGGTGAAAGAATCTGCGGCGGCTACATCTGTTTTATCTCCAGGGCCTTCCGGCTGACTCGCAGGACGTTGCTCGTGATTGCTGGTTTTGTCATCGGTTGCCTTTTCTGTCGTCTCACTATGTGTGTTGTGACCATCGGTTGCAGGAGTCTGAGAAGCGCTCTTCCCAGGAGGTTTGGCTGTCTTTTTCTTCTTCAGTTTCCTCCCCACGATCTTGCTCTCCTTGTCCTGTACGATGTCCAGCAGCTCCAGGAGATTCAGGTTGTCGTGGAACTTCTGCAGGACGTCCTCCTCGTCTTTCTTCTGGGCGCTGCAGCAGTGCACTGCAGCCAGGTCGATGGGGTGAGCCTCTGTGTTGAAGACGTAGCCGCCGGCGTCCACCACACAATCGCCATTGGGAGTGTGGATCAGGTCGCCGTGGCTGCCGTTGTTGTGCAGGAAGTTGTCAGGGTCGAAGAGCAGATACAGGTATTTGGTTGTCTCCGCCAGGAAGAAGGACTCCATGCGGTTCTCCAAGCGGTGGTCCCGGACATCTTTTACCTGCGTAGGTGTGGAAATGAGTATGGATCAGGGATTTAACGTGTATTCCATTATAATGATCTTGTCATTTACAGTCTGACCAACCAGGAAGTTCATGTTCAGTTAAAGATAATATCCATGTGTAAGAGCATATATGTGAATATGTAGTGTGTGTGGGTAGTGGTGGGATCGGGGAATATAATGGAAGATGGGAGATAGTCATTTCTTCAACCACTCTCAGACATGGCAGACACATATGACTGGAAGTTCAGTTATCCATCTACTGCTTTCGAGATTGTGTGTGTGTGTATGTGTGTGTGTGTGTGTGTGTGTGTGCTTGCATGTGTATGTGTGTGTGTGTGCATGTGTATGTATGTGTGTGTGTGCATGTGTGTGTCTGAGAGTGTGTCTGTGCGATTGATGCTTTTGGACAAAAACAATTTTGCATTTGTGTACAAACATTTCATTTTGAATTGAAAATTTGTGTCAAACTGCCCAGTGCATTGCAAGGTATGGGTTCATTTACTTTGTTCACTGGATCATACTATTTGGCAGCCTGACGACGCCGGATTTAGCTGACAGCCCGAGCAGAAAGTGATAGCAAATCCATGTGGAACTCCCATGTTCAAAGATGACACCTTTTCACTGCTTAAACAATGTGTTGACAGCCCTGATGTGGCCCTTTGTGGTCTGCTGGGCTATAAGCAATATCATCTTATCTTATCTTCACTGCTTAATCAGCATGAAGTTGCTTCAAACATCCTAAGTCAAAGTATACTGGATGCAGCAGACTTGGTTTCACTTGACAGTAATGATTTTGTTAGTAATTTCTGTCAAACTGGCTGTATTATTGCTTTCACCACAAAGTACAACCCCCCCAAAAAGAATCCCTTGAACCAGCCGCCATGGCAAAGTGGTTAGCGACAAGGACTCCTGGCTGGGAGGTTGTGGGTTTGATTCCTGTCAGAGCCATTCATTTGAGGAATTTTTCTGCCTTGACCGGTTCCTACCCAGAGCTGAGTTTGTTCTGAGATCAACTGGGAAGACTGGGATCACCTGGTGAAGTGTCATCCACATGATGTTCTTTTTGCACCTTGAAGCATTCTTACTGCTGGTCACTTTGGGCCTTTCTCTTGAGGGAAGCAGGGACGAACCAAAGAAAGATTTTTAATCAAGTTTTTGGTGCGTTTTTAGAAGGTGCCTTTTAAATACATGTGTGAATGTTTTCTCTTTTAATGACTTGTGAGTTGACGTCAATGTGGTGACAGTCCTGGCTCTTTGTGTGGCCGTCTGGACTATAAGCAACATGACCTTACCTTACCTTCACTCCCCAGACAAAGCAAGGGAGACAAATTGCGTTCACCTCTTAGTGGCCTCTGACACCAGGTTTTAGGCTTGGGGAACTGTGCAGAAATGTTCTTGTGTGGGATCAATGTCTGCCTGTTCAGGTGAGCATGCTTCCCACCCATCCTTTTTTCAATATTCCAGGCATTTGTTGTTGACAGTAGTGTGAAAAAAAAAAGGAATTTTACTAGTAAAAGTAAGTTATATGATATACTTGCCTGTCCAAACTCTTAAGACGCCCTCAGACATCCCTCCTCAGCCAGGGAAAAGGTGCAGAATCTGAGCTTTGTCGAGTACAGTTCCTAAAGTGAATGCACTAATGGTGATTACTCTATCAGCTAAACTGGGTACGGAGGTGAGGTTAGCTCCCTGCTCCCTCTTCTTTTTTTGTTTTGTTTTAAAATCCTGATAATATGGGAATGTTCCACGCCAAGTAGGAATAAGGCATTTGTTATAACAGGTAAGGGTAACGTAAAACTACTTTTAGTAGTAAAATTCCAGTTATACTCACAGTGGCATAGCCACAGCTGGTGCGAGCGATGCGTTCAATGGCCTCGACGATGTCCACACCAGCAGACAGCAGGAAAGGATCCTGAGTGGCTCGATACAGGTACACCATGCTCTCGATCAACTCTACACAGAGAGGTCAGTTAAAAGAAAAAAAAAAAGATTGTTTATGTTCAGCCTATGTGACCTGCTACGACATGCAATGCTCTCAACCAGTTCTGTACAGTTGTCGAGTTCAGTGAGAACACAGTGATGATCAACTTGATCAAATTTGTGAAAATCTGCTGATAGGGGGTGGACAGAACTTGCACATCCTCATTTCACTGCAAAAATGTAAAAATAGCACAACACACACACACACATGCGTACACACACACACACACGCGCGTGCGCACACACACATATACACACACACACGCACACACCAAAAAACATCTATATGAACACGCACTCTCTCATACACACTGAACTGTTTTGTTACTAGTTGAATGTAAAGGGATGTTGTCTACCATACAGTGAACAATCTTGAACAGCTGATACAGGAAGGAGATGTAGCTTTATATGACTAAGCTGACAGGTGCATTATCCAGATGACGAGCATTTAGACACCAATGGTAACTTGAATATGTTTGCAAAACTAGATTGATCTAATGCAATCAATTATTCCACACCACAATGGGTACACATCCATCATTCTCTTATCAACACAACACAATACAAACTTAAAAACAAAACATGCACACACATACTAAAAACTTACACACACACACACACACACACACACACTACATCCATACACACACATTTACAAACGCACACACAGACAAGCATATGGACACAACACACAGCCATACACACACTTTGTTTCTTTTTCTGCACTTTTGCAAACAAACGTGTATTTAATCCTTGACTTAAATCTTTTATTTACATTTGATTTTGTCTGCATGACCATTCCTCCCATGGTGGCTGTGTAACACAAAAAATGGGACGTCTGTTATTTACCAAAAGACAAAAAAAGTCTGAGTTGCCGATGTACACACCTGGTCGTAGAGGGTAGCCTTCACGCCCCTGGTGAACCTCGGCTTTAGGAATGTTGTAGAATTCTGGAGTGGAACCAAACTGTTTCCATACTTGATGAAAGTTGTGCAGTGTCTTCATGGCGCTGTCCAAATCGCCCAGCATGCTCTGCAGGGAAACAATGACAACAACAGTGTGCTAGTGGTGGTGATGCTGTAGTGAATATGAGGGATGATCTATGTAGTGATTATGAGAGATGATTCACGTGGGTCAGTAGATATGTGTGTAGGCGTCTGTGCTTTCAAAATTGTCTATCTTAACGCTTCACAGATTTTCAATGCAATGTCTGGATGTTCTGTATCACCGAATATGTATTGTCTTCTGCAACACTACATCAATGGTGTTATGTTAATTATGAGAGACAGAATACAAAAGTAGACATGTATTCACTGACTGGCACCTACCTGAATTCCAGGCCAGTAGCCGTCCAGTGAAGAAAAGAGAGGTAGAGTGATGCCCCCTTTCTTCATGTTGGCCCACAGGTACCAGTCATCTCTTTTCACATGGGAAACAATGTGCTTCTCATAGTCTGCACACACATATGCATGCATACATGTATGCACGCACACATGCGCGCACACACACTCACACACACAAAAACACAAATACATACACACACACGCACACACACATACACACATACGCACGCACACACACACACACACGCATGCACGCACGCACACACACACACACACACACACACACACCTGCTACTGAACTGAGCAAAATCCATACAACTGCTATCATGCTGGACTAAATAAAAACAGAACAGCCATCAATCCGAACAAACATAACTGCTACAAACACAAATGCCAATACTGTCAAACTGAAAATACATGTACAACTGTTAAGTTCTCTACTTGATCCTGCTTCTATGCAAAAACAGCAAATGATTCTTGGCTTCCTTCAATATTTATCCATTGTTCAAAGATCAAAACTGATTTTAGCTGTCTGTGAACGAATCAGTCAAGTGCCACACACAGAGACTTAGATTTGAGTGCAAGTCATTCTGACCAATACACTTCATTCCTGTTTCTTTTTCTTTTTTCCACCACCTTCACTATTCACTGAATTTTCAGTTCAGGAATGGCTGTAAAGATCTCATCAATCTTTTTTTTCACTCCGCCAAGACTTTTCAAATATAGCTTCATGGGTGAAACTTTTCCGTCTATGGACGGAAATCCATCAAAATGACCTTCAGTCTTGACGGAACTTCCGTTGATTTAAAAAAAAAAAAAAATTCACGACTTCTCGGTTCCGATTTTGTGTTCAATCCAAGCTTTCGATCTCTTACCGGAAGTACCTGTTTCTGTATTTCCGGTGTCTTCACAGGCTAACATTGGCGCGTTTGTCTGACTAGGAAAGTTTGCATGGTGCTCCGGAAATTAAGTAGTCATGGCTTTTTTTGAAAGAAGGAGATCCAGTAGCATGCATCGAGGGTCAAATTAGAAACAAAAGGAGATGGCAATGGCTAAACGAAACTGATGACGACCTGCGAAGATCCCTTTCTTCCATTAAGAAAGGGTGAACACCGTAGTCGCACCTTCTCGCCACGTTAATGTGGGTGTTTCCTCAGGGGGACATGGGGCAGGTTGTTTTCACTAACGCGGCACGGGAGCGGAATACTGGCGCTATATCAAAACTAGATCCCGGCCTCTCCAATCAAGGAAAGCCGCAGGCTAGACCAGTCCAGATGGAGGAGTAAGGCCCCCACCAAAATGGAAGGAACTGAGTGAAGGCCCACCGGCGTGTGGATACGCCCTGACACTGCTCCAAGCCTTACCCCAGCCATGGGTTAAATGGCAAAAGCATCCAGCCTGCCGAAGACGGAGTGTGTCAGCTACGGCGCAGGTCCTGGGGATAAATTAGGACACACACGCATCAACGATTATGGTCATGCGTCAGACTACCTTGTTGTCATGGCGTCGTCCCTATCAGCGACAACCGGGGAGGGACGGAGCCGGGCCCTTAGCCTCAAAGGGGCCCACCCAAGCGACCGGTGCCTCTGTTAACCTGACGGTCGGGGGAAGGCAGAGTAGAGCGACTGACCAGACTACCCAGCCTCCTACCACCCTTACAGTGGCTCAGTGGAATGCAGAAGGACTATGGAACAAGAAGCCAGAACTGCAAAAGTTTCTCAGCAAAAACAACATCGATGTCATCTGCATCCAAGAAACACACTTGAAAGATCATCGACGTTTCTTCGTAAGAGGCTACGAGACATTTCGCCAAGACCGCGAAGACAGACACAAGGGAGGAATCATTACCCTTGTCAGAAACTCCATCCCTGCAGTAGAGACAAACAGATCAAGAAGACAAGAACTAGAACACCTGACTGTCAAGCTCTTGCTGCCCAGTGGAGACCTACGGATCACCAACTGCTACAGCCCATCAACCTCATCTCTTACGCTACACAACGTGAAGCTAGAAGCTTACAGACACCTGGTGGTTGGAGACTTCAACAGCTACTCGCAAAGCTGGGGATATGAGGAAATGGATGCCCGTGGTGAGGAAGTGGAAGATTGGATGATGGAAAATAATCTAGTACTCATCAACCAGGCGGACGACAAACCAACGTGCTTCTCCAGAGCTTGGAAAACCACCTCCACACCAGACCTGGCAGTACCTACTGAGGACATTCACAAGCTCACGTCCAGAGAAGTCAGCACCCAGCTTGGAGGGAGCGACCACCTGCCAGTCATTCTCAACATCTCCAGCTTAGGATATACTGAGCGCAACATGCAACCAAGTTGGAACTTCAAACGAGCCAACTGGACCCTCTTTGCAGAAAAGGCTGACCACCACACCAAAAACATTTGCTGTGCAAATGACCTGAACAAGAACGTCCAGAATTTCACTGATGCAATTCTTCAGGCAGCAAAGCAGGCAATCCCAAGGGGCAAAAGAAGACGTTACCTGCCATACTGGAGTGACACACTGGAACAGCTTCACACTGAAATGGACAATGCCAGAGAAGCTATGGAGCAAACCCCCACTCCAGAGAACCTAGTGAGGCACAACAACGCCAAAGAAGCTTTCAACCAACAGAAGAAAGCTGAACTCCAAAAGAGCTGGAACGAGAAGACCAGCAGCCTCAACATGGAGAAGGACACCAGCAAGCTGTGGAATCTGACAAAAGCCTTGAATGAAGACACCAGAGCGGGACAGCAAAACCATCATCGAGGAAAACAGTACGCACCACACGGGAAGGAAAGCAGCAAACATCCTGGCAGAATTTTACAAAGAGGAAAGCAAAGCAACAATACCCATTGCCCGAGTGCAGGAAGTCAGCAAGGAAACCAGGGAGAAGCTGAAACACCAGAACCCTACACCGTCCATGATGTCAGCCTTCTCCATGACTGAACTCAATGCAGCCATTAAAAAACTAAAGCCAAAGAAAGCCCCAGGGAAAGATGGTGTTACCAATGACATGATCAGGAGACTTGGAACCACAGCAAAACAGAAGCTCCTGATCATCAACCAGTCATGGAGCTCAGGGAAATTCCCAGACCGATGGAGAGAAGCAGTCATCATCCCCATCAGAAAGAAACAAAAAGACAAAACCAAGAAATCCAGCTACAGACCAATCAGCCTCCTCAGTTGTCTGGGCAAGGTGATGGAAAGAATGGTGAACACAAGACTGCTGAAACACCTGGAAGAAAATCACCTGCTCAGCAACACACAGTCAGCATACAGGAAAAACCACAGTACGGAAGACCAGCTTGTGTACCTCGCCCAACAGATCGAAAACGCCTTTCAGGAGAAGAAAAAGGTACTCGCTGTCTTTGTGGACCTGACCAAAGCCTTCGACAAGGTATGGAAGGAAGGACTTCTCCTGAAGCTGCTAAACAAGAAAGTGGAAGGAAATATGTACCGCTGGATACGCAACTTCCTCCAGTACCGCACAGCAAGAGTTCAGCTTGATGGGAAAATTAGCCACCGAATCACTCTACAACAAGGTGTACCACAAGGAGGAGTCATCTCCCCTACACTCTTTCTCATCTTCATTGATGACATCGCTGAGAAGCTCACCAAGCACATCTCCAGAACTCTCCACGCCGACGATTTTGCTGCCTGGAGTGCTGCAGAACATTTAACCACAGCCAGCTACAGGATGCAGGAAGCACTGGAACACGTCGGAAGATGGGCCTCTGACTGGGGCGTAGAAGTCAATGCCACCAAGACAGTGGCCACAGTCTTCTCGCTGTCGCCACTGCGAGAAACCATCAGCCTGAAAATAAATGGAAGAGAGCTAAAACAAGAAGACAACCCAACATACCTAGGCATCAAGCTGGACAAGCGGCTTACTTGGAATCCGCACCTCAAGAACATTGAAAACGAAGCAGTCAGGAAGCTCGCCATCATGAAGAAGCTGGCCGGTACATCCTGGGGCGCAAACAGCAGCATCCTGCAGAAGGTGTATGTGGGTACCGTCAGACCAACCCTGGAGTATGGCAGTTCTGCATGGGCCACTGCATCCAAGACCAACACCAGTCGCCTGAACAAAGTGCAGAATGCAGGATTGCGACTGATCACTGGTGGGATGAAGACTACCCCAATCCAAGCCATGGAGAAGCTTACTAGTCTACATTCCCTCGAAGACAGACGCGAGGAGAAGGTTTTCATCCACAGTGAAAAGTTACTGCGTATGCCTACCCACCCCATGCACACCGAGATGCAGAACCCCACCAAAAACAGGCTAAAGAGAACAAGTTTCAACCACCTGTCTAAGAGCCTGCATCGCAGCAATGAAGACCTGCTGCCTGTTTCACCAGCCGAAATGGAGATGCTTCCAAATTTTGAGGAACCAGACAATCACCTGGAAGATGTCGCAATCATCACCGAAGTTCCTGGCATTAAAAGAATGGACCGTCAAGCCCCTCAAGTAATGAAAGCTCTAGCACAGGAGATGATCGCCAACCAATACAACCCCAGTGAGTGGACCCACGTCTTCACAGATGGATCCTCAGAAGGAGCAGTCAAGAATGGAGGAGCAGGGTTCTTCATCAGACACACCAATGGAAGATTGACACACAAGGCCTTCCCTACTGGAAAGATCTCCTCCAACTACAGAGCGGAGGCAATAGCACTGCTCCACGCAGTGAGGATCTTTCTGGAACTGGCCAGCCCATCACAGAAGGTTGTCTTCTTCACAGACTGCCGATCTCTGCTGCAGGGACTTCAGAACACAAGAAATGAACAACATACACAAGACATCAAGGCTGCCCTCCATGAACTCTCAAAACAGTCTGTCATTACGCTTCAGTGGATTCCGTCTCATTGTGGGATCATGGGCAACGAAAAAGCTGATGCTCTCTCCAAAGCAGGCAGCAAAATGGAGCAGTTCAGCCACCCCGTGACCTACAGGGAGGCCAAGACCATCATCCACAACCAGTTTCAGTCCCAGTGGAAGAGAAGGCTGGGTGCAGAGAGTGGTGCTGACCCGATCCACCAGCTCCAAAGGCACCAGCAGACAATCCTCTTCAGACTGAGGACCGGCCACTGCAGACTGCTGAGCCACCTTAACCGCCTGAAGATCACCTACACTGACCAGTGTCCATGCGGCACTGGACCCCAGACCCCTGAACATGTCCTCCTGCGCTGTCCTACTCACGCAGCTCTACGACACAAAACCTGGCCGGGGGGGCGGAGTTACAGGCGCAGCTTTGGGGAGCCCATTCTGACCTGGAGAAGACCGCGGGCTTCATCATGGCGGCCGGGTTACAAGTCTGACGCATCCAGCTTCAATCGAACGCAGAAGAAGAAAGAAGAAACTGGTGACCACAGCAATGAATATCGCAAGTGGTGCAAGAAAATGAATGTGGCCGGCACGTGTTTCTGTATCGTTTTCTGTATCGTTTGCTCAAAAATGATCAGTTACGGAGCGAATGGAAAAAAGAAACTTCGAAGCCATGCTGATCACCCAGATGATTCTGATTACCCAGATGATTTTACCTTTGAACACAGTCTTGATTTTTGGAATGTTTGATCAGTTCAGGTTGGGTGAGAAAAATTGTCCTTCTTGAGTTTTTATATTCTGGTTTATTTCTACACTTTTAGACTTTAACTTTCCTGAGGAAGAAACAAAAGTTGACTGCAGGATTCATTGTAAAATGAAAAAATAATAAAGTTTATAAAAACCTTTTGGTGGTAGTTGAATCCGTTGGAGAGGAAACTGACGTTTCAAGCCATAGGCCCATTGTCAAATTGACCCAATTCTCACATGGGCTTTCCTGTCTACACTGTCTTCTTCTCTTCACTTTGACAACGGGCCTATGGCTTGAAACGTCAGTTTCCTCTCCAACGGATTCAACTACCACCAAAAGGTTTTTATAAACTTTATTATTTTTTCATTTTAACTTTCCTGAGCTTGTACAATAAGCTAAAAATATTGTTTTTATCCATTTAAATGAATTAATGGAACATAAAGTCTAACAGTAACTCACAAAAGCATGTTACAGTTAAGCTTTTTACTGCAGAAATCATGTTACAATTAAGTTTTTTCTGGTGCAGGAGAGCCAACAAAACTGGCCTAAAAAATTTTTAAAATTCAATTTTGCCCAGGGAGCTTCACCCCCCTTGGACCCCCCAATGGAACTTCCTTGCGCTGAACTCTGAAGCGATCTGAAGCGATCAAAGCTAAGTGAATTTTCGTTGTTTTATTCGTTTGTTTCTCACCTGAGGAAGACCTAAGAGGTCGAAACGCGTTGTGTTTTGTCTTGTGACTCGTTTGTCCACGTTTCTCTGGGCAGTTCGCTAACATTTATTTAAGATTTGTTTAGATTTCCGCCTGCAGTCGTCTCACTTTGCAACTAGATTAAGGCAGACTCACACAGCCATCATTCTTTTCTCATGTTGATCTACATTGAGATATGTAACAGATATGGTGAAACACATCTCAACTTTTGTTTTGTAGTGGGAACTGTCAAGAAATCGAATCTGCATACACCACATATCCAAACAACCAAAACCATCAACATTAATAAAACGACAAAAGCCCCATCATACCTTAGAACATTTCCAACAGTTCTACATATCAAAACAACCAAAACCATCAACATAAATAAAACGACAAAAGCCCCATCATACCTTGGAACATTTCCAACAGCTCTACATATCAAAACAACCAAAACCATCAATAATAATACAATAACAAAAGGCCCATCATACTTCGGAACATTTCCAACAGTTCTGGGATGCTGAACATGAAGGATCCTTTCACCAGGTACTCGAAGTAGGAGTCCACGCCCCCACCTATCCCAGAATCCAATGCTGTCCACTTGCCCGTGGCCACGTCCACATGATTTCCAAGCTGTGATTAAAAAAACGTCAATGAATGAACGAATGAGACCAGCTCCTAATCGCTCCATGCAAACTGATCACTCCATCAGACCACTCAGTCACTGCCTCACTACTGCTGTTCACTGATGGCCATTGAAAATGATCACTGATTATTGACCACTTACCCCACCACTGTTGTAAAGAACTGACAATTCAATGACCAGTGATAAACATGAACGTCTATCTCATAATGTTACCTACTTTTACAGAGAGCACTTTTCAAAGACTTAACTCTCTTCAGTTCTTTCCCTTGAATTTCGATCACCGGTGATCAACAGTTTTATTCCTGGAATTATTGTATTTAAAACAACATTTTTGTCATCTGAAGCAATATATTGCCTAAAAAAAAAAAAAAGACACATTCATCACAAAAATATTATTATTTTAGAAAAAATGCGCAGAATGTTATGAAACAAGGAATGTCCGTCATGCAAAATGCAAAAATCTCAAAAACTGTTGAGACTGAAACTTCACCATGATGTACGTCATTGCACTACAGACTACACGCTTGGCTTGGACATGTCCAGACTGCCAGGGACGCAAACGAAAATACAAGGGAGATTATTCACTCTCTCACAGAACTCTCCGAGGATTCATCTACCCCTGACCGACATGTCCTGCTCACCCAGGTAACAATTACAAGTCAGTTTCTATCATCTTCAGAAGCAGAAATACAGCTCTGCTCTTGTTTTGCTGTAGACCCTTCATACAGATGCTTGGCCTCCGTGTCTGGCAATAAGATTTCTGATGCCAAACCATGACCCTATTTCTCAACACATCCAGAAAATTCTGAACATGGCTCTTCTAAATTAACAATAGCGATACTAGTGATATGATGAACATGTCTCGTATTAGTAATAACACCCCATCCCCCCATTAACAGCAAAAATAACTATACTGTTTATCAATGAGTACAATCTCCAGAAACAAAAATTAAGTTGTAAACATCATTTATGAAAATGACCACCACCACCAACAACTGTTAGATAGTCATTAATGATTACTGTATAACCTCTCCACCCCAGGCCCCTCACCCCCCCCCCCCCCCCCCCCCTAAAAAAAAATGACATCTCACCAGACCAATGGCTGAGCGATGTTTCCACAGAGCTCTGATGGCACGCATGGCGACCTTCTCAAAGACTGGATCCCCGGTCAGTCGACTGAGAGTGCCAAACTCCACGATGAAAGTGCCCACCCCAGCAGTGCATGTCACAGTGGTCTCCCCTTTGGGGACGCCATGTCGCAGGTTGACCGTCCCGTACGGCATTCCTGTCGGTGTGTCGAATGCTGCAATGCATTCAAATGACCTTGAGGTATGTTTTCTTAGATGCAGGCATGTCTCCTTTGGGTCTGATCATCAATGAACATACGTTACATCAGTTTGTTTTTTCCATCACATTTATCAAGCAGCTAAGTTTCTCATCACGCGGTCACAAATTGCATGTTTTTTCCAAATCGTTATTGAAAAACATATTAAATAATTTGACTTTGGTGCAGATTTTTCTTTTCAGAGACTTGTAAAAGTAACATTTTAGTCAAATCCAAGTTGTTGTTATTGCCGTACCCTGGCTAAAAGACTCCAGGGATCATCCGAACAGCTGAAGCACTTGAACACTATGGTACAAATGCATCAGCTGGGGATGAGAAACATTATGTGTGTGACCGTTTTTGATTAACCCGCCACATGGGCAGCCACACTCCGACTTTGGGGAGTCAAATCCAAGTCATATGTGCACACTGACTACTGCTGCATTTTGGTGCATGTTTGTCAGCATACGAAAATCAACACCAGAATTGAGAGTAATGCTTTACTTTACTTGTCGGAAATAACATGTCTTTGTCTCACATATTACTGGTGTCTTTCATCTCTGTAAGTTAATTCTGTTCTTGCATGATCGATGTCATCTTCCTCCATTTTGATGTGATTCAACTGTAAAGTTAAATCTGTTATACTTACCTCTCAATCATTTTATCGATGGTCAAAGAGGTCGAAGAAATGTCAAATTCAAATTGTTGAAATCATTTGATTTATGTGAAGGGATTTATTGACAGCCCTATCCCAAAATCCTCACCCCTTCCATACATGCCTTCCTGCCACTTAATTTTCCACACTCTCTCAAACTTATCAGTCATACTGCCAAGTTTGTTTCTTCTAGAAATATTCAGTTGCTATAAAAAATGCCTATGGGAAAGTTCTCACACACACACACACACACACACACACACACACACACACACATGCCAAAGTCAGTGTCAACCAATCACAAATACAGATACACACACACACACACACACAGCACACACACACACACACACATGCACACATACACACACACACACACACTCAAACACACACACACACACACACACATCACACACACACACACACACACACACACACACACACACACACACACACACACACACACACCCCAATTTTCAATTACTTTTACATATTTGCAGAAAAAAAATTTAACACCTATTTTTTTTTCAAACATTCAAATGAACTTTCCACTAATCAGTAGCCATTTATTTTCCATGAATGCTCCCCTTTGTGTAGCCTCTGTACAGTTATATGGCACAGGCTCACCTGGCAGAAGTTTACGAGCAACATGCTCAGCCATTCGAAGCAGCGGCCCCGAACATGGCCATCCTGGCTCCAATACCATCCCAGTTCTCTTCATCAGCAGGTGAGCTGACAGCAGACCTCCCACCACTGATATGAAAAGAAAAAAAAAAAGGAGAAACATGCGAACACTAACTAAATTATTGTTATTATTCTGCCAGATGAAAGGGACAAATAAATTACATGACAAAACACAACGCCTTTCAACCCCTTTAAACTTCCTCAAGCAAGATAAACAACATTCAGGATAATGAAAATGAAGAACAAACAATTCACTGTTCATTTTGCACCCAATCTGAGAAGGTCAGAGAATGCTTGTTCTTTGTTTTCATTGTCCTGAATGTTGCTTGTCTTGCTTGGGGACGTGTGGGTGGGGGGGGTGGCAGAGGGGTAAAGACGCGTGACTGCTCATTCTTTGTTTCCATTGTCCTAAATGTTGGTTATCTTGCCTGAGAAAGACCAAAGAGATTAAAACGTGTCGTGTTTTGTCTTGTGATTTGTTTGTCCCTTTTGTCAAGCAGAATAATTACAATTTTCCTTTTAGATTTGTTTCAATTCCCGCCTGCAATCACTCTGCTTTTAAAACTTTCAAACATGTAAATCAAAATGAGTATGCTGCCATCACAAATATATTCTAGATGCCCGGTCACAGGATAACTTGATCTCTTCTTGCCAGATATGAAATTAAGAAATAGGCAAATACAGTTATCGAAGCAGTCTGATTTGAAATAACCAAAAATTCAAACTTAAAAGTCATAGAACAACTGTTAAAAGAGGGCGCCAGTGTTGCACTGAGATATGATGTCACTCTTATGGCACTGACAGAGCCACGTACACACAATGCTCGGTCTCCCTGGACGACATCAGAGAAGTGCCCTCACATCATCAACACATTCAACATGAAGCCAAAAAAAAAAAAAACAAACAAAAAAACACACACACTCAACATGAAGCAATATTTCTTACAACTTCAAACCAATTAGCAGATGATGAGCTGTTACAAGATTCAGTAGAGGAACATGATATTCCTCTGTCGACCAAAAGTCATGACAATATGGCCGCTTGTGATGGGTGCAGGTGTGAAAGAGGGGCACCAACATTTCTCCCATCCACTGCCCAGGACTGGCATGTGTTGTCATGTTCAGAAGACTTTTGTGGACGAGGAAAATGAAGCTTTTGTTCAATGCCGTTTGTTGGCTGAAGGAACTGCACACTTTGCACTGTGGCATGATGATGGCCTTCGTCGTGATCATGATGATGTCACTGTCAGGGATAATCTTCTCTCAAAGGGGCGACTACAGAGATCTTCCGGTTGAATTTGTAGCACATTAATTCATTTAAAACTGAAAGAATGTTCAGAAGGGGGAAAAAAAAAAAATCGAGATTGATCTTATGTACACAATTAAGACTTCTGTGCCAAATTGTTTTTCTGTTTGGTGTCCTCTTTAAAGAAAATTGTAAAGCTTGTTGCCTATGTACACACATGCCGGCACATCATGCTCAGAACACACCTGTATACAATACCTATACCTACTGCACACACCTGAACACGCATTCACTCTCTCATATTCCTCAAACAAATGCAGTCACACTTCCCCAGGCTCTAACCCCCACCACCCTCACTCACAGGCAGATACTGTCATCTATGTCTCACCTCTGATGTTTGTTTCAAAGACAGACACATTTATGTCCATGTCAAAAAATGTCTCGGCTCTGTCAATCAAAAGATGGCAAACTCTGCGAAACTCCGTGTTATTTCCCATCACTGCTAGCGTGTCCAGGGCATCAATCAATGTTAAAGAGTAACTGTGAAAGACAAAAGACAAACAAGTGTGTAACTGACATGAAAAGAAAATAAACACATCAGTGATTACATATGATTAATATTTGTTAACAAAAACAGTTCAAGTTATTGATTAAAAATATACATGATGTATATTCATTAACCAAAAAAAGTTCAAGTTGTTGATTAAAAACAGACACATAGAAAACCTGAAACAAAGTGAACGAAAAGTTCATATCCATTCATAAGCAAGCAAGGATTTCTTCATCTACATGATTTCCAGAAGAAAAAGAACACCCGAAGGTGCTGGGAGACCAGAGAAGCACACAGTTTCAGGTAATATACAGGGTTGTTGGTCAAACATCGGATGGCAAATCTGCCATCAATGTTGTGGTGTACAGGATTTCCGGTCAAGCACTTGACAGCATATCGGACAAGGATTTCATGATACACAGGATTTTCTGCCAAACGCCATTTTCCTTAAGTCTACATATAGCTTCACAGTAAGCAAGAAGTTTGTGAGACTTCTTTTTGTTACAACGATTCTGAAGTAGAAAATCACCAAAACACTTGTCTGTGGAGAAGTTTTTCCTCTGAAAACTTTCTGCTGTCAAGTTCTCCATAACTCTTTCTTCCTACTGACTTATGCACTAGGTTTAGATGATAAAAAGCTGAAGCCACACAACACCCATGAATTAGCTGCAATATTTCAGTTTATTATAAAACCTGTGTCAAGCAACTTTGTCCAACTGGCAAACAAAACAGCATAGAAGTATGCAGCAGGTTTTTCTGATAAATAATACACCTCAGTTCTTCTTTTATTGTCATCAACTTCTTTTATGTTTGTCTGCTTGATTTACAACTCCCTTGCCAGTGACATTTTAGCGAAAAAATAAAATTACACATGTAATAAGAGATGATTTACCATCCTTTTTCTTTTTCTCTTTTGCCATGTCATACATTGATTCAACGTTTTTATGTGCTTTTTCATATCACAGATGCTGGCTTTTATTATCCATCATTATTTTTTACATTGTTGTTTGTTTGTTTGTTTTTGTTTTTTTCTAGGAGTTTATGGTTTAATGATAATAATACTGGTGTGAGAAATATAAACAGAAAGCAATGATTTACACACACACACACACAGGTACACACACACACACACACACACACACACACACACACACACACACACACACAGGCTCACACACACATGACTAAATACCTGCCCCAGGTATCATGACCATCACATGTAAGAGGTCGAAGTTCATCGTACGGATAAGCATGCTGAATGTAGCCGTTGTATGCATGGTAGAACATGTCCTTCACCATCTCTCTGCAACACATCACAACACAATTTTTTTTCTTCTTCAATCACTGCAATTAAAAAAAAGCTTCACTGTCGTTTACAAGAATGATGACGGACATGTAACACTGAATGAACTGAAAACAAGAGCTGGTTTTAATCTTTTGTTGATCTACATCCAGACAGGGCAAAACCTGACCTTGGTATCAATTAAGTCTTAACTCTCTGCAAAAATCTCCAATTTCACTCTTCACACAACAAGTCAAAGGCCTCCAAAATGGAGATGTCATTTTTTTTTTTGCTCCAGCAAAATTCACAGTATACCCTCCAAAATAAAACTAAAAGACGACCTGTTTATGGTCACATTGAAAGTTCACAAATGTAAAACCATGACACTGCATGACGAAAGGAAAAAGAAAAAGTGGTTAAAAAAAAAAAAAGAGTAGGGTGGAGGCCCCACTTCAAAAAAAAAATGGAGAGAGAGAGAGAGAGAGAGAGAGAGAGAGAGAGAGAGAGAGAGAGAGAGAGAGAGAGTGCAAAATAGGAGGTTGGAGGCAAAAAAAAAAGGTGTACTCTATAGGGAAACAAACAATAACAATCTAGTCTGTGTGGAAACAAACAAAATAATCTACTCTGTAGGGAAACAAACAATAAACATACATTCTACCAGCCACTGTGGCGAAGTGGTTAGCGTTGCGGACTCCCGGCTGGGAGGTCATGGGATCGAATCCCATCAGAGTCATGTGGGTTTTTCTGCCCCAACCGGCTCCTACCCAGAGTTGAGTTTGCTGCGAACTCTGTTGGGAAGACTGGGACCACACAGTCGAGTTTCATCCACTCAATGGATGCGTTTCTGAGAGTGTTGCTCAAATTTCCTGACCAACACTGCAGGTGCCTGTATCTCTCGGGCCTGGCTGACGCCGGGATATATTATGAAAGTAAGCGTAGAGTACAGCCCTGTCATGTAGTCTCAGACCGAAATGGAAATCCGTAGCATCATCTAAATCATCCTCATTCTCATCGATCAGCATAAAAAAAATATTTTAAAAATGTCTCAAATTCTGTGGCCCTTCATGCCCTGCTGTCATGGTGACCTCAGTTTCGATGTCCTCTCCACGTCTGTAGCCTTGGTTTGGTTCCGTCGGGGTCACCGGTCTTGGCGAGTCCATGGGGGCTGCCACTGGATGGACGTGGTGGCGCCCTCCCGAGGGAGAGCTCACTCATGCCGGCTCCGCGACTAAGCAATTATTGTCGTCAGTAGGGGGCTTAGTAGGTGGTGTCATGCATATGTTAGATCAGAACAGGCACCACTGAACACCACTAAAGTGACTCGGCAGCAGTGCAGTGTCTCCTCTGGTGGGTTGCCTCCTGACATTGACTGCTCCCTATGGATGGCCGGTGCTGGGGCCGTGGCGGGGCCAACCAGGCTGTGGCTGTGGATGGGGTGTCGGAATGAGCGGCGTGGGTGCACTGCCTCTGAGTGGCGCAGAGGTTGGGACAGCAAAAATAAAAAAATAAAAAAATAAACATACATTCTAAAGATAATCAAGAGAAGAAAAAAAAAATGTACGGCAAAGCTGAACTCACTACATTTTGTTATGGTTCCATTATGTGGATATAAACATTGGGCACATCCATGATCCATTCTGTAGATAACAAAACTGACTACCAAACCAATTTCAATGAAAACTGACAAAAACATGAAAGGCAGACTGCAGACAAATCCTTTGCATTTTGGTACTGATCCAGATCGAAAGACGGATCCCTGAACTGTTCAGCAAAATTAGTCAAAAACTACTGAAACTATTTTACTGAGACTTAATCAAGTTCATGAAAGGGTAGAATGTGACCCAAGGATGATTCCAGTAAATGTTGGTGCACATCTGTAATGTGGATCTGCTTTCAAAAACAGGTCAGGGATCATCTAGTCATTAAAGTTATGCACACAAAAAATACAAAACAAATTACAACGAAATTTGGTAAAAACATGAACTGTGATGCAAGGTAAAAAAAATTCATTACAGTTTAGTACTGACATGTGATCCATGGGCAGATCACAATCAATCATCTAATACAGTTGGGAATTTTAAAAGCCTGATGGCTGACTGTGTTTAGTCCCTATTTTCTGGGGCTGGGATGCATGATGGTTCTTATCCAGAGATAGGGGGAACAACCACGAACCAACTGTTTGAAAAGAATAAGGACAGATGCTGTGATGCAGATAAACTGGATGGGCTATTCCAAAAGCTGTTTTGGGGAACAACTTGCGTTTATAGAATGAAAATGGCGAGTATCCTCATATGCAGCCAACAAAACATACAAAAGCATAAGAAAGCGTTGTGGAGTCAAATTCACTGATGGAGAAGAAAGTGATTTAAACAAAAGGGTCATCCTGTGACTGGTGCATGAAAAGAACTTAACATTCTCAGTTTGGTACATAAATGACTGACCCTTCGAGATCACACACACACACACACACACACACACACACACACACACACACACACACACACACACACACACACACACACACACACACACACACAATTCGCACACATACACTCACACACACACATACACACAAATGACACTGTTTGCTCTGGTCATACTATCAGATCATCTAAGCATCACACACACACATTCGCACACATACACACACACCACACCACCACATACACACAAATGACACTATTTGCTCTGGTCATACTATCAGATCATCTCAGCATCTTGTCTTATCTTATCTGCTGGCCTACTTGTGCAATTTTAATCAGTTTTAACATGCACATTATCTCCAAAAGGGATTCACCTGTTTATGTTTCCATTTTGTGATTTCTGATGACATGTTAATATTCCTGTGTCAATTACAAATGATATTCATTTCGAGTAGTTTTGTACTTGCAGCATTTTATTTTTATATACAAGAACTGGTGACAACTACAGAAATAATTTTCTGACTTCATTGTGACTGACGATTATGTGTGCTGAGCTTGGCCAAAAGTCATGCAGCACTGACCACTTGATCAACAACAACCAACAACAACAACACACTCACACACACCACACACACACACACGCAGGCACACACACACACACACACACACACACACACAACCGCATGGGCCCCAAGCAAATCAGAAATACCTGTAATGATTCATGTCAATTTTTCCATGTTCGTATGAGCCTGTGCTGCCGGAAAGGACAACTGTAAGGAAAAAACTAAAGGTTGATCTTCGCGTGAAAGCAGACGTCATCTTTCCCTGATTGTTGACTGACAGTAGTCTCCCTCTTAAACCAATGTATAAGAGGTCTACAACTTCCTTTTCCGCTTCAATCACAACTTCCTTTTCCGCTGGATCGTGCATGCAAGAGGCACGTAAGTTAAACATGAAATTTCATTCTTTCTTTTTCACATGAATGTGGATTCATCTGTACTTGAGGTAGGAAGTAAAGGTATACTTGGTATTCATATTGTTAATTTACTGTAGTATTTTTTTTTTCACCTGTACCTGTAAGCATGCATGCAATGAATTCACGTATGGCTAAAAATGAGTATGACATCCCTTCAAAGGTGATCATTTTAGACTCCACATTTCGAAGAGATTTCCTCTACGACAAGGAGGAGGAGATTTCCTTTTTCGAACCTTTTCATTTCCGAATCACCAATCCTGAATTATGACGGCTATCTGTATGTAAATGAATGTGGGAACTTTCCTTGTGAGGACTGTATCTGGACTCGAGACGGTCCAGAATTCGGAAGTCAACGGAAACATCGAACACGTTTCCAGTAAATATTCTGGCACGGGATGGGGGATGTCTTTGTTGTTTGAAATACCCATTGACCACAGAAGGTAAAGAGAATATTGCATCAAGCATGCAGTTTCACATTCTTAGTTCAGTGTGTTTTGGAATTTGTAATTGATCATGAAATGATGAATGTTTTAAGTACAGATAAGTAAACGCATGCAATAGCCAGAGCCAAATGTGTAAAGAAGGGATATTGAAATTCAAAAGGCTTGCGCAACAAGTCCCACTGCCTATACATACACCTATACCATACCTATCCAAATGTCAGAATTGTTTGGATGGGCCCAAATCAGTTTCAGCTTTAGGGGCCTTCCTTCCTTGCAGTTGCACCCCAGACAGTGTATGGACACAGTGATAATTGTTTAGAAAAACCTAGAGGGTCAGACATGGTACGAACTTGTATAGTCTCCAGTTGTGTACCTATAATGTGATACAACAAAAATTTTTAAAAATCCCAAGAATGCATGCTTTTTACACGTTTTGCAGAGTTCGAGGTCTAAATAATCAAGTTTTATTAAATATTTAACAGCATGGATGTTTGTCTTTGATTGTACTCATGTTAAAATCACAAACACACTTGTGTGTCCAATGTAACGGTGAATAAACACTTAACAAGTTGAAACAAAAGAAGGAATGTGAGAGCACTAGAGACCTTTATTCATCATGAAAATAGTAACAAGCACTCAAATAAATGCAACACAGCTGTTTCAACACATAATTTTGACGAATAATTTATAAGCTAAATTGTGTAAAAAAACGATACAAGAAAAATGTGGGTTTTTTTTTTTTTTTTTTCTCCATGGCATTTACTCTAAACCAATTTTTAGCCAACTTTTCCTATTTTGAGCAGCAGTGATCTTGGAGTTGGACTTTGTTAAAACATGTAGACAGAAACTGATTTCTCCACTTTTGAAATATTTCTGCCTTATTACAATTTTTTTATGTCCAACGTAACGCAGGAACCAAAAAATACTATCAGAACCTACAGCAGCTTTTTTATTTGGGAAATTGGTCAAATCTCTGATTTTGTAAATATTTAAGCGCTTTCAGCTGTTTATGTCTAATGTAACCAGGAAACCGCCGGTTTTTTTTATGTCCAGTGTAACGCAGAAACAAAAAAAAATGCTATCAGAATCTACAACAGCTTTTTTGTTTGGGAAATTGGACAAATCTCTGACTTTACTGTTGCTAAATGATAAGACATTCATGATACACACAAAAAAAAGCCGAACAGTTGATATTTTGTAAATATTTTAGCGCTTTCAACTGTTAATGTCCAATGTAACAAGGAAACTGAAATCATCAGACCGCAAACACGGGAGACTACAAGTACAACCCCTAACAAGCAAAAAAGACTCCCAAAACATAACTAATATTAAGCTTAATCTTCAGTGAGGTGGTTTAAGTAATTCAATGCATACGAACAACAGATGTAGAAGGGAAAAAAAAAGGTGCAAGTGCACCTCTGCAACAACGTGGTCCAGCGTAACTATTTGGGATTTTCGGTAACCACAGCTTTGAACCAGCCGTCTGTTTGATTCACAATGGACACATGGCCAAAATACACATATAGACGCTTCCGCCACATTCATGTGCATGAATAGAACAAAATCGTTCCAAATCTTCTGAATTTTTTTCACACACAATTGATTTGTTTGGTCCAACGTAACGATGTTCGATCAATTTATTCAAGTCCGATTTTGAAGTCCAATCGGTTTCAATTTTTAAAAAGTTCATAACTATCGCAACATCGGATTCTTCCAATCTGTACCTCTAAAAGTAGTGCCATATTCATCTGCGTTTGGTACAGTCATCGTCCAGAACGCACGAGTTAACACCGGTAACGAAAGTTACGTTGGACAGTGATTTTTTTTTTCGCAATTATCTAATAGAAGCCAAGTCGACTGATATTTTAATGTCAAACACAGTTAAAAACAATTGAAAAGCAATGATGTAAACCACTTTCTTAATCATTTGCATGTTTCTTTTGTACACATCTAATGACTATTTGTGACAGGCAAAATGATGTCACACTCCAGGTCGCCATTTTCTTAACAAAATCAGAAGGTTTCAGCATCAAACACATTTTTAATGGAATGCTAGGTCTTTAAACTGTTTGTGCTGCATATTCAGTGTGTAATTGATGTGCTTGTAACTCAAATTTGTTAACTAACATTTCTGAGATTTTTAAACAAATATTAAGTAAGGGGAGACTGACCCATATCCAAAAGTTAATGGGGTCACAAAAATAATTAGGTCACACATAAAAACGGCAAAAAGTGTACTGAAAACACACACACACACACACACACACACACACGTGCGCTTATGTGCGCCCTTTGACTAGCTCACATACAGATACACACAGAAAGAGGCAGAAATAGAAGATCCTCGGACATCCGGTGAGAAATGAACTAAATGTTCGTGGAGCCTTTGACAAAGCTATGTAGGGATTGGCCAATTGTGGCCTGTGCGCAACACATTAATGTGTCCATAATGGAGCCATTTTAATTGTCGGGAGTTGGTCATGTAGCATATATCGCTCAAATTCTGTTCCTTTTGGTGCACTATCATTTGCAAGCTACAGGTGAACTGTCAGTTTTGATTCTGAAAAGCCCAATTTTATAGGGTTTTTCTGCTTGGCCATATTAATGATCTTGTGGTCCAGTCAGAGATTGCATAGTCCCAATTTTGATGACTCCTATTCATTTTCATGGAGAAAAGTTCTCAAGTGGAAGTTATCAAATCAGAATGTTGTGAAAGGTCGAAGAAAGTTACATTTTTATTGAATTCGATCGTGGTTGATCAGAAATGCGCTTTTCGGTGATGTGCTGCTTGGAGTTGTAATGCAAAAAAGGGAAAATAATTGTGTCTGGGTAGATTTTGGTACATTTTAGTGATGCACGGGCCTGCATTCTGATGGGTCAGATGGAAATTTCATGCATCAGCGATGCACATTTGTGCTTAAGAATTCTCACTTTGAACATAAATTCAAAATGTATTCCACCCTACTACCTTTAATTTAACCCGTAGAGTGCCTTTAAGCCGTCAGCTGACGCCGCATTAAAAATGCTTTCCCAGTGCCTATGGGCCGTCCACTGACGTCATGCATTTTTCTTGAATTTTCATTCGTTACTATTTCTATCAACGGACTCAATAGAGTGTGCGTAGTAAGCCTTATATGTCTGTAGTATTAAAATGATATGTAAATGACCACACGTGAGGGGAAAGCCCATTTATTCTCATCACTGACTGGATGACCAGCCAGCACTTCGTCTCGCTTGCAAAGATGGCGGCGCAACCTTCGACAAGCGCAGCAACCAAATCAACATATTTACACAGCTGAGCAGGCTGTGCTAATGAATTTTGACAAAGACAATAATCTTTTATTCAACGACTCGCTCGAGCATGAAGGTGAGATGATGATAGTGATGGAATTGCCGACCATATTCGTCAGTTATTGAGTCGGGCTGTGTGACCTCAGTGTGTGTTCAGCTGACGGCTCGCCAGCGTCGAACGAGCCAGCCTAGTGTGTACTCTGCATTGTGTGCCAGTGGCCAGTGACGTGATAGTCAGCGCGAGAGGGGAGCGCTGCCTGCTCGCGGCGTGACACGGGGCAGAGGGAAAGGTAGGGGGAGAGGAGGAGTGAAAGAGTGGGTTGAAGTCCAGCAAGGGGTCGTGGTGGGGAGAGGGGGGCGTGGTCGTGGACTGACCTGTCTGCTTAGAGCGTGAGCGTCTTGATAGACTTCTAAACTGTTTTACTTTCATTTACAGGTGTAGTGTGACAATACAAACTTTATTTTCAACTTTTTTGCTTTGTGTTCTTGTTTGGATGTGAAGATGTAGTGGTAAATACATATGTTTTTGATCGTGCAAAAAAAAATCTATCCAAATCTAAATGCCTAAATACTTTTTATTATCAAAATTAAAACAAAAGAAGCCCAGATTCAAAATCTTCATTCAATTTCCTTAAAAAATGATGTATATTTCATTTTTTATAACTTTTGTAGCTTCTGAGCTAGAATTTTTTGTTAATTATTACCCCCAAATCATTAGATTTCCCTGGCACTGGGAAAGCCTTTGTTTGTAATATTTTCAGGCAGTGAACGGGTTAATTACTGATAGAACTACAATCTGTGATTGACGGTTTGACAGTGACTTGATATTTTCAATGTGGAAATGTACTAACTGACAGTGGCAGCCAGTTGGTCACAGAAGACTTGAAAGTTAACTAAAATTTCATTTGCACGCATATATACTTGCACTTCAGTGAGCTCTGCACGAACCATTTACTTTGGATATAGAATGAAATCTATGGAATGGTATTCTTGATAACATACCTGGGCAGTGGGGACATGTTAAAGTGATAAATTTCAGAATTGACATGGATTTTGCAAATGAAGGTCATAATGATGCACAGGTATTAAGAAAATGCCAGTTGATTTGGGTTCGAAACTTCAAAAACTGACTGGCAAAGTTTGGAAAACCTGTTACATGTTATTTGATCAATTCTTGTTAATACAGAGTTTGTGTCAGTTAATTTAGAATGAAAGTGAATGATGTGACTCGGCGTTGTGAAGGCTCTTACCATAAGAGATGTCCAGAGATTACAGAAACTGTTTAAAAAAGAAAATGGTGAGACTGAAAGTAGCTTCTACATATTCTTAAATGAGTCTACACTTGTGAGAAAATGAACCACCAAGTTGTGGACTTGCCTGCTGGTACTGGGGTAGGTTTTGGATTAAACGTATTTGCAGGATTTTCTTTCCCAAACCAGTTCCTGTCCAAATGTGAGTGTGCTATACACATAAAAAGGGAGACTGAGTGTATACAGCTCGTTTTATCCACTTAATAGTTTATCTTTGATCATTCATTTTTCCTGTCCAATTCTGCAGGTCTATTTCTGGGCAAGCTGGTTCAGGAATCTGTTAGTATTTTTTTATGAAGAGGAGTGTAGAATACAGCTCTGCCATGTAGTCTCAGATCAGACCACAATGGAACTCAATAGCATCTTCATTGTTCACATCTTCGTTGGTCATCATTGTGGCTTTCATGCCCTGCTTATTTTGACTCCCATTTACATTTCCTCTTCACATCTATGTTGATGAATGAGTCATGTCATCGTTGGCATGAATTGAGAAGTCAGTGGTGCAGATTTTGGACAGATGTGGTGGCCTCCGTTGAGGGACATTCTTTCAAAATGTTTCATGTAGTTTTCATGATTGTGCTTCTATTGTTATCAGCAAGTGGTTTTCTAGGGTAGTTATGATACCAGTGTCGGCCACAGAAATCACAGGGTTTGCCCTTTCGGTGACTTGAGATGGATTGATCCCTGTGGACCTCGGTGCAGGAGCAACAGCTGCAAGACAGAATTTGAGTGTGGTTGAGTATGGAAGAGCAGGAATTGTTTTTGGAAATAATGGAATATTGAAGTTTTATTGTATTTATTTTAAGATGTTCCTCTTTCAACAGAATGCTGATCCCTAAAAAGAATCGGGTTGCCATCTATGAATACCTCTTCAAGGAGGGGGTACTTGTGGCGAAGAAGGATTTCTTCGCCCCCAAACACCCAGACATCGATGTTCCAAACCTTCAGGTCATCAAAGCTCTGACGGTACGTCTCAACAAGTCTTGTTTTCCTTTGATTTTTTTTTTTGTTAATGGCTCCCAAGACTTACTCAGTAAATGTAATTGTAATAAATGTGACTAGAGATTGCGGATAAACAAATTCACAACTTTGACATAGGTCCTGAAAATGTTAAAAAGGTCGGGAAAATTGAAAGGCCTTCTACGGGGGGTGGGAACAGCATGTAAGCAAACAAAAAACCCTGGATTTTTTCAAGAGCTGCCTGTAGTAATTTTGTTTTCAAGTCTGTAAGAACGTATTTTCAAACAAATTGGGGGGGGGGGGGGGGGGTAATAGTGTGGAAAAAGAAGTGCTAGTTCTAGATGCGCCGGCCTCTAAATATAGCAGATACTGTGCTGTTTGCCTGCAGCTTAAATTAGTTGCTAAATATTAATTTCTGTTGATGCACAGGTCACATTCATTACTTCATTTTCTGATAAAAATGGTACATGTGCTCTGAAGATGGAGAAAAGCAGTTTTGCAATTTCAACAATAGTTGGGCCAGGCTACAATTTGTGACTACAGGGACTGGCTGGCTCATACCGCACTGCGCGGATTGCTCAAACTGCTGAGCGAGCTGCTCAGTTTGTACAAAGAATTTCTGTAATGCAAGTATGGGCAAAAGCGCTGTTAGACATGTGCATACTACATTAGTTACAGTCTTTAAATTACTGGGAAAGTCCATGTACTGTTTTCTTGAAAACCTGTGGGAATCTTGATAGAGATGTATCTGAGAACTAAGCACCCTTCGGGGGTGGGGGGACTGGATGGATTTACCATGACCAACATTTTGCTTGTGTCTGGTTGCTTGATTGGCTTCTCAACAAGAAAATGAAAGTAATTTTTTGTATATCGCCCTTCGAAATAACGCAGAATTCTGCATTTTTTGTTGAACATAGTTTTTCAGTTGTATAATGTTTTTTATATAGAGAAGGTGTGTTGTTGGATTTTGATCCAGTTCTGCATGTAGTTAATGTTAACAATGGTGGTTTCAATTAAAATCCTGTGAGCAATCCGTCAAATGTTAATGCAGATGTTTATAGTTTGAATACAATTTCAGAGCTTGAAGTCTCAAGGATACGTCAGGGAGCAGTTTGCCTGGAGAAACTACTACTGGTACCTGACAAATGAAGGTATCCAGTACTTGAGAGACTTTCTGCACTTGCCTGCGGAAATCGTCCCTGCTACCCTGAAGAGGCAAACACGCACAGAGGCTCAGCGCCCAAGACCTAAAGGTTTGTGTACAGACATTTCATTGGCCTTGAGTATTGATTAGAAAATTAATGAGATTGCTCCTTTGTCATTTTGCAGTGGCATGTGTTTGTCATTTTTGGTTCTGAGAATTGCAGTATCGGTGGGAAAGAGCTGGGCATTCACAGAAAAGTCCTGCCCCCCTTTCGCCCCCTCCCCCGTTGTTGTTTGTTCAGTGGCATCTGTTGAAAACGTATTCAGAGAAAAGCTAGCAATAGTTAACTGTTGTCCTTGAACTGTTCATTATGAATGGATTATAATTTGAACCATTTTTGTAAATTTTGTCCAGTGATATTGTATTTTGAAACATGCCATTTGTGCATCATACTTCATTACAAATCATTAGACACATGATTTTGTCACAACTCGATTAAGCAAGTAATCTTTCTTCATTTCTGCTCGCAATAAATGGGAATTTATGAATTTTAGATTTGGACTGCCATCACTTGGCTTAATCAGATTTGAGTTCAGTGCTTTCACTTCAGCTGTACATGCCTTTTCCTGCTTTTGGCCTTATCAAGAGAGAGAGAGAGAAAGCAAGAGAGAGATGTGTTTTGTTGGTAGACTGTTTTTAAACACAGTATTTCTTGGGATGAACGTTGCGATGATATTGCAGTAATTACAACTAAATGTTTGTGCATTTCCTTACCCCAAATATTCTCCTAGTCAACTGTTGAGGATGTTCGTGTTTCCTCTGCAGTTACATACAAATTTTCTTTGTGTTTACTTTCCCAACACACGCTTGTTGTCAACTGTTGAGGGTGTTGGAGTTTCCGCTGCAATAACATATAAATACTCACTGCGTTTACTTTCGTAACACATGCTTGTTGTCAACTGTTGAGGGTGTTGGAGTTTCCGCTGCAATAACATATAAATACTCAGTGTTTACTTTCCCCTCACATGCTTGTAGTCGGTCACCAGTTGAGGATGTTGGTGTTTTGCAGGTCCATCAGAGGGAGGACCCAGAGGACCAGCCCCCGACAGAGAGTACAGGAAAGCTGGTGGACCCCGTAAGTGCCCCATGGTGCTGTTGCTTGCATTGGGTTGTGTGTCTTTACATAATTAAACAGGCTGTGTACCAGGTTCTCCGCAGTCTGCCCCAAGGCAGTCAGTCAGATTTCAGTTTGAGAATAGGGGGCTGTGAGAGCCGGTCACTGCTGTCAATCTCCCCCCCCCCCAAAATTTTTTTTTTTTTCGTGCTTTGCTCTTTTAGGAATGATTGTGTATGAATTTACAACTGGTTTTGTCAACAAATACCTGCCAATAATTTGAAAATCAATAAAATGTGGTTCTGTTGACCAAACCTCCTTGAAAACCTTTGAAAATCAAGCCGTCGGCTCCAAAAATCTTTAAAGTGGCAACAAGAAATGCCAGTTTGATTTTTCTGCGTTCAGGTTAATGAAAACTATTTTAAAACAAAGTTTTACAAACATCGTCGCGTGGATCATCCGCGATTTTACCAAGGGAGATAGTTTGTAACTTCATCAAAATTGATGAAGTTACAAATTATCTCCCTTGGTTATATTGCCGACGACAATCCAGGATCGCAACAATGTTTGTAAAAATTTGTTTAAAAATTTTTTTTTTTCATCAACCTGAAAAAATCAAACTACCATTTCTTTTTTCAGTTTTTACGCAAGTAGTGTAGAGAGGTGGCAAGAAAATTTGGCCATTTTCTTTCAAAAATCGTGTTTTGTGTTTTTGTGCTCCAGAAAGTCTGTTGAAACCATCTGTGGTGTTCATTTTGTCTATTTTCACATTTTTCTTAGTAAAACAGAAGACTTTATTTGAAGGAGGTGTGTGTGAAAATTGCTTAACTTCTTTATTTTCAAACGCCGTTTTCTCAAAATCACTTTTTTTCAACAATGGTTGATGTGCCAGGAGTACAATATCTCTGGATCCAGTCAAAACAGCACGTATCATTTGGTCTTTCTATTGGAATAATTTGAAAGCAATGAAATGCGAAGCCTGGTGGCCACCAAATGGAAAAAAATTATTGAAAAAAAAAAGAAAGCAGTTTAGATATATAAAAATCCTTTTGTAATTGCATTAACTTTAGCTCAGCTAAACAATATTCAAAAATCCTTTTGTAATTGCTTTACTACAGCTCGGCAAAACAAGAAAAGTCATGTTTCAAGTGCCTAACATGTCAGCCGTGATACAAATACAGTTCTTGTCATGAACCTTTTTTTTTTTTTTTCATTTTTCATCATTTTGCCCCCATTTGTGGTCCCCAAGTCACACAAGAGCTTTGAAATTGCCTAAATATGTTTTTTTTTACCCATGTTTTTTTTAACATAAACAATAGAAAAAAAATGAAGTTTTAAAAGAACAATGGTTTAATTTTCGTGCCACCTCTTGCCTTGAAATAAAATAAAGGCTCCTTGAAAACTCCTTGAATTTTGTTCTTGGGAGTCTGTAGGAACCCTGTAGAAAGTCAAAAATAAGCAAGGAAAATTGGCATCGATTTGCTAACACTTGATCATTTTGATGTAGGAGTATGCTGATGAAAGGCGAATAATTTTCCTTGTGAGGGAATGTCTAATTCAAGCTCAAATACGATAGTTGTATTCCATTTTATGAAATAGGTCAGGCACTAAAAAAAATGTTTGCTTGATTGTGAATCATGGTCGCACATTTCAGATCCACAGATTACTAGAGGGTTTTTTGTTTGTGTTTTCTTTTTTTTTTTTTTTTTGGACCCCACCAACTGAATCAGTTCTGATACTGCGTTGAAAAATTATCATATTGCTTTCGTAAGAAAAGAGGAAAACATGTCGCAAAAAGAAAAAGAAAACTTAACAGAGATTGTTTCTAGACGTTTTCCAAGACTTGAAAATTGCAGCATTTAGTGAAACTTTTGAGTATTTGAAGTGGAAAACATTAGACCAAAGTTCATATTTGCTAAAGGCTAATTGGTCTTTGGGGGGGGGGGGGGGGGGGGGGTTAATGGATAGTACGTGTTAAAGTGTTCATGGTCATGTTTCCTTTGCAGCTGGTGGTGACAAGAAGGCTGATGTTGGTGCTGGAGCAAACGAGAGTTTCCAGTTCGTAAGTATCCGTTTTTGGTGAATTTATTGTCAGTCAGAAGCAGAAAACCTGTTTGTGTTCTGAATAGTGCTTTACACACACACACACACTCTCGCACAATATATACCCCAAAAGTATGTACCCAAAGGTAATTTGCGGGGCTTAAAAATGAAGGTAATTTAAATGGTTAATTTCAGAGGAGAGTTAACTCCCACAGAATCTCGCTGTATTATGACCTCATGATTGCCACCCTCCATGCCCACGACCCTCCATGAAATGTTTCAGCCATGGTCTGGCCTGTTTGTGGTGATTTTCGTGATGTAGCTTAAAGATTTGACATGTATTGGACTTTTCGCTTTTAAGTTATAGTTGATTTGACCCATTTAGTCCAGCCTCTGACGTGAAAGTTTTTAAGAGCTTGTCGGGCCAAATCTGAAACTTTTTCAGTGTGCTGGCCAGTTTTAGGTTCTCTCCTTTTATTTTCTTTTTTTTAATGATTTGCTCTTTAATGTATATGAACTGAATGTGATTTGATTCTGAAATCAGTATCCTTAGAAACGTTGCAAATATTTCAGTTATTTAATCTAAATAAAACCAAAGCCATTACTTGAACATCAAAATTGGTAAGTGAAAATATTGTCCTGTGAACAGTTGCATTTTCAGTGTTAAACCCTTATCAGTCTGGGGAAAGTGCCAATGCAGAAAATCAACAGAGATGTAAAGGTGTCTGATTGTTAAAAGTTATAGGTAAGAACTGTTTACCTCTCGGAATTACGCGTTACATACCATGTTGTATTCAAATACTGATTTTTGTCTCAAAATACTAAAAGTCTATGCCAGGAGTTCGGATAGTTTCAAGAGGGTATAAACAGGTTATGTATGTGTGATGATGTATGCATAATGTCGCAGTTATTAATGTACATCAATGATTCCTTTTTATCTCAATATTTGCTGTTTTTATATATATATATATGATGTAATAAACATCATGTTCCACTGCTTTCCTGTTATTGAACTGTTGTAGTGGAAACACTCCTGATGAGCGTTCTCTTCGGTATTTATTCCTATCTCGAGCACTCTTTTTTTTTTTTTAAACGGGAAGACGTTTCAGAATGAATCTTCCATTCACACACACACATTGTGAACCTGTGTGCACACACATGCACACAGATGTGTGCACACACATTCTTAGTCACTTTCTCACAGTTTATTGTTAATCAACCTTGCACACGCATGCACATGTATGCACAGAGTTGGTATTACTGTTTTTTAGATCAATGGGCTCACTCTTGCAAAGATGTCAGCACGTTATGCAAACTATGACAGTTGACCAAGCAAATTGGATGTTGATGCTGTTTATGTTTACAAAATTTAACTCAACTGATGTGTTAGTTACCTTTGTGAAGCGGAGTTCGTGGGTGAATGAATGGTGGATATCTGTGCTTATTTTGCCAAATGTGAGGATGTTTATATGAAAGTAATATATAAAATTTATAGTAGTACTCCTGAACAAATGAATAAATAGGATTTATACAAGCACTCCTGAATAATATTTGCAAGATGACAGTAGTGAATAGGAATTACGTAAGTACTTGGAAATAGTAATGGAGCTTGAGATGATTGCAAACAAGAAAAACAAACAGGCGTCCTCTAGGAATCACAATTGTCTTGCATTCAGGAAAAATTATGTATTGGATGTGATTATGCATTTGGATACCGAGTTTGGTTTTAGAATGTTGAAAACGTATGCAATGAATGTATGTTTTTAGAATGTTGAAAACCTATGCCATTAATGTTGCTGAAACAGTTCTGAATGAGAGGAGGGGGAGGGGTGCAGAAATGAGAGGTGTATCAACTGGAATGTGTTGTAACAAGTGGAACAATATCTTATTCCAGAGAGGGGGCTACGGACGTGGGCGACCTGGTGGTGGTTTTGGCGGACCTCCTCCTTCCCAGCAGGAATAGACTGTCAGCTCTGTGTGTGAAATAAAATTTTTATGCCCCTGTGAAGCTGCTTGTGTTGCTTCTTGTCGGGATGAGAGAGAGATGGTGAACAGTATGAGTGATGGCTAGGCAACTTGTACATAATGCTTGCAAGACTTTAGGTTGAAAAGACAAACGTTACTGAAAAAGCAGAAAGCGTGGATGGCTAGAAGAGAAGGCTTCTCTTCCCATCAGGTTGTCAGCTAAATCAAGATGACGGACCACAGGAGATGGCTTCTTTCATCACCAAATGGTGACCAATGTCATGGTTCCAAAAGATGGTACTTTACATATCTGCTAAGGCTTTTACCATCAAGTATGAATCTCTGCTCTGCTACAAGAACTGTTTAGGGCTAACAATACATTGATCATTGTACAGTTCTGAGATGATGGGCTCACAGGCGTGGGGGAAATATGTACAGGTCAATTAAAAGTCTCGTCGGTGTAAAAAAAAAAAGTCATCAGTGTACTTTATCTTGACTTTAAGCATGTCTCTCAAATGTTTGCTCTTATTTTCAACGGACAGTAAATGGAGATCGAGTTCTAGACTGATGCTGTGTGTGGAAGGTGGTATGGTCATTTAAAACTACAGCCTCTGTGAAGACAGAGTGCTGTTGTGGGTCAACAGTGGCAGAAACACCACCGTTTAGTGGACATCCACCTGACAAATAATGCTTTCGGACTTGCTGATGATGTCCGTTTCCTCTCGGACACCAGAGTTGTCTTGACTGGCCTCAGATTAATATCGGGGGGGGGGGGGGGGGGGGGGGGGCAGCAATTAAACAAACAGCGAGACCCTACTCTGGTGAGGTGAAAAAAGTCGAAACTCGTTACCCAAGGATGGTGGAGCAGATCTACACAGGCCTCTGCTGCAGGGAAATCTGTTGTGTTGTATGGTTCCCAAACACTGACAACAACCTAGCCCACAATCTTCACACATTCATTAACTCGATGCAGACGAAGTTATTTCTGCCACAACCGTGAGACGCACTATTTTCGGTATTTTTACAAAAAATATACAGACAGAACCAAACCGAAAACAATAAATATGTTTTTGAAAACTTCAAATCATGTTCTTTTAGAAAAAAAAAATACTACAGTCCTGTGCTCAGTACACACTTCACTTGCCACTGGTTTGAAAAGTGTAGGCAAACAGCTATCGGCAAAAACTTTTTCTCCACGCAAGTATGGATGAAAAATCAATATGATCATAACTGTAGTCAATACAATGTGTAGCAAACACATAAAAACAATGTATCTTTCACACACACAGCTGTGTGCATGGTCTAAACCTCGGAGAGCTGCTGTCACATATTTGAAGAAAAAATGCAAAAATTTCATCATCATTTGGTATGTCCAACTCGCCATTGTCACTCGTATCCTCTCTGTCCGATTCGGAAAACAATTCTTCTTCATTTGATCGTTCTTCCATTATTCTTTCAATTACTTCTTGAAATAAGATGTTCCTGTTCGCTACGACTCGCTGACGCTTCGGTGCCGACAACATGATGAACACGGGCAGCTAGAGTTATCTCCAGCTATCCCATAATATGAGCGAAAAAGAAGAATCTAATGCGAGATAATACACCAAGGGAGAGTACCACCTAATAGAGGAGATCCTCAGCTTTCTGTAGATACGATTGTTTCCCTTAGATCGCACAGCTGCATGCGAAAATTCGAGTAGATCGTCGATCACCTGGTGGGCGACGTGTCTGTGCGAAGCATTCAACCCGTCACCCTGCGGCAATGAGTTAACGGGTGTCTTGGATATGGCAGAGGTCGGTCGTAACAAAGGCAATGGGGGCTGAATCAGCACTCACTATGAAGTGCCTTGAATCCAATGTCAGATATGGGAAAAGGAGCTGGATAGGTCGAACACAATGGCTTGGGTTGATCCGACATAAGATGGGCAGAAGTTGTGAAGAGAAACCAGTGAGAGGGGACCATGGGCACCTGACTGAAACGCATAGGAGTGAGAATTTCATTATGTGAAAGCAAATGTGCAAGTGGTTTGACAGAGAGGGCCTTTTTTCTTTAGCTGCTTTCAAAATCAAGATGCAATGCTCAAGAGCCTCGAGTAGGAGAGTTGTTTCCCATGGTAGTTTTCAAAATAAGTTGATTCAGGTGCTGGTCACCTAAGGGCTTCAAGCAAGATACTAGAACTTCACAGATTGAACTTTGATTCAACATCTTTCCCTGCAACAAAGTTGGATGCCTGGAACCTGCAACAAAATAACTTGTGCCTCTTACCGTCCACACACACTCCATTTAGCATACCCAACACCATTCATCAAGTGTAGACAACGGAATGAAGTACTGAAACGCGTGCACTCAAAGAGAATGAAGATACTGAAATGCACATGCACAGGCAAGACATTACAAATATTGGAAGTGGGCATATCAATTCAGCTGTACCCTCTCTAGTAATCATCTACACCATAATTATACATTCATAAATGTTAACAATTTTGACGCATTAGCAACAATGTAATCACAGTGTCTCTGAAAACGTGTGTGTAAAGTTCATACTTGTCTTGGCAATCACAAAGTACACGCACAACCTTAGGAAAGCCACACATGCCAAACAAAAAAAAAGCATATATCGACATTCTTATGACAGATTGTTATCCAAGTATTTTATTTATTTAATTACATATTCATGTAACTTGCATACAACGGTCAACACAACGGGTTCTGTGGGGCACACATCCCATGCATCCATTCACACACCATGCTTGTTTAAAACGATGGATACTATTACTAGTATTAGTTCCACCAACAGTTGTTATACTCTCCACCTGCTTAAGTGTTTGGTCTTGGGGGAAAAAATACATTTGATCTAGAACACGTGTGTGAAATGAAATGAACAAATCGATGCTCTGGGTTGGATTGGTCATTGATGCAGTTGATCTTGCTTGTCACCATTCGTCCACCCTTTCATGGAAAGAACTTTTTTTTTTGGTCACCTGTGCTGTGCAGCTTAGAATGGCACACTTCAAGATGCCCAATGCACGTTGAAATCCTGCACAGAGCAGTTTTCAATTCAGTTCATGTTACTAATTCCAAGCTGACCGCTTACAGCCATATCAGGGCTGGAGCCGTTTTCATTGAAATAGTCTGTTCTGAGAATGGGAGGCAAATTGCAAAAAATAGTCTGTTCTGAGAATGGGAGGCAAATTGCCGTAGTTTGGTGTGTGGCGCCCCCTAGCACCATCTCGCTCTCTGATAACATCACAGCCTTTCTAACCACAAAAACTGACATGCTATGTTCTCAATAAAAGATTTACAAAGCATAGCAATGGTAAAAAAAAATACTGGAATACTGAAAAGAGACGGTCACAACCAAGACATTTTCACAGTAATCACAGTTTTGGATCCAAACATGTTCCATGGGTAACAAAACCTGTAATCCACACAACTTGATTGCATGTTAAAACACTGCCAGCTTCATGATAATTAAAAAAGTCAGACCTTGAAACAATTAATATGATGCTGCAAATGTGATTGTCACTAATTGTGTTCACAGCAGACTGGACCTAAAAGTGGCACCGTTAACATGAAAATGATGGCCACTTCCGTTTATTTCTTTCTTGCACAGTTTTGATCTTTCATTAATGGTCACTGAAGCACATAGAAAGTTACAGAACCTTCACTGCACAATTTAGAAAGAGAGGGGGTTAGTTACCACCAAGGACATAGACAATGCATTTCGACCTCTTTGGTCTTCTTCAGGCAAAAATAAGGCCCAAAAGGTCAAAATGCATTGTGTCTTGTCCTGTACTTTTGTCTATGTCCTTGGCGGTAACTAACTCCCTCTCTTTTTAAATTTTGCTTCATTTTCCGCCCTCAGACACTCTGTTTTGAAACTTCACTGCATGTCGGAAGAAAATTTTGCATCATTGGTCTCCTTGGACGTACCCTTGCTTTTTATGGACGAATATGACCTTGCTGTGCATCCTAGGTCTCTGCTGTACACTGCGAGTCTCCAGGAACCCACGCTTTTTGTAAGGAACAAAGCCCTGCAATACATTGAGTATGACCCATGCTTTTTTTTCTGAAGGAACTAAAACCCTGCTGTTTGTCACGGCCGAGGAGTGAAACAGCATTTTTATGCTTGTTATGTTTACATAGGCCAACTGGACAATACAAAATGGCATGGACTCGATGGACGTAGCAACATAACAACAATGTAACACGCTTTCATTCTAACGATTCAGCTTGCTTCTCTATTTCAGTATCTATGGTCATATGAATAGCTGTACAGGGGGTGCCTGTGTGCACACATACATTCACCAACGCACTGATCAAGGTTTTAACACCATGTGACTTGATCGCCATGGTATTCAAATTGGCTGTGATGTGTGTCAACGTCTGTGTGTTAGTACAGTGTAAATGCACCCTCATAGGTATGGTAATGGTGTGTGTGTGTGTGTTTCTGTTGAAGTTGTTGGTGTGCATCTGTGAATGTGTTAGCAAACAAGTGTGCATGCTCATGTGTGTGCATATGTTCATGCATGTGTGTTTGTGTGCATGCGCATTCATACATATATGTACCCATGCATGTGTGTTCATGTTCCAAGACTGCCACATAATGCAGTTGTCCGATAAGTTGACCTCGAGCCCTCCCACTCCCTCCCTCCAAAAGATTGTCTATGGAATGGGCAAGTTGACTTCTAAAAGAACCAAAGTATGGATCTTACCTTGTTCTGGAAGATCTTAAAAAGTGGATAAAATACCTCTGCCAAACAACGTGGACAAACGAATCATAAGACAAAACATGAGGCGTTTCTTCGGCCTTCTTCAGGCAAGACTCAGGGACCACGAAACTTAAGAATGAGCCGTCGCTTAGCTTTGTCAAATTTGGTGCAAGATGGACGTTGAATGAGACCCACAATACAACATAGAGGCAGGTGAAGTTGCATACTCGTCTGCTTACACACTCATTCAACACCAATACACACTCATTCAATGCCAATATTGCACTGAATTTGACAAAGCTAAGTGAATGCTCATTCTTCATTTTCATTGTCCGGAGTGTTGTTTATCTCACCTGAAGAAGACTTAAAGAGGTCTAAATGTCTCATGTTTTGTCTTGTGATTCATTTGTCCATGTAGTTTGGCAAAGGTATTTTAACCATTTTTTAAGATTAGATTGGCAGTCACCTCACTTTGCTTGTTCTGGAAGGTCAACTTACCTGGGTTACAAACACGGTGACCTCTGGCAGAATGTCAACTTATCCAAAGTATGGAAAGTCGTCTTTTGTTTATTAAATTATGAACCGATTTTTCTTTCTTTTTTGTGCAACAAATGTTATTCATTTCTGCATCTGTCTTAATATGATGCATTTTTAACTTTAAAACAGTGATCCGCTGTCTGTTTTAGGACTGCTGACAGTTGTTATGAACAATGCCATTTCAGCTTCAACTGTCTTGCGTTTTCTTCAGTTACTGGTAAAGGTACCCCAAACTGGTACACTTGAAAAATATATTAAAGAAAAGAAAAGTTAAACTGCTCAGTAGATCTTAATCTAGATGCATCATCAAGTACATCTTAAACTAGACGAACATACACGCAAGCTATCGAAAGCAAACAGAAATTTAAGTTGCACTCACCATTTCAGCTGGACTGCTGCAGCAAAAGGAGCAGGTTTCATGCAGGTATCAAATCTCACTCAGTGGGCTGTAATCGGGGCTGCCGTATATTTTGAAACTGGAATGAGGCTTGACTATCTGCTCTGAAGTGGAATTTTTTTACTGACAAAAATGGACTTGTGCCGAAACAGTCCTGAGGCAGTCGCCAACTATCATCAAACTTGGATGAAACAACAAATGAAGAGTCGTATTTAAACCATGAAATAAAGGTGTCGTGAAATAAATCATCGCATTTTCCTTGGATTATTTCTTCCTTGCAGAGCAGGCATTTTCAAGAGGATCAGACAAAGGGAATCAACTCCTGCGATGCCAGTGCACATCCACCGACACTCCTGAGGTGCCTGTAGAAGGCCCTCCTGCTCTTGCATGCAGGGAGGACAGGATGGCTTAGACCGTTTCTATACACTGGTGTTGACTTATTAGGAAGGAGAACTTTACTGGGCACAACAGTTGGGTCAAGACATGAGAGGGGTTGACTCGCTCAAGGTCAAGGTGAGTAAAATATACCGAGATGATATGGCTAAAGAATTGCGTCAGTTTAACACTTACACTGGTTATGTAACAACGTACTATTAAGTATGTTGTCTGGTGAATTTCCAGAAGGAAAGTTTGAAAAGAATAGTTACGTTTGTATGATATGCATAACTTTTCAACGGTTAGTATTTGAACATGACATGCAGAATAAAAATTGTTAGTAACTGAATAAAGAATAATATAAAACAGAACTGGGGTGCTTGTGAGTGTTTGATTAGGTGCTGACCTGTCCAGAATGTGAAAATAACAGGTGAAAACAGGTGGCACATCCTGCTTGTCATTCTCACGAGCTTGTTCACAAATAATCCAGTCTATGGTGTTCCACAGTATCCAGAAATAAGTCATAGCCTTTTTCAAAGGAAAGTCAGTGTGGATTATACCCGTCTTTCATGCAGGTAATTCAGGTAAGAATGAATAAGGTACAGTTCAGTTTTCACATTGAAATCATGTGCTGCTAACACACAAAAAAAAACCCAAATGGTCACTATCAACAAATGTAATAGTCGGCCCACACTGCCGTCATTTATGTTTGAAAGGTTTAGGATCATCTGTAAGCGCTACACTGAGTTTTTCTTCCCCACTGAATAGCATCTCGAGATTCCCCTCACCCTTAGGCACTCATCCAGTCACTGTCCGTGTCGATCTCAAAATCACGATTGCATGGTGCTTGATCTAAATCAAAACTATCACCCATCACACCCAGTTCATTCAAAATGTCCACAACTTCTTCACCTGCTTTTTCCACAAGAAATTCAGCAAAAACATCTTTAAACAAGTTCCGAATTCTATCATGTTCTGCTTCGGGTGCCACCATTTTTGTTTGCCAGACGAGTCGAGTCGCACTATGCATTACAAGCTGCTACTAACCATAAACTAAGCCAAAACATTGAAAATCCATGTTCCGGGGCTCGCTCAGTCACTCATGCAAATTAGTTTGTCACTGAGCCATAGTTTTGTATCTGTGTGTATCTGTGAAACTAGGCTCGCAAGGCTCACCCTACAGCGCAACTTTTGTCGCGACAACCAGTGACGGCCATGACGTAATGGCGCGACTTTTGTCGCGACAACCAGCTTAAGGGTTAACACATACGTCAACTTAGCCCAGTTTGACTCGTCCAGTGATGACAGTATAGGAATTACAAAACAAAATTATGCTCAAAATAGATACTCACAACCAGGGACTTGCATTCAATGCTAAACAAAAACACTGGGATGCTGAATACAAAACGACAGTTGAAACAATAAAGGTATGTACAAAATATAGGCTAGCTATCTGAAATATATGTTAAAAAGTGGTCGGAAAAAAATCAGAAAGTCGATCATTTCTCATTACAGACTACGTACACTTAATATCTGTTTAACGTGAACATTATCCATGTTGTAAGGTAAAAGTAGCATGATTAACCCTTGAAATAAGGCAACCAACTGTTAAGGATTTCTATCCTCAGAGGCGACTTCACATGCGATTAACTTCGATGATAAAGCTGTATCAGCAAACAACAGACCTGTTTACTCAGGATTTCGCTGTATTTTGTACACATGTTTGGTGAAAATATGACACGTATGACGAACTATTAAAAAAAGTCCCAAGATGTTCTTGAGCAATAACTGCACTTGCTGAATGTAACCATGGTGGAGGCTTTGACCAAAACAGCAACAACTCTTACTAACTTCTGCGCGTGAAATCGCATTAAGCTGTGATTGTTTCTTCAACAAAATGCCCTGAAACATTAAAAAAAAAGAGGGCTAGACAATATGAACTTGCACCAAAGTATGGTGATGAATCAGGTTTGAAAACAATTTGTATTTGGAAAAAAACTGATTTCATTGTTGATACAAGATCAGATGATTACTAACAGGAAGATGCCTCTGCAGTGTGATGGTAGGTGAAAACAAAATGAATGCCCCCCCCCCCCCTCCCCGCCCCCCCCCCAGAAATTTGGAATTTTGTACACACTCTTTACAGTTTTAGGGAAAACAGGACTGAAGCAGGCTTCTTTTCACTTACTGGTCGTGAGATTATACAGCAAGATGGAAATGCATGACAAGATATATGTCATTTCTTTGCATACAAACAGTTTTCAGCAAATGGATGATAAGCTTTGTAAACACCCCTGAAGAAATCATTCTAAACACTTGAATTAACAGGTGCACAAAATAAAAACTGAAAAAAAATTTTTTAAATCAGGTCTTGAAATCACTTGGGTACATGACGTTCAACATGCGCTTGAGACATACAAATAGAGTTTTATGATCAACAAAAAAAAAGAAAAAAAAAAACAATGAAAAAAGCAAACAAATAACTGCTACTTCACCCTATCATTAGCAGGGAAATGGGGACTCGCTACTGAATATAGATGATGGCACCATGTGCTTCGTGTCCTGGGTTCTACAGCTTGCTAGGCGTTTGTGTGTATTGTACGGTGTTTACATGTGTGTGCTGTGGTATATCTGTGTGTGCTGTGGTATCCCTGTGTGTGTTGCTGTGGTATACTTGTGTGTTGTGTTGTGGCATACTTACGTGTAGTGTTGTGGTATATTTGAGTGTGTTGTGGTATACTTGTGTATTGCTGTCTTATGCTCATGTGTGTTGTTGTGGTATACTTTGTGTTGTTGTGGTATACTAGCGTGCGTTGTTGTGGTATGCTTGTGTGTGTTGTTGTGGCAGTTGCCAACTATCATCAAACTTGGATGAAACGACATAAGAAGAGTCGTATTTAAACCATGAAATAAAGGTGTCGTGAAATAAATCATCGCATTTTCCTTGGATTATTTCTTCCTTGCAGAGCAGACATTTTCAAGAGGATCAGACAAAGGGAATCAACTCCTGCGATGCCAGTGCACAGGGCATCCACTGACACTCCTGAGGTGCCTGTAGAAGGCCCTCCTGCTCTTGCATGCAGGGAGGACAGGATGGCTTAGACCGTTTCTATACACTGGTGTTGACTTATTAGGAAGGAGAACTTTACTGGGCACAACAGTTGGGTTAAGACATGTGAGGGGTTGGCTCGCTCAAGGTCAAGGTGAGTAAAATAATACCCAGATGATGGGGCCAAAGAATTGCGTCAGTTTAATGGACGAGTCAACTTAGCCCAGTTTGACTCATCCAGTGATGACAGTATAGGAATTACAAAATGAAATTATGCTCAAAATAGATATTGACAACCAGGGACTTGCATTCAACGCATAACAATGCTAAACAAAAACACTGGGATGCTGAATACAAAACAACAGTGAAAAAATAAAGGTATGTACAAAATATAGGCTAGATATATCTGAAATATATGTAACAAGTGGTAAAAAAAAAAAATCATAAAGTAGAACATTTTCTCATTACAAGAATACATACACTTAATATCTGTTTAATGCGAACATTATCCATGTTGCAAGGTAAAAGTAGCATGATCAACCCTTCAAATAAATAAGGCAACCTATTGTTAAGGATCTCTATCCTCTGAGGCGACTTTACACATGATTAACTTTGATGACAAAACTGTATCAGCAAACAACACACTTGTATACTCATAGGATTTTGCTGCATTTTGTACACGTTTGTTGAAGAAACAACAAATATGACGAACGTTCAAAAAACATATCCCCCCACCCCCCCAAAAAAAATTCTGGAGATGAAGGTCTTGAGCAATAATTGCACTTGTGGAATATAACCATGGTGGAGGCTTTGACCAAAGAGCGACAACTCTTGCTAAGCTCTGTGCGTGAAATCGCATTAAGCGGCGATTGTTTCTTCAACAAAATGCGTGGAAATATTTTTAAAAAAAAAAAAAAGGGGGGGGGGGGGGGGGGGGGGGCAAGACAACATAAACGTGTGCCAAAGTATGATGATGAATCGGGTTTGAAAGTATTTTGTATTGGAAAGAACCTGTTTCACTGTAGCCAAGGCAAGATCAGGTGGTTCCTTACAGAAAGAACCTGTTTCACTGCAGCCAAGGCAAGATCAGGTGGTTCCTTACAGAAAGAACCTGTTTCACTGTAGCCAAGGCAAGATCAGGTGGTTCCTTACAGAAAGAACCTGTTTCACTGCAGCCAAGGCAAGATCAGGTGGTTCCTTACAGAAAGAACCTGTTTCACTGCAGCCAAGGCAAGATCAGGTGGTTCCTTACAGAAAGAAGCCTCTGCAGTGTGATGGAGAGTGAAAACGAAATGAATGCACCCCCCCCCCCCTCTCCCCGCCCCCTACCCCCTTCCTCACTTTGACAGAAATTTGAAATTTTGTACACACTCTTTTCAGAAAAAAAACATGTTAATATCTGTTATAAACAGGACTGAAATAGGCTTGTTCTCACTTTCTGGTCATGAGATTATACAGGAAGATGGAAATATATGACACAATACATGTCATTTCTTTGGTACAAACAGTTCTCGGCAAATTCATGATAAGCTTTGTAAACACCCCAGAAGAAATCATTCTTTTTTTTTTTTTTTTGCTGTCCCAAACTCTGCGCCACCTCAGAGGCAGTGCACCCACGCCGCTCATTCCGACACCCCGTCCACAGCCACAGCCCGGTCGGCCCCGCCACAGCCCCTGCACCGGCAATCCACAGGGAGCAGTCAATGTCAAGTCGTCAAGAGGCAACCCACCGGAGGAGACACTGCACTGCTGCCGAGTCACTTCGGTGGTGTTCAGTGGCACCTGTTCTGATCTAACATACGCAGGACACCACCTACTAACCCCCTACTGACGACAATAATTGCTTAGTCGCGGAGCCGGCGTGAGTGAGCTCTCCCTCCGGAGGGCGCCACCACGTCCGTCCAACGACAGCCCCCATGGACTCACCGATACCGGTAACCCCGACGGAACCAAACCAAGGCCACAGATGTGGAGAGGACATCGAAACTGAGGTCACCATGAGAGCAAGGCATGAAGGGCCACAGAATTTGAGACATTTTTTTTATGCTGATCGATGAGAATGAGGATGATTAAGATGATGCTACGGATTTCCATTTTGGTCTGAGACTACATGACAGGGCTGTACTCTACGCTTCCTTTCATAATATATCCCGGCGTCAACCAGGCCCGTGAGATACAGGCACCTGCAGTGTTGGTCAGGAAATTTGAGCAACACTCTCAGAAACGTATCCATTAAGTGGATGAAGCTCGACTGTGTGGTCCCAGTCTTCCCAACTGAGTCCGCAGCAACTCAACTCTGGGTAGGAGCCGGTCGGGGCAGAAAAACCCACATGACTTCTGATGGGATTCGAACCCACGACCTCCCAGCCGGGAGTCTGCGACGCTAACCACTTCGCCACGGCGGCTGGTAAGAAATCATTCTGAACACTTGAATTAACAGGTGCACAAAATAAAAACTGAAAAGAAAAAAAAAAAAATCAGGTCTCGAAATCACTTGGGTACATGACATTCAACATGTGCTCGAGGTGTACAAATAGAATTTTAAGATTTGGAGAAAAAAAAAAAAAAAAAAAAAAAAAAAAAAAAAGGAAAAAGCAAACAAATACCTGCTAGTTCATCCTATAATCAGCACGGACATGGGGACTCGCTACTGAATAACAGTGATGGCACTATGCGCCGTGTCCTGGATTCTACAGCTTGCTAGGTGTTTGTCTGCATTGTATGGTGTTTGCGTGTGCGTGTTGTGGTATACTTGTGTATCGTGTTGTGGTATACTTATGTATTGTGTTGTGGTATATTTGAGTGTGTTGAGGTATACTTGTGTATTGCTGTCGAATGCTCGTGTGTGTTAATGTGGTATACTTGTGTGTTGTTGTAGTATACTAGTGTGCGTTGTTGTGGTACACTTGTGTGTATTGTTGTGGTACACTTGTGTGTGTTCTTGTGATACACTTGTGTGTGTTCTTGTGGTATGCTTATGTGTGTTCTTGTGGTATGCTTATGTGTGTGTGCATATACGTTCATGTGTCCGCTGTGGAGCCATTCAGGGCACACATTCTCCATGTGCCTTCAGTCAGAAAAAGTACTGAGGTACAAAGTGATTTTTGAACTATTTTCATGCATGACAAAGGGCTAGGCTACTGACCATTTTTCTTTTTCTTTTTTTTTTAGATCTTCCATGGTTCATAAAGGATGTTAGACTAACAAAAATTGCTAGCTACCAATGTCATCAAGACTCTGTAACACTATGACTCTGTAACTCTATGAGAGAGGTATTCATAAACTTTAAAAAAAATTTAAAAAAACGATCTGCAACAAAACAAAACAAAACCTTGACTTCATGAATGCTTAACATTCAATGTGATTGGCTACTACAACATCCAATACCATTTCTACTCTCACGAAAAATTCTGATATGCAAGAACCAACAGGAATGGCTACATTTTCAATTACCATAAAATCATTACATCCTTAAAAATATTCATATCATTTTTTTTTTCAAAAGATATTGGAGGTATCTATCAAAATCCCATTCAGCCATCTGTCAGCCATTTTTGGTGCAGGTGCATCTTAAGGTAAAGACGTAATCAGATGCGTCATTTGAACTATGTACTTCTGATGACGCAGGTCAAATACAACCCATACTTTAGTGAGCAAAAATCTGATACAACAGTACCTTGAGTACAGGCAATATTGTTGGTTAAGATATAGATTCTCAGAACTCTTTGCCGAGTATGGGTCTTGTTGGAACTGCTTCACTGGAAAAAGAATGAACACAGTAAAATCACACAGTAAAACGTATGTAAACTTGGTTGTGGGCAACTTTGCATCGTCCGGAGTATGTTGTCACAAGTGACGTCAGGCAAAAAAAACCTTTCAAGTTTCATCTATCACATCCAGTTATATCGTTCTCCACGATACTTCCATTATCACTGTAATATCCAGTTATATCGTTCTCCATGATACTTCCATTATCACTGTAATATCCAGTTATATCGTTCTCCATGATACTTCCATTATCACTGTAATATCCAGTTATATCGTTCTCCATTGATACTTCCATTATCACTGTAATATCCAGTTATATCGTTCTCCATGATACTTCCATTCATCACTGTAATATCCAGTTATATCGTTCTCCATTTATACTTCCATTATCACTGTAATATCCAGTTATATCGTTCTCCATGATACTTCCATTATCACTGTAATATCCAGTTATATCGTTCTCCATGATACTTCCATTATCACTGTAATATCCAGTTATATCGTTCTCCATCGATACTTCCATTATCACTGTAATATCCAGTTATATCGTTCTCCATGATACTTCCATTATCACTGTAATATCCAGTTATATCGTTCTCCATGATACTTCCATTATCACTGTAATATCCAGTTATATCGTTCTCCATCAGATACTTCCATCATCACTGTAATATCCAGTTATATCGTTCTCCATGATACTTCCATTATCACTGTAATATCCAGTTATATCGTTTCCATGATACTTCCATTATCACTGTAATATCCAGTTATATCGTTCTCCATCAGATACTTCCATCATCACTGTAATATCCAGTTATATCGTTCTCCATGATACTTCCATTATCACTGTAATATCCAGTTATATCGTTCTCCATGATACTTCCATTATCACTGTAATATCCAGTTATATCGTTCTCCATCAGATACTTCCATCATCACTGTAATATCCAGTTAGATCGTTCTCCATGATACTTCCATTATCACTGTAATATCCAGTTATATCGTTCTCCATGATACTTCCATTATCACTGTAATATCCAGTTATATCGTTCTCCATCAGATACTTCCATCATCACTGTAATATCCAGCAGGAGAAGACTATCACCCTTTGCAATACTTTTGGCAATTTTTTTTTTTTTTTCAACTGATATGCTGCTATGACAATTTTTAAAGCTCAACATTTGTTTCATGGACCTGACCCCCATAAACGCAGATCACTATTGTTTTCAGTTGTTTTTTTTTAAATAAATAGTGAACGACCTATACTCGCAAGTTTTTTTTTTTCTTTTTATTGATTTGCGCAATCATTATCATCACAGATTTAAGTCTCCACTCTCCAGTGATAAAACAAAAAAAAGAATAATTAAAAAAATACTGACGTTACCACTAAGGAAACCAATACTGGCCGCACCGAAATTGTTCACTGACTGCTATCTTCTTTTTTGTGGCAGAAGCCCTGCTGGCCTCTTCAAAGGCTTGCCTTTCTTCCCCTCTGTGTAACACGAAGCTGCCGTCTGGTGGTGCTCCAACTCATGAAAATCCGTCAGCCTCAGTACTCCCAACAATGCATATTTATCTTACAAATGTCAGCAACACAGCGACTGACAAACGTCAACCAGATCTGGGCCGAAGCATGAACCTTAACACCAGGTAGCCACCTAACCGGCCGACGAGGATGAAGATGAAGAGTGGCAGCAAGTACTGCCAGTAGGAGAGGTCTATGTGGTAGAAGTGCCGCACTACATCGGAAGACACGTGGGTGACGTTGGGCTGCAAGCACTGCGTGAACTGGGAGGCATTGGCCGAGAGCGCGCAGCGGACGGGCGGGGCGTCGGTGAACTCCAGCACCACTGCAGAATGGAAGGAGAAGTGGAGGAAGGACAGGTACTTGGCCCAGTCCAGCCAGAACGGGAGGTTGCGTGTGTAGAACCCGCCTGTCGAAAACAACACGCCACGTCTTCAGCTGGAACTTGCTGACAGTGTATGTGTGGTAAAATTATTTTCGTACAGTGGCAGTAGATCTTATTATTACCTTAGAGAAACTTATTTTGGAACTCAAGATTGTTTTGCCAAGCAAGGAAAAGCACAATTCTAATCAGGTTGAGTATAATAGAAGTGTTTATTGGTAGACTGCACTTCAAGCTTATTCATGTAGCAGGCATACCAGTTTGAGTCTATTTGTTTTTCACTTACGCAGATTGTCACACTGACTCTGGCCACCCAACCCCCACCCCCTCCTCAAAAAAAAACAACAACAACAACAAAAAAAACCCAGAATGCTTTCAACAGCTGGGTAAAAGCAAGCTTGGTCAACGACGATGTGTAAAAATTGAAGTCAACGACGATTGTAAAAACTGAAGTCAACGACGATATGTAAAATTGAAGTCAACGACGATATATAAAAACTGAAGTCAACAACGATATGTAAAAATTGAAGTCAATGACGATATGTAAAAACTGAAGTCAACGACGATATGTAAAAATTGAAGTCAACGACGATATGTAAAACTTGAAGTAACATGGGTTTTTCTGCTTGTGGCACAGATCCTCCATTTTTTAACCGACAGCTGAACTCAATATGGTGTTAAACCAACACTAAATTCACTTTGAATATACAAAACTAATAAACAACACTCAAGAAAAAAAATATGTTTGGATATTTCAAAAGGAAACATGACAAATTTTCACATTATGCACAACTTTGTTGGCAGTGATCATTTTGCGCAGTCTGCTGATTTTTTTTTTATATAGATGAAATAAAATGTCATGAAATGACATGAAGTCTGTTTCTAGCATGTAGCCTTCTCCGGCAGTGCCCTAATATAGTTTCCACTTCGCAACCTGTGACCCAGAAGGTTGTTTGTGAGGATATGTCTCTGCCTTCTGATGTGTGATAACACTCACTCAAAGCTCACACATGTTTCCTCCGTTGTCTAACTGTGGATGTGCTGCTGGCACTGTGTATGTCGATGTGGTGCTAGCACTGTGTATGTCACTGTGTTGCTGGCACTATGTATTTCAATGTGTTGCTGGCACTGCGTATATTGATGTGTTGCTAGCAGTGTGTATGTCGATGTGTTACTAGCACTGTGTATGCCGATGTGTTACTAGCACTGTGTCTTTCGATGTGTTGCTAGCACTGTGTATGTCGATGTGTTACTTGCACTGTGTATGTCAATGTGTTGTTGGTACTGTGTCTTTCGATGTGTTGTTGGCACTGTGTATGTCAATATGTTGTTGGCACTGTGTATGTCGATGTGTTACTAGCACTGTGTATGTCGATGTGTTGCTAGCACTGTGTATGTCGATGTGTTACTAGCACTGTGTATGTCGATGTGTTGCTAGCACTGTGTATGTCGATGTGTTACTAGCACTGTGTATGTTGATGTGTTGCTAGCACTGTGTATGTCGATGTGTTACTAGCACTGTGTATGTCGATGTGTTGCTAGCACTGTGTATTTCAATGTGTTGCTAGCACTGTGTATTTCAATGTGTTGCTAGCACTGAGTATGTCAATGTGCTGCTAGCACTGTGTATGTCGATGTGCTGCTGGCACTGTGTATGTCAGTGTGTTGCTAGCACTGTGTATGTTGATGTGTTGCTGGCACTGTGTATGTCAATCTGTTGCTAGCACTGTGTATGTCAATCTGTTGCTGGCACTGTGTATGTCAGTGTGTTACTAGCACTGTGTATGTCGATGTGTTACTAGCACTGTGTATGTCGATTTGCTGCTAGTACTGTGTACGTCAACGTGTTGCTGGCACTATGTATGTCAATGTGTTACTAGCACTGTGTATGTCGATTTGCTGCTAGTACTGTGTACGTCAATGTGTTGCTGTCACTGTGTATGTCGATGTGTTGCTGGCACTGTGTATGTCGATGTTTTGCTAGCACTGTATACGTCGATGTGTTGCTAGCACTGTGTATGTCGATGTGTTGCTGGCACTGTGTATGTTGATATGTTGCTAGCACTGTGTATGTCTATGTGTTGCTAGCACTGTGTATGTCGATGTGTTGCTAGCAACGTGTATGTCATCCAAGGCAGTCAGCCCTATACAGGACTGTGTCTGGAATTGTCCAAAATTCTATCCTACATGCATGTGCCGGCAGCATGAAAAGTCTGTGTAAAGACAACCATCCAGAATTAATTGCAAAACACATCGAATGCACATAACATTCGTCACTCAGCGGAGCAGCCCCTTACCCAAGAGCATGATGCTCATCATGAAGATGGTCGCAACCACCATTGCTTTTCGTAAATCCATGCAGAATATGCCCATGAGCAGCCCTATGCTCTGGAAGCAGAAAATAACAAACAAACATCATCATCGCATCAAGTTCACCACAGTTCAGCGCCTGGTCTGAAAATCAGAGCCTCAGAACTGTGTACAGTGGAAAATAAGCTGTATATGAGCAACATGTGCAAGGCAAGCCACTGGACCATATGATGACCTGTTGTCCAGAGTGAAAAGAAGGAAAATGAGACAGTATGGTCACGCATCAAGATCAACAGGACTTGCCCAAAACCAGTCTACAAGGAACAGTGCCAGGAGGCAGAAGGAGAGGAAGACAGAGAAAGAGATGGGAGGACAACATCAGTGCATGGACTGGCCTCACACTCAGCAACTGCCTGAGAGCGTCTGAGAACCGGGAGGAGTGGAGGAAGCTGGTTGTGAAGTCTTCTGTGGCGCCCCCAACGGTCTCCAAGACTCCGGGATAGGTGATAGATGATGAGTACATACGCACTATAAGCAACATACAAGTATGTGTTGATTGTAGGTAATATAGTATATATGGATTATGGACAATTTATGAGTACATGTGGATTGTAAGCAATACATGAGCAGCTGTGATGAGTACATATGAACTATAAGCAACATACAAGTATGTGCTGATCATAGGTAACATAGCATATATGGATTATAGACAATATATAAGTACATGTGGACTGTAAGCAATACATGAACAGCTGTGGACTAGCTGTATGAGAACTGTCTAAAGGCCAAATCACAGTGGACAGGATGAGGACACTGGGGCTTCTGGTACGGAAAAGAATAATAATAACAATAATTTAATTCATTTCAGAAAAAGTGACGCCTGTCCCTCGTGAGGCTCCAGGTGCCATTACAATATAAAAGCCGAACGTTTAAGAATGAAGAGAAGAAAGGATACACATAAGATTAAGGCATGTAAACTATAACATCATAAGACCAACATACACTCAAAAACATAGAATTATATATGCAGATAAACATAATCATCCCCTACACTCTTTCCCTACGTTGTGTCCCCCCTCTCTCTCCCCCCTCTCTCCAGCACACACAAACACCCAAGACATACTACACATGCACACTCACACCACACACACACACACACACACACACACACACGCACATACACTCACACACACACTATTCAGGATAAGACATAAAAGCAGATTAACAGTGCAGTGCATAAAATTAATCATCATTAAGATAGGCATGGAATAAGAAGGTTTTCAAGCCTGACTTAAAAGTGTTCAGAGATTGTTCTGGGCAAGCTCTCAGAACAACTAACTAAAATACAGCCAGCTTCACCGATAATATTCTGACACAGATATTAATCCTTGTTCACAATATCAAGCTGCTTGAGGTGCCAAGCAGCCACTTAAGCCTGAAGAGGTTTGGGGGGGGGGTCTTTTTTTTTCTTTCTTTTTTTTTTTTCATATAGGGAAATCAGACATTTTCAGTTCGTTTACTGAAAATGAACCGGACAATAACTGTCTGTGCCTAACTGGTGGTGTTTGGTTGTGGGCGTTGTTTGTGTTTTAGTATGCTGGCGCTTTGTGATGGTGTTTCTGTGTCACGATCTTTTTGTCGTTCGGCTGATGTGTCGCAGGTCGGCCTTCAGCTTCTTTTCTCTTGTTGTGGCGTCGTCCTCTTCCTTTTCTTCTTCTCTCCATCCTTTTCTCTTTCTTGGTCTTCTTCGCGGGTCTCTCCATAACTACCAGGGATGAGAACAGATTTTTAAAAAGCAGAGGGGTCTGGGGGCAGAGCCCCCAGTGGGGTCAAGGGGTAACGCCCCTGCGGGGGTTAGGGGGCAGCGCCCCCTGAAGCTGAAGCATTTTTTTTTATATATAAACAAGAAAAATCCACATTTAAAACCATCAAAATATGTTTCTAGCCCTTATCTAAATTGAACTGAACTTTGTACTATGTGACTAAGTGTAGAAAACCAAACTAAAAGACAATGAAAATCCAAAGACATCAAAGCTTAAAAGAGAGCCCCTAAATGTAAATCAGCATATGACGGGGAGACATAAATCCTAAGAAATAAAAGTGTAAAATACTTGTAGAATTAATGAATGGAAAAGCCTTCAATTCAAACCTCAAATTCTTTTTTTTTTTTTTTTTTTTTTTTGTCAAACATGCAAATGGATTTAATACAGGGCTCTCTGCGTTTGTCTCTGGTCGATTTACGTAAGAAATGGGTTTTCCGAAAATTACCTGCCCTTGGCCCTGGTTCTATTATTAGTAACTAGACATCTAGGTTTTGTTTCACAACATAAAGTCAAAAGACGAATGTTTCAGCTAACTGAGAGAGTTTGACCATTGCAAATGAATGATAAAATATAACAAAGAAGAGAGCCAAATCACCAACAGCTTACCTTCCAAAGTTGAATTGTTCTTCAATGCAGCGACACGCTGCCTGTGAACCGGGCGTTTCATGTGGTCAGCAATCGTAATGAAACCACGACTTCCGAAGCTGATTTTCTTGTTGCAAGCTACACATAACGCCTGCTCTTCACTGCTTTTGCATATGCTATCTCCAACTCTACTCCCACACACCTCTTCCTCGAGCCAGTTTTCTTTCCAACGGTTGGGATATTTTTTCTTTTTTTTTTGCGATTTCGTTCTACGCCATGAATCACAGACGACACTCGGTCGATCAGTGCTGTAAGCGGATGTGCAGTGGTTGGCCGAGTCAACCGAGTAAAAACCAGCCCATTTGGGTATAAGCCTAGAGTAATCTCGCCGGAGGCGTCTCACCGAGATTGGGAGCAAAAAAAATCGCGATAGCTTTTTTTTTTTTCGGCGGAGATTTTTTTTAAAGATGGCGGAACGGCGGAGAACGGCAGAGCTGTTCTCATCCTGGAACTACCTTTGTTCACTGATAAAAACATTTACACGCCCCTTTCCCACTCTCTATTGCTACCTTTGTTCACTGATAAAAACATTTACATCGCCCTTTCCCACTCTCCATCGCTAACTTTGTTCACTGATACAAACATTTACATGTCCCTTTCCATCTCCATCGCTCCTTTGTTCACTGATAAAAACATTTACATGTCCCTTTCCCACTCTCCATCGCTCCTTTGTTCACTGATAAAAACATTTACACGCCCTTTCCCACTCTCCATTGCTACCTTTGTTCACTGATAAAAACATTTACTGTCCCTTTCCCACTCTCCATCGCTCCTTTGTTCACTGATAAAAACATTTACACGTCCCTTTCCCACTCTCCATCGCTCCTTTGTTCACTGATAAAAACATTTACATGTCCCTCGCGATTCACCATCTCTATTTCGCATTGCTCCGCCCTTTGTCTTCATATTCACCTTTCATTACCTTTTTGCGCTTCATGTTTTCTTTGTTGAGCAATGAAGACAACAACAGCCCCTCCTTGGCTGCAGCAATGACAGTACACCCCCCACCTCACTGTTCCTAAAGTTAAACACACAAACAAGCAGAGCACCCCCACCTGCCCGGCCAAGGCGCCGATGATGACGGCCAGAATGGTGCCGAAGAAGGCCAGCACGCCGTTCAGGCCCACGCACCAGTAGCACACGGTGATGAAGATGGTGGGCTGGACGAGGATCAGGGGCAGCTCACTGGTCATCTTGGCCAGGTAGTACGCCGAGAGGCGGTACCACCCCGCGCTCCTCTCCTTCATGATCACCATCATCTCCATAGGAACTGAGGCACAAAAAAAGAAAACCCCAGAGTCGTCATAGAGACTCAAGCATTTTTTTTTTTTTTGCGTACGCAGGCTAATACTCCTGCGGACACTCCCTGTAGAGACAGACAAGTATTAATCCCATCTATCCAACAAAGGGAGTGGAGTTTTGTGTGTATGACCGTTTTTTATCCCGCCATTAAGGTAGCCATACTCCATCTTCGGGGAAGGTGCATGCTATGTGTAACGTGTCATCCATACCAACGGCCAAACTGGCCTTCTCTTCCGAAAGTTGGTGATGGGATTTTACGTGTGTGCAAGATGTTATGCGTGTGTTCATACACGGAACCTCGGTTTATATAGTCTCATTCGAAGGACTGTATGGGAAATGGAGTCAGAACCAATGTTAACTCCGAGGGAAAAATCCCCCTGTACCGAAACGGCCTGGCGGAGATTCGAACCCGCAACCCCAAGATTACAAGTCCGGCGCTCTACCAACTGAGCTATTCCGGCCCCCTCAAGCATTTCACCATACACTGTATAATGCCCATACAATGTTGTATGGCCATCAATATATATTTGTTTTAAAGTCACCAGCATGGATGAGTTTAGTTTCGGTGTATTCTAACTCGGCACAACCACGTGGGCCCTTTCAGGGGTGTCAGTACAGTCAAAAACAGTTGCAACATAACCCAGCCAACCACTTGAGGCCCTTTCTGGGATATCACTACATATTCAAAAACAGTTGTAATATAACCCAGCCAACGATTCAGGGCCCTTTCAAGGATATCACTACATCAGAGCGTTGTATCCTGTTTGGTCTATGATATTGTCAGATATCAGGAATCCAGGGTTCCTGGCAGACTGATGGAAAACGTGAGATGTCAGCATTATCTGTCTTGCACCAACCACGGCTGTTGATCAGGAAAACAAAGGTTCTGCTTTTTCACCATTTTTCAGTGCTTCATCCAAGCTGAAGCATCAATGATACAGTCCTGCATGCTTTGTGTGGATCAGATTCCAAAGAAATGGATTGCAAATGTCGCCTGTCAATGTCATCTGCCTAAAAAAAACACACAAAAAAACAAATCGCTAGAGATACAAAGGAAACGGATTAATAATCTTAGTTGTACACATAACAAGATGCAAAGCATATAAACGTACTCCCAGTTTAGATCTATCTTGAATATGCATGTAAGAAAAAGTCACAATCAAACTTGCATCATAATAAAAAAAAAACAACGTCACAATCAAACATGCGTCATAATGTATTTCGTCACCGAGATAAGAAATCGGCGAAGTACTTTCAGAGATATTCCATAAAGAAGAAAAAACGTTTGGGGCTGTTATAGCCATTAGTAACGGCTATTCTGGTAAACTAAAACATCAAGCATCATCCGTGACCCATAATGAACATACATACAAATTTTCAGAAAGATCGACCCAGAAGTTTTGTCTGGAGCGAGTGGAACACATTTTGACCAGGGACAGACAGACAGACAGACAGACTGACAGACAGCATTTCATTGTTCCCACTGTAAAGTACTCCCTGTTCTATAAGAACTGGGAGTACAAAAAAAGAGCACTGAAACCCAGTGCTGACAGTTCTAATCTACACTGTCCCAAACAACTGTGACTACTGTATTGTACTTCTTTGTTGTCATTATGCACATCTTCCTGCATAATCAGCATACTTCAAAATGGCATATGCCATACCCCATCTTTTTTCTTTCTTCTTCTTCTTCTTTGTTCATTTTCTCTTAATTTCAAAGAAAATTATGCACAGGTATATTCTATGCCTGTGGATTTTAGCATTTCAATTCTAAATCATGACCAAGTTCTGAGTGAAGCTGAACAAAGTTCTGTACCATAAAGTTTTCTGTTTTTTTTTTTAAATGCAAAGAATTAAAAATTGTTTATTTCAGCTTTATCAACAATGCAGGTTCTCAGAAAACCAAAGTAAAGTTACCCAATGCCTCATAAAACTAGCGAATTTTGAAAATCAAAAGACCAACAGAGAGAGACAGACAGAGAGAGAGACAGAGAGACAAAGAGAAAGACAGAGATCTTACATGAGGTGACTGCATCAAACATTGGTGTAAATCCCCAATGGATTATCATGAAGAAAATCTGAAACAGAACAGACATCAGCATGACTGAACACAAAAGAGAATCATCACCAGTAGGCGCCCACCTACACGCCCAGCAACATCAGCTTAAAAATGACAATATCAGCATTCTCGACCGTGACAATAGATGGGTTCAGCGTGGGGTGAAGGAGGCTATCCACATTGCCGCCAACAACCCCACACTTAACCGGGACCAGGGCAGACACATCTTGCCACCTGAGAACAACTCCCTCACCATTCAGTCACATGACCAGGGTTCAACCCCCTGGTCGTGTGCACTGAACTCCAGTTCACCCAGTAGCAACACCACCGCTAATGAAGGCAGACGGATGTCCGTCGAAAGCTCTAAGTAAGTGCTTGTTTCCTTGCTCAGTGACTGGTTTGAATCAGGTAGTCGTTAGAACAGAAATCATATCATTATCTGCAATGGCCATCAGAACAGCTCAGGCAAATTTTATAGAGGACACATGAAACTAACAGGAATCTACTGGAGAGCAATATTTTCTTTTTTTTCTGTTTAGTTTTTTGCTTTAAGACAATTTCAAAATATAAGCAAAGTGAAACCTCCCTATTACAACTTCGAAAGATCAGCCGAACTTGTGTCTTCATAGTGGAGGTTCTTAACAGAGAGGAGAATATGACAGTAAAGATGTTGTGAATCAACCGTCCAAAGTGAAGTGACCGCAGGTGGAAATTAAAACTAATTTTAAAATTAAAGTATGACTTGTAATAACATTATAACGTTTTGTCTCGAAGTTTGTTTGTCCCTTCTGTCTGGCGGAATAATTATAACTTCTCTTCAGAATTTGTTTCTTCCATCCAAAGGCAGATGTCAGCACAGTAAAAGGGGACTGTCACAACATGCATCTATAAGACGCACTGTACATTTGCAACATAAAACTCTCCAATAAAGTTTGCGTTGTTACAGCAGGATTATTCTCTGGTCAAGGGTAAGTGATGGCTCTGCTAAGCCAGACACGTTTGCTGTTTGTCGCGCATATAGAAAATTAGCCGTAATTAGCTGTTTTCGTTAACTGGTCTGCAAACGAGTAGCTAGCTCTCGGTCAGCTTAAGCCGATGCTATGTTTTTTTGGCGGCAAAATGTATTGCAGGACTGACTTTGCACAGTGAGGAAGAGTGACCTCCCCACTGTGATGATGTCTAACAGACACAGTGCGTCTGTGATAATCAGTGTTTGCAGAGTATACATGTGATATGTTAAGACTGATGTAGAGCTTGGGCATAAATTTTCCCACTGGGTTTCCAGACATTAAATAAGTGTGTGTGTGTTGTGTGTGTGTGTGTGTGTGTGGTGTGTGTGTGTGTGTGTGTGTGTGTGTGTGTGTTGTGTGTATCTGTGTTTAGCTGGCCAGTGCCAAATTCGTATCAGACTCAGACTGGTCAGAGGTAAGTGGGATTACAGAGACACTGGGAATACAGAGTTGGTTTTTCTTTTTTTTATTTTTTACTCCAACCTCCTGTTATGCCACTTATTTAATTTTTTTTTTTTTTTTCCTTTTCCTTTTCTTTTTTTTTTAGTGGACCCTCCATCATCATATTTTTTCCCCATTTTTTTTTTCCCTTCTTTTCCAATGACACCATGCTCACCATGCAAATGTGTGCACCCTGTATATCAATGGGTATTCCAATGCAAAGTTTTAATGTTTGGGAACACAGGACTGATAAGATAAGATAATGTTGCTTATAGCCCAGCCGACCGCAAGGGGCCACATCAGAGCTGTCACCACGTTAAAATCAACTCACAAGTCATTAAAAAAATTTTTTAAAAAAACAAACGAAAAACCCTTTCACACATCTCTTTAAATGACATCTTCTAGAAACGCACCAGAAACTTCGTTAAAAATCTTTCTTCCGTAAAATCTTAAATCAGATGAAAAATGTTAATCTCTCTCAAAAACTCAAGGATCACGTCAGGCGAGACATCCCTGAACAGGATCTTCATGGACTCCGCTGTAAAATGTTTGTGTCTCACATCGTGCAAGTCCCAACACTCTAAAAGAATATGTTTCATTGTGAGTGGCACATGACATGGAATGCACCACGGAGCTTCTTCACTCTTTAAAAGGTAGGAATGAGTAAAATACGAATGGCCGGTGTGCAGCCGGCACAGAACCGTTTCCTCTTTACGACCACCAGATGTAGATGGGAGGAACTCCTTAAGGTTTGGACGGATCTGAAAGAGTTTGTTATCCGTCTGGGTATTCCAATCCTCCTGCCAGAGGTCTTTCACATAATCATTAATTTTGGGTTTCAGATCTGAGCAGGGGATATATATGTTGGACAATTTCTCTCGTGGCATTCTTGGCTAAACGATCAACCATTTCGTTCCCTCCGATGCCAACATGACCAGGAACCCAAACCAGAGTAATGTTGTAACCATCCACTTTCAACTTGCTAAAAAGTTCAAAGAAATGTAAAAGTTCTGGATGCAGAAGGTTGCGGCCAGCTATGGCCTCCAAAGCTGACAGCGAGTCTGACAGAACCAGAAAGTCCCTCTTAGTGGATTGTGAGATTATCCTCAACGCCAGAACCAGAGCAGTGATTTCAGCAGAATAGACAGAAGCATCTGGAGTTATATGCTTTAACAGTATCTGAGAAGGAGCACCAGGGCAATAGGCTGCACAGGCCACTCCATCCTCAGACACACAGAACTGATACATAAGGTGAAAAGGGTCAGTCAGTCAGGTCACCTCATGGAGGGAGGTCACCTCATGGAGGGAAGTCGTCACAGGGAAGGTCAGAGTAGGAGAGTTGCACTGTGTTCTGCATTCGGTACAAATACAAATGATACTGTAATGATTACACTGGTAATGAAAATTGACTTTTTTCCCCCTAATGCATCATCTATGCAGCTGATCATGATATTCTGTGCACCTTCAGGCAGGTTTTCCACGTTCCAGTATCCATTAGATCTCAACTAAACATTAAGATTTTTTTTTTTTCTAATTTCTTTATCACGATCACATAAACCATCAAGAGGAAGGTAAGTTTATACATGCACATCCCATACATACTTTCAGTATTTTTACTATGTACACATTTGGATACTTTCAGTATTCATACTATGTACACATTTTCCAAAATACACAAGGGTGCGCCATATGGTTACACATACATGACAATAAATACACGTTATTACATACAGACACACAACTAGAGGCTTATAGAAATTTGGAATAGGACCTCTGCAGAGATACTTCTTTTCAATGAAAAAACGTTTCACAACTGAAGTTAAATGAGAAAAAAAACAAAAAACGCACCATGACTAGAAGTAAATATTCAGACACAACAGTTTCATGATCGTGTATTTCTTGTCTCTTTCTTCTTTCTTCTACACCAAACACTACATATTCTTGTGCCACCGGCGACATTTCCATGCCCGGCCATAAATCTTTTTAGATTCAGTCATTTTTATCATGTTAAACGACATGGAGGTTAAACTACAGAATTCCTGCCACCATCTACCTCTACAACACACTGACCATGCCCATTCTGTCCCGCAGCGTCTCCTCGGTGCGAGGCAGCTGGAACCACATCAGCGACACCACCGTGCACAGCACCACCGACTCCACGATCCTCAGCTTGCTCAGGATGCGGGTGCGCGATTCCCGGAACGTCCGTACTGTCAGCTGAAGGTACTGCGTCAGCCACCCTGTGGGCCATTTGCTGCTGTCGTCAGGGTCTGCGTAGCTCACCTTGGTGGCCGTGCCATCGTCGGCCAGGTCAATGAGGCTCACGTGCACGTCGTCCTTCTCTAAACAAAAGAAAACAAACAAAAAAAATTTTTTTAATTCATTCCAGCAACCTTTGTCGTTCCCTAAACAAAAGAAAACAAAAAAAGAAGAGAAAGATGTTCTCAAATTCATTCCAGCAACCTATCTCCGATTCCAACGTAGTGCACAGCTGGTTGTTGTAATTCAGTCAGCTCTTCCGTTCGTTTTCCCTGTCATTCATCGTTTCCCTTTTGGCTTCAGTCACCAGGTCTATGGCAGTGACACTGCGTACGGCCCAGCCTGATACTACCAGTGCCATATCATCATTATCAGAACTAAACAAAAAAACAAAAACAAACAAAACACACTGTAATACAACATCCAAAGTCCCAAGACAAAAAAAAAAAAGTACTGTACTACAACATCGAATGTCTACACACTGGCAGATAAACATCAACAAATCATTCCAGCAACACAGGCAGCAGAGCATCAGACGAAACACAATTCTACTCAATTAATATCATGTGCCCCCAAAACGATCCAGATGCCGCGTCATTCAGTCATACAATTCATCATTATTGTTTCCAGGAATGAAAAAAAACACAACATTCTTTATACATGTTCCTCAATTAAGCATACAACCATCAAATCCATTGTTTGCCTTCATAAACAAACTCACACTCAGTATGGTAAGGCTTAATCCCTTCAGTAATGTACAGGTCGTGCTGGACATTCACAGCCTACCATACGGCAGTATTCCATAACAACAATTTCATGGACACTGGACACTAGCACAGGGACTTTGCATCAGGGACATCTGGGGTGGGGTGGAAGAAGGGGGGTGGGGCAATGGCTCTGCTCCCTCCCTCCCCCCCCCCCCTCCCCCCAACTTCTTTACAATTTGAACGAACATACACACACATGTGAGAGAAACAGACACACAGACAGAAAACAGATACAAGAGAGAAAGATCTTTAGCTAGCATATATACTGATAAATTTCACCTTGTCTGTAGAGGAGAAGCACTAAATTTTGTAAAGCTACTCCACATGTCTGATAATTAACCTTGTGTTGCATACCGCTCAAGAGCCAACATCACCAGCACATAAAACAATCCAACACATGGCGCCCTCTTTACGGAACCTGCTGGATGGGGAAAACAACGGAATGAGCTGACCTGCATGTCATCACGAACTAACTTCCCCCAGATCTAGTTGCAAAGCGAGAGGACTGCAGGCGGAAATCTAAACAAATCTTAAATAAATGTTAGCGAAACGCCCAGAGAACGTGGACAAACGAGTCACAAGATGAAACACAACGCATTTCGACCTCTTAGGTCTTCATCAGGTGAGACATAAACGAATAAAACAACGAAAATTCACTTAGCTTTGATCGCTTCAGATCACTTCGCAGGGTTCAGCGCAAGGAAGAAGGCGTTGATTTATGTCTCACCTGATGAAGACCTAAGAGGTCGAAACGCGTTGTGTTTCGTCTTGTGACTCGTTTGTCCACGTTCTCTGGGCGGTTCGCTAACATTTATTTAAGATAACTTCCCCCAGTTGGACTGAGAAGAAAGAGATGACACTATGAAAATCAAGCAGAAGTGTGTCTAGACATCAGCACTCGCAAGATTTTATCACGAGTCCACTACTTCATTCCTTTGAAAATGTCATCCCTTGGTGTGTCTGCCACGTCTAAAACTGTTTATTTCGAGATCCTTCTTCAGCGCAGAAATATATACATCTGAAGCAGACTTAAGACTCTTTTCTCTCTCAAGGGAGATGACTTTTTTGATGAGATGACCCCCCCCCCCCCCCCCCCCCCCCCCCGTGGTAGACTGGGCTTTAACACATCCGTGACTGACTATGTGCACACTTGTAGTCAGCCAGCAGTGTATGTGGATGAACTATGAGTATATTCACAGCAGCTGTTTAAGGAACAACATTCATGTTTGCTTTGACTGTAGGCACTTTTGGTAGCAACTTAGTTGCTTCCCTTGTTATGGCTAGTACTGTCTGGGAATGTGAAGTCTGAAAATGCGATTTTTGGGGGGTGCAATTTTGAAAAAAGAAAAGGACTGAAAACGCCCGATGTGGAGAGAAGAAATTCTTCGTCTGCTAGATCTTGATGAGCCTGCCAACAGGGATTTTGACGAGTCTTTTTTGCGTCAAGAAAGTGACAGTCTTCTTCTTCCTCGTTCGCCATCCCGTTAGATGAGCAGCCCGGTGTCCTCGATGAAGGCTGCCGTCCGTCGCAGCTCCTCCAGGGTGCCATACAGCTTGGCTTCCACTGCTGTCGGTGTTGGCCAATACTTTCTCCTGGATGCTGCATACGTCGTACAGACTTGAAGGATGTGGTCAGTTGTCATTGGTCCCTCACTACAAGGGCACTCTCCACTCTGTCCAATGCCAAATTTTGTGTGCATGTGGTGGAGCAGGCGATTGTGTCCAGTCCTCAGGCGGAAGATCTTGACCTGTTCCCGTCGTCCCAGCAAATGGTATGTGTCTTCTGGGTTGTATTTGGGATGCAGGAGGCGCCATTTTATTCCTTGTTGTGCCTTGATGATTGTCTTAATTTCATCGTATGACACCAGGTTGTTGGCCTGCTCCTTCTGTGCACCATCTTTTGCCAGAATGTCCGCTTTTTCGTTGCCTCTGATGCCACAGTGTGCTGGTACCCATTGTATCACCACTTTCTCCACTCTGGCACTCAGGGCAACAAGGGCTGAAGTGATATGGTTCTGTTCTTTGCAGCGGGAGTTCTTGAGGGCTTGGAGCACGGAGAGAGCGTCAGAGAAGACCACCACCTGCCCTGTTGTTCTTTTGGAGTTCTGCAAGACTGTTGTGGCTGCCTCACAGAGGGCTTCTCGCTCAGCTCGGAAGTTGGTGGAGTATTTTCCTGTTGGAATTGCAATTTCTTCATCTCCGTCTTTGTATCGAAGGAAGATTCCAGCTCCACCATCCCTCGTTGCCTCTGTGGCGGAGCCATCTGTGAAGACATGGGTCCAGTCTTCCTGGGGATATTGGTTGCAGATGTACTCCATGGCCAGGGCCTTCCTTTGGGTGTCTGACTGTATTCCTCTCTTCTCCACTCCGGGAATGCTGGTGACGACTGTTGGGAACACCTGCCTCTTCCAAGATGGGTGGGTGACATTTGCAGGGATAGGCTTTGCTTCGTGTTCCATCAAGACTGGGCTTTGTCTTTCAAGGCGTCTTGACTGGCAGATGAAGCTGCCTCTTTTCAACCGGCTCTTGGTGGGTCTGCTCATTCTGTTGTTCATTGGATGGTTTTCAAGGCGTTTGAATTTTGCTGCTTGGATGAGGATCTTTGTGTCCCTTCTGTCCTCTAATGACTGTAGCCCAGTGGTCTCTTCCATCTTCAGGATTGGGGTGGATCTCATGGCGCCAATTATGACACGCTGAGCTTGGTTCTGTATCTTATTGAGGTGGTTGAGGTTAGACTTTGCAGCTGATGCCCATGCTGACGTCCCGTACTCAACTACAGGTCGGACTCTCCCTGTATAGAGTCTCTTCAGGATACGTTCGTCAGCCCCCAGTTCGTCCCCGCAAGTTTCCTCATGATCGCCAGTCTCAACTTGGCCTTGCTACAGCATCTGGTGATCTGCTGTTTCCAAGTGAGCCTGTGATCAAAGGTCACTCCCAGGTAGGTAGGTGTGGGTTCCTCTGCAAGCCTTTGGTTGTTCAGTGTCAGCTTCGCCTCTTGCTTCTTGCTGGATAGGCTGAAGACTGTGTAGGTTGTTTTGCTTGAGTTGACAGAGACAAGCCATTCCTTGGTCCAGTCGCTGATCTTGTTGAGCGCAGTCTGGAGGCGTACCTGTGCTGTGGTGGTGTACTCTTCAGAGCACCAAAGCACCAGGTCATCTGCGTAGATCGCTCCTCTGACCCCTTTTGGCAGTTCTCTGACGATGTCATCTATGAAGATGAGGAACAACGTTGGCGAAAGGACTCCTCCTTGTGGTACTCCCTGTCTCAGCACCTTCTTCTTGCTTTTCTGGCCCTGAATCTTGACTCGGGCTTGGCGATTGTGTAGGTACTGGCTGATCCAGGTGTACATCCCCCCAGACACACCACATCGCCGTAGTTTGAGCCTAAGTCCGTCCTTCCAGACTTTGTCGAACGCCTTCTCCATGTCAATCCAGACAGCAAGCGTGTTCTTCTTTTCTTGGAAAGCGTCCTCAATGCTTTGCGTGATGAATGTGATCTGGTCTTCTGTTGATCTGTGTTGGCGGAAGCCTGCCTGTTCAGGGCTCAGCAGCTGATGCTCCTCAAGGTGCCAGACAAGCCTTGTGTTGACAAGTCTCTCCATCAGCTTCCCTAAGCAGCTTGTAAGGCTGATGGGTCTGTAGCTGTCAGCCTTCGACTTGTCCTTTCCCTTTTTGTGAATGGGGATCATGTCTGCTTCCCTCCAACACTGTGGTACTGATCCTGTCTTCCAGCTGGAGTTAAAGATTTTTAGAAGGACTGCCTTGCTCTTCATCCCAAGATGCAGAATCATTTCATTTGTGATTCCGTCTGGTCCAGGTGACTTCTTCAGGTTGAGGCTCTGCAACGCTTCCTCCAGCTCTTTCTCTGTGAAAGCTGTGGTCATGACTTCCTCTTGGGGCTCTTCCTCATGAAGTTCACCTTGGGCCCTGTGCACTGCAGCTCTATGTTCAGGAGGGACTTCCAGATTGCTGATGTTTTCATAGACGTCTATGAAGTGGTCTGCTGCTTTCTTTCCAGAGAGGTAATTTCCATTCTCTTGTATTGTTATAGTGGTGTGACTTGTTGTTTCATTACAGAGGGTTCTAGCCAGTTTCCACAGCTTGCTGCCATCCCTGTCGAGATTTAGGCTTTCAGTTTTCTCTTGCCAGCTTTTTCTTGCAGCTTGTGCGCAGGACAGCTTGTATCTGGCAGTTACTTCCTTCAGCGCTATGTTATTCTCCAGTGATGGCTGCTTTTCTGCTCTGTCCCTGGCTTCCGTAACAGCATCTTCCAGATTCTGGAGTTCCTCCGTCCAGTAGGGCTTGTAATCTTTACGTGCTCCTCTTGGGATGGATTCTGTAGCAGCTTTCAAGACGGCCTTTGTGAAGTCTCGAACCATCTTGTTTGAGTCCTTCTGCCTGATGTTGATTGGCTTTGTGTGTGTATCAGTGAGGGTCTCGAAGAGAGTCCAGTCCGCCTTTCTGTAATTCCAGCGGGGAAAACACTTTGCTTGTGGACACTGTAAGTTGAGGTTGATAGAGAGTTTGACGGGCTTGTGGTCACTTCCTCCAAGCTGGTTGAGGACTGTTCTTGTGGTCCTGACGAACAGGTCGTTGGTGGCGAACGCTAGATCTGGTGTTGATGTGGTCATCCAGCGTCTAGAGTAAAAGGTGGGTTCATCATCTTCTTAATTGATGAGATGAAGATGTGTGTCAATCTCCCAATCCTCAACTTCTTCGCCTCTCTTGTCCGTCTCCTCATAGCCCCATCTCTCTGAGTGACTGTTAAAATCACCCACCACCACGCAGTTGTTGTCTGGGATGTTCATGTATGTGAGGGAAAGATCACGATCTTGAGGGCAATAGACATTGTAGATCCTGATGTTGCGTTCCTTAAGGACTATATCAATACCTTGGATCTCTGCCTGTTGATTGGTGTTGATCTTGAGTTCTTGTGCGGCGATGGAATTCCGCACCAAGATAAGCACCCCTCCTTTGTTTCTTTCCTCACGGTCCAACCTGATGGTCTCGTAACCCCTCACTTGAAAGCGATGGTTTACGGTCAAATGTGTCTCTTGGACACATGCGATATCAATATTTTCTTGATGCATCCTTTCTGCCAAGCCAAGTTTCTTTTTATGCACCCCTTCTGCATTCCACTGGAGAATGTTGAGCATTCTGGGTGGTACCGTTTGCTTGGCATTAGCAGGAGGATGAGGTCTCCTTCTTCGTCGCATTGACATGCAGAATTTCTTTGTCTGACCACCGACCGCTTGGGGTGGGCCCCTTTGAGGCATAGGGCCCGGCTCCCGACCTCCCCGGCGGGTCTCCGAAGGTCGAGCGCCACATCGAAATTCTGTGGACTGCATCATCATGGAGGCGTATATGCGTGGTATCGTGGTTTAAGCTGCGCCAGTGGCCCGATACCTCCGTCTTCAGCTGGAGTTTTCTTTCGGGGTGCCTCACCCTTAGCTCATGGCCCGTGCGTCCTGCCCTGTGAGCACAGGGGGGATTGTTTCTCCGGGGATCCCACCCCGGGGCTAGAGGTTATACCGCGCCTCTTGACCGCATGATGAGCCCGTCATAGGACACATGGGGTATTTCAGTGAGGACAACAGTGCCACCTGTTGACCCACCCCGTCCTGATAGGAACATCGCCAGTTGGTCCGGGACTGCTTATTCTGCCAGGCAAGCCTGACTTATATCGCAGCTAACCCCCATATCTGAGGGCCATTCCCCTATCCGCCACCCGGGGACCCGCCGAGTTGGGGATGGTCGCCCCACTACTGAATTGGAAGCAGCCTGGTCCCGGGAAAGTGACAGTAATAGAGAAAGTGATGAAGAGGATCATGTAGAAACTGTCAGAGTGGGATTTTACTTCGGTAGCCAGTACAAGAGGACAGATTGTCCTGTGGAAGGGCCAGGGGTGTTCAACCCTCGTCTTGGACTCAAGATGAAAACAATCAAGTTATAATTACCACAGCTAAACTCGGCATCCATTTTTCATTAACTACACCATATTTGGTGTTGACTGCATTATATTTACGGGTGCTAGACAGGTTTGTTTACAACTAAACAGTCTGAAAACTTGACACAAACATTTATTCTACTGCAAATGTAAAGAGATCTCAACACCAACAAGACAAAGCTGGACTTTATCCCATCACAAAACTTAAGGTCACGACATTACCTACTGCATGAGGTTAGTATCTGTTAGCTGTCTTTCCACTACAATGTGTCAGGGGTTCAGCACACACCCATGACACAGGGCAGGACTTCATTCCCAGAAGAAAAAAGGAAATGTGCGTGATACTGGAAACTAGCATTGCGCAGGATCTTAACCCATTCCAAGCACTGGGAGTGCTGATCACCTTCAACAAAGGCAGGGCTGCATTCCATGACAAGGCTGTATTCTATTACAAAGTAAATGGGATTTTGGCCCACCTTCAATGTCGTTTTCCTTTCCAAAAATAGTTTCAAAGTGGGGTGACTGCAGGCAGAAATTGAAACAAATTTCAAAAGGAATTTAAAGTAAAAATCCACCAGTTAACATGGACAAGCAAATTACAAAATGAAAAAAAAATGGGGTTAACGGACTGTAGCCAAGGTAAATCAATGCTGTGTACATCGGTACACAAACCCTTCTGAGTTAGCGTTGATGATTGACATTTACCGTGCTTCCTGTGTCTTCCGTGACCTGGTGACTCCATAAAAACATCGTATCTTATGAACGGATAGACCTACGCTCACGAAATCTTAGGAGTTCCTCAACGATCTTAATTGCCGTCGGTCACAGAAATTTCATGTATGGGCACAATCAATTATCACGCAATTAGTCGCGGTTCCCCCAGAGCCTATACATTTTAATGGGTTGCACATGACCCATGCCATCGGGTGAGGAATAAGTTGCTGAACTGCCCTTTATCGGGTGTGTGTCTTACAAGACCCACGCTATCTGAACAGGGATAAGCACTAGGAAAAGCCTCTATAAAATGTACGAGTCTTGGGCGGCCCACACGATTGGGTCTGTGTAGTCAAAAATGTCATCCAGTAAAAGTTAAAGATTGTTACATGGTCTCATAATCATTTTTGTCTTGTAATTTACTCGTCCCTGCCGATTGGTGGATTTACTTTAAATTCAAACATGGGACTCACACAACCCATCCAATTTGCCTCTCTTGATTTCTTAAGGAAGGAAGGAATCCAAAGTCTATTTTACCCACCTCCGTCAATGGCGTTGTCCTTGTCCGTCGATGACCTGGTTCTGGAACTTCTTTCCGAGTGGTTTCTTCTGGAGACGTCTGATCCACCCGTCTGCAGCCTTGATCCGGCGTCATGTCTGGTGGAAAGAAGTAGGCTAGTACACTGAAATGGGCTTGTGTCAGGTCTTCTGAGTATACATATTGTAGTAATGGTGTCTGCTTATTCTGGAGCATTTCTGCAAGTGTGTAGGTATATGTGCGCAATATGCATGTATGTTTGAGTGTGTGTGTGCGTGCATGTGTGCGAGACAGTGTGTGTGTGTGTGTACGTGTGCGCGTGCGTGCGAGTGTGTGTGTGAGTGTGTGCGTGTGTGTGTGTGTGTGTGTCTGTGTGGGTGTGTGTGTCTGTGTGGTTCTGTGTTTGGCCAAAAAACTTACCTGTGAAAAAAAAGAGAATTTCAGTGATCACTTCACTGCGTTACAACTAGATTCAGTTCACAGCTACACCTGTTCTGTGACTTGAACTGTTTCAATCAACACTCCAAGACTGGACTTGCAGGATTGACATGTATTTAAATCATCTTTGCATGTGTATGTATGAAAGTGTGTGCAAGTATGCTCAAGTGCATGTGGATGTTGGTGTGTGTGTGTGTGTGTGTGTGCGTGTGTGCATGCATGCATATGTGTGTGTGCGCGCGCCCGTGTGTGTATATGAGAGTGTGTGTGTACGAGCATGTGTGTGTGTGTGTGCACACACATGAGTGTATCTGTGTGTGTGTGTGTGTGCGCGTGCGTGTATGTGTGTATACATGAATTTGAAGACAATGATAGGCACTAGCACAGGTACAGTGGTGCATTTGTCTGAGAAACTTTGTTAGCTTGTCATATATAGCTATTGAACCTGAAAGACAAGAAAGAACACCTTTCAGATTGTTCAGGAACTAGAAGCATCAGACAAAGCAGAGAACTTCAAGAGAAATCTACAGATTCAGTTCTGAAGTCATCTTTTCTTGCACAGATGCATGTAATTTCCCGTCAGATCAAGCAGACTGTCAAGAGAAATCTAGCAGATTCAGTCTGAAGTCATCTTTTCTTGCACGCAGATGTATTGTAATTTCCCCAGTCTCAACAGTGCAGCATGCAGAGTACCATCTGACAAGGAGAGAACTTCAAAAGAAATTAGCAGATTCAGATCTGAAGAGTCATCTTTTCTTGCACTCAGATGTACTGCAATTCTCCCCCCCCCCTCCCCCCCCCCAGTCTCAAGCAGTGCAGTATGCAGACGATACCATCAGCCCTGGGTCTGAATCTGAGATTCACCATGAAGACAGACAGGCAGTAATGTAGGAGGAATCAGGAGACAGGCATGCAGCACACCCGGAGGAGAGTCAGACACAAAGTGTAGCAAGCCGCTAAGCAAAAAGAGAGAGACAGCAAAATAGGAAGAGCGGCAGACAGCAATATAAGAAGAGAGGCAGACAGCAATATAGGAAGAGACAGAGACAGCAATATAGGAAGAGAGGCAGACAGCAACGTAAGAAGAGAGAGACAGCAATATAGGAAGAGAGTTAAGCAGCAAAACAGTAAGAAAGGCAGACAGCAATATAGGAAGAGAGGCAGACAGCAATATAGGAAGAGACAGAGACAGCAATATAGGAAGAGAGGCAGACAGCAATAGAGGAAGAAAGTTAAGCAGCAAAATAGGAAGAAAGGCAGACAGCAAAATAGGAAGAAAGGCAGACAGCAATATAGGAAGAGAGGCAGACAGCAATATAGGAAGAGAGGCAGACAGCAATGTAGGAAGAAAGACAGACAGCAATATAGGAAGAGAGGCAGACAGCAATATAGGAAGAGAGTTAAGCAGCAAAATAGGAAGAAAGGCAGACAACATTATAGGAAGAAAGGCAGACAGCATTATAGGAAGAAAGGCAGCCAGCCATACAGGAAGAGAGTTAAGCAGTAAAATAGGAAGAGAGGCAGACAGCAAAGCAGGAAGAGAGTGGGCCACTGTCCTCCTATTTTTTTTCCTTTTTTTTTTTTTTGTCTTTTTTTTTCTTTTTTCTTCTCCGTCCCTTTGTGTAAAACATGCTTGCTCACCATGCACAATCAGTATGTTTCATTATCGATGGACATTCGCTTGCCGATTTTCATATTTCAACGCATGGCACATAGCGTCTGGGTTTATTTCTGTACTAACATGTGGTGTTTTGACACACTGAAGTTGGAAGACTTGAGGATGAGTTCAGCACCACTGTTCTGGATTCTCAGTCTCTGGGACCAGTGTTGTTGTACATGAATAAATGTTCATACTTGTATCGGGAACTGACCATAGAAGTAGTAGAAAGGACAAAAAAAAGAAGAAAAAAACCCCCAGATGATTAAAACAACATTCTACATGATACAAGCTTTTCAGCATGTTACAGAATATCTTCAAATAAACAGAACTAAGGAAAAATAAATAATAGAAGCACCTACCCCAAACAGGAACAGAAAGAACTAAAGAGAGCTGATTCGAACTTCTTTGGAGAATGAAGCACTGGACAAAAGTGGCCCTGCAGACTCAAAGGATGCCAGAGATGCTGCTGCAACACACTCCGGAATGCAGTTCCACTAAAGGTCAGTTCTTGAAAGAAATGTCGCTGCCATTACTGCACTCTGTGTGACCGTATGTCACACACCCATGAGTCTGTCCCATGTCCACTCTTCTTCTGGCATTTTGCGGAAGGGGCATACTTGGGATCGATGTGGACAAGACCATTTGGAAGAGAGTGGAAAGCCTGGCCTTTTTTGTGTGTTTTTTGGGGTTTTTAAAAACTTTTTTCTTGCAGAGAAGATAGGTCAGCGTCTGCAGCCTATCATCAACACAGAAAGTCTTCATGTAGTCCTGCATGGCCCATCTGCATGGATGCATGCCTTTAGGATTTTTTTTTTTGGAACTGAAGCAGGTTGTTGTAATGGGTTCCCACACAGGACTTGCATTCCTCACCATAAGTCAGATCAGGCCTTGCACACAGGTTGTTGTGCCTTTCAGCTGAAGATCTTCACATTTCTCCATTTAAGGCTGTCTTCTTGGTGACACCTTAACACTTGTACTGCTTCTTAGTCACAGACAGAGAGACCCAGAGACACAACATAACCATGGTATCTCCTGAACTACTCAAAATGTCAACAACAACAAAGAAATTTGTCATCCAATTTTCACTTTTCAGAGTGAAAAGTTAAGAAGTGATGAGTTGCATACAACGCCCACAACACTGTCTCTACTGGACTGAAACACTCCAATCTTTATTGGACATTGCTTTTGACCACACTCTCTCAATGCAGCGCATCTCTTATGACCCCCACCTTCCACACAGGCTTTACCATCACCTTCTGCCAATAATGAGGGTCTTCCGAGACCCTTTCTCCTTCATTAAAGAAAAATGCTCTGGAAAATATGTATCACAAAAGAGTCCCACATTGCTGGAAGTCTTCTTTAGCCGAAAGTGATGTCTGGTAGAAGTTAATGTAGCTCATTTCAGGGAGCTGATCACAGTCACCCCCACTAAAGTCACTGAAGCACCTGTTCATGCAAGCACAAACTAGCACAAGATCTGCAGCATCAAATGGCAAAACAGAATGTCCAACCTACTGGTCCAGAAGAATTGTGGCCTACCCAGCATAGAGATCAAAAGCCAGCTCCGATGAACAGGACACGCTGTCCATATGGAGGACAGCAGAGTTCCAAAGATGCTGCCCTATGGACAACTGAATGAAGGACAACGTGACCAAGGAAGGCCCCTCAAGAGATACAAAGACACCTTGAAGGCCAACCTCAGAAGTTGCAACATCGACACTGCTTCCTGGAAAGATGTCGCCCTTGACAGAACACAGTGGAAGCAAGGGTGTACCCAGGGCACAAAGATATTCAAGCACAACAGAGCATGCGCCACCCAGGAAATAAGGAATCAGAGAAAACGGGGCCCATCCTTGAAGGACTCCATTCCATGCAGCATCTGTGGACAACCTTGTGCCTCAGGAATTGGTCTTCGTTCCCACAAGAAGACCCACATCAGCAGATGACCTGCCTGCCTACTCATCTGCAGGACACAGTGGGAGAATTTGTCATCATCATCATCATCACATATTCATGCAGAATATAGTCTCCAGCTAGAAAGAACTGAAAACGTTCTTGAAAAGGCTGGGAAGATTTGGGGAGTAACTATAACTCAGTTTAGAAAACACAAAAGGGCAAACCAGAATCTTGGAAGCGTCACGTACCAGAGACAGAATGACAAACTGAACTTTATGTTGGCAAACTGAAGGCTGGCACATCTCCAGAGAGACGTGTTGCAGGGGGAAGAAAGGCTTTGATCTGGAATAATGCGAAGACTGCAGACAGGTGAGCAGACACTTAAGGTAAAGCAATGTTGCTTATAACGAAGCCGACCACAAAGGGCTATATCAGGGCTGTCATCGCACCAAAGTCAACTCACAAAATAAAAAAAATTTTAAAAACCTCATTCACACAACCAGACTGTTAAGAATTGGAAGAGGATGGCTGATAATTCATTTAGACGGACTTGCATTCAGTGCGGCTATGTCTATGTCATAAGCCTGTGGGTCTGTATAGCCTGTACTTCAGTTTACAGGATGGCTGATCATTTATTTGGACAGACTTGCATTCATTCAGTCTCATCATCATTTAATGGCATTTTTCTATGGGTAACATTTTTTTTTTTATACATCGCCTGAAATTTTGCACAGTGTATGCTATGAGTGTGCAGTCACTCATGGTTTCAGTGAAGGAACACCACCTCGTCTTATGTTGTAGGTGTACGGTCACCCACACCTGTCGCTTAAAAAAAGAACATTTATCCTTTAGCCTGACTAGACCAAGTCCACATGCACTAGACCAAGTCCACATGCACAAGCATGTACACTGTCAAACATTCACCATGACGTCTGTTACAGAGTCAATCAGCTGAGCCTGAGCACTGTGTAAGTCATTGTGTTGCACAGGCTTTTTTTTTTTTGTTTCCAGTGGATGTAAATGCAAAGACTTGTGTGTGTGTGTGTGTGTGTGTACGTCTGTGTGTTAGAGAGAAAGAGACACAGACACAGAGAGAGACAGTGTGAGCGCACGTGTGTGTGTATGTGTGCGTGCGTGTGTGTGCGTGTGTGCATGTGCATGTGTGCATGTGTGTGTGTGCATGTGTATGTGCGTGTGCATGCATGTGTGTATGTGTGTATAAGAGAATGAGATGGGAGAGAGAACAGATGTTCCAGCATCTTTAATGCTGGGGTACTGATGTGAAAGTAGTGTATGTGAACGGCTCAAAACATCTGTATATGCCCACAAGTGAAGGCTTTTCTGGTTCTGATGGAACATTTCAAAGGATACATATGTGCAGATACGTCTGTATAGTGACATATGCATGGCTGTCTATATAATGTAAATTGTCTAGCTGTGTCCCTACGTGTTCATGCATGTAGTCCATCAATTCATGACGCAGTTAGACTAATGAAAAAGCATCAACGAATAAGATGACAAGAATAACTTACTAGATCTATTTTATTGATGCAACCGTCTGCTCAACAGACGCGGTTAATTTTGATAGACTGGACAATTCATCCAAAGAATACACACACATGTGCGCATACACATACACTCACACACTTACAGGCACACATACACACACAGTCTCCCTCTTTTTCTCTGTCACACTCACACTTAGAAAACACACATACACCTGAGCCCAGACTTGCCCACTTTCATAATCAATCAAGGGTGTATGATATCACACACACACACACACACACACACACACACACACACACACATACACACACACGCACACACACACACACACACACAATACACGCACACTTGAGCCCAGACCCATCATACTTTCACTTGCTTGAAAAACAAAGTGTACAGAGTTTAATTTTCATCAACAAATTTAATGTTTGGGAAGGGGAAGGTGGACGACAACAAGGCAGTATGCAATACTAAGCACATTTCAAACATCTTTCTTGTGGTTCTGATGTCACGCTCTAAAAATAGAATATGATGAAGAAGGGGGTCACTGTGACCGATTTTGAAAGCTGAAGGACTCTGAAAATTAATTACACAGCAAGTCCTGATCATATGAAAGAAAATGAGCGAGAACTCTCTGGAGAAAAAAAAACAAAAATGTATGATGCTGCTAAAAAATGGCAAAAATCTAAAAATCCATCCCTTCCGATTTTCAGATGGAAAAGAGTTACATCATAAACGATTTGTATATTTTTTAAGAGTTTTTTTTTTTTTTAACTCCTACATTCAGCTGGAAAAATCACGCAAAAAAAAAAATTTACTGAACAAGGCAAACAAGGCAAGAAACATTCTATGCTCTTTAAAATCATCGTTTGTCAGCTATGGGGGACAAGACACAAAAACTCTCTTATATCTGTCTCGTGCTTAAGTGTGAGATCCTTGAAGCTAAAACATGGACAAGAAGAAGTACGATGTTCTGCATCTTCTTCCCTCTTAACCTTCACCAGATGTCACTCTTGACTACACAATCTGCATGTTGCAGGTGCCCCCAGTACCCCTACACTTGACACAGGCTTTACCATGTTCATCCCTTTTCAGATGTCAAGGGTCCTGATGGACACATAGTAACACTCAGCAGAAACTCCTAGTGAGTTTACACTTTTACAGAAAGGAACATTCATCAGAAACTCCTCGTGAGTTTACACTTTTACTGACAGTAACACTCATCAGAAACTCCTCATGAGTTTACACTTTTACAGATAGTAACACTCATCAGAGACTCCTCGCGAGTTTACACTTTTACTGACAGTAACACTCATCAGAAACTCCTCATGAGTTTACACTTTTACAGATAGTAACACTCATCAGAGACTCCTCGTGAGTTTACACTTTTACTGACAGTAACACTCATCAGAAACTCCTCATGAGTTTACACTTTTACAGATAGTAACACTCATCAGAAACTCCTCGTGAGTTTACACTTTTACTGACAGTAACACTCATCAGAGACTCCTCACGAGTTTACACTTTTACAGACAATGTGGGTCTGCCTGGGCCCATGTTCGATGCACTGAGGTTTCTGATGACCTCCCTTTGAAGTATGGGTTACCCAGTACCCGGGCTTCATTGAAAAAAATATATTTCAAATGATGCCATTGATCATTTTCTTTCAAATGATGCCCTTGATTCTTTCCCTTCTGATGCACCAGAACCAAAATTTGTGAACATATTGCAAACTGTTTTTTTTTTTTCTCAAGATGCCTAAAATTTCATCCTATATTGATCCAATGGTTCCAGAGATAATGAAGACCTTCTGGTGTGTTTGGATACAGGGGCAGCCCAGGAGGAATGGTGAAGGTTAAAGAAGTCGCAGTTCAGAAAGCAAAGCAGCTGAGTTCGATCTAGGGGTCTCAGACCAATCTAACAGCTTCACATACAACACGTTGGCAAATGTTATATCCCCTGGTGAGTACAAAAGAAAACTTGTTGTCCAAAGCCTTTCAGTAAAAACTGAATCAATGGTTCATGGCTTCCACACAGGACTTTCCAAAGAAAGCAAAATATGTCATACATCCAGCCTGTAAGGAAGTATTATCTCCAGTCTAATCCTGTATCAAGCTGCAATACCAACATAAAAACTAGATTCCCATGATACCTCAAATGCCTCTATCAGTCTATGAGAGCACATCAACAAAAATTCTGATTATGAAAATTCCGATAAAAAGAGTAACAGTAACATATAATATATATGTATCTATATATCTATACCTATATCAGTACTTGAATTAGCAAACAATGTGAAAAAACATGCAGACAACAGTTACCATCATCACCTTAAAATCTGCACTGATGGATCAGTGATTGATAGAACTGATTATGAAGGTTGATTTGTCACACCAAATTTAAGTACATGAAAATCATTCCACTTTGGAAGAAGGTTTTCACTAAGCAGCAGAACTATATGCCATACTTACGGCTTAAAGAATTAACCAACATATGCAACACACCAATGTCTCTCTTTAAGTTTGATCTCTGAATTTATTTTAAATCCATTTTGCAGTCATTACAACAGTGGGATGGTTAAGTTAGATGAGACTCGCTTTACTGCTTTTGTGTTGTTGTTGTTGTTGTTGTTGTTGTTGTTGTACCCTGGCTAAAAGACTCCAGGGATCATCCGAACAGCTGAAGTACTTGAACACTATGGTACAAATGCATCAGCTGGGGATGAGAACATTACATGTGTGACTGTTTTTAATTACCCCCGCCACGTGGGCAGCCACACTCCAACTTCAGGGGATTTTGGAGACTGATAAATGTTATGCTAGGAGCTTGTCACAACTGAAGACAATCCCCACATAACTATGCATAGCATAACATTTTGATGTAACCTTGGTCTTCTAGCCTGTCAATTGGCCTGACAAAGCCTTAAGCCAAGGCAGACTCACTTTATGAAATTAAATATTGAATACACTGTCAAAAATCACAATATATATATATATATATATATCAAAGACTTCTGTTCGTTGCATTATGGTTCAGAGTAGAATCAGGTGGCTGATTGCCTTTTAAAAGTGAAACTAAGCAAATTTTACAAGGAAATTAAAAGTAAATCCACTAGGTAACAGGGATGAACAAAAGTTTTACACGACAAAACACAATGCATTTAGACCTCTTAGGTCTTCGCATAATATCTTGCACACACGTAAAATCCCATCACCAACTTTCGGAAGAGTAGGCCAGTTTGGCCGTTGGTATGGATGACACGTTATACACAGCATGCACCCTGCGTAAGAAATGAAAAAAAAAAAAAAAAAAAAAAAAAAAAAGAATGAAGGAAGTAAAGAAACTGAGTGAACGATATTGACTGGATGACACGGGAAACGACTGAATGAAGCGCCAGCTGGCAGCTCTTCAGTCGGCACTACCCAGGTAGGCAGCCCGTTGTGTAAACGAGTGTTGATGAATAAGTGCAAATGGTGGATGTAAGCGCATTGAGTTGTGTAACAAGAAATGCGCTATATAAGTATTATACATTATTTTTATTTTTATTTCTTCAAGCAAGTTTTGCCTGAAGAAAACCTAAGAGGTTAGAACATGTTGAGTATTGTTTTGCAATTAGTTTGTTCCTGTTCTCTGGTGGACTTACTTTAATTTTCTTTTAAAACAGATTTCAATTTCCGCCTGCAGTTTGAAACTGAAAACAAGCAGTGAGCGTGGATACCTCAAATGTTCAAAAACTGTTTACTACAATTTTCATATACAGAAACATTTCAAGAACTGCAAACATGTTTGGGAAAAAAAAAACATTCTTGTGAAAAGTTCGATACACTGCCCTTCTGCCTAAGACGTTTAGCTAAGACAGCTATCAAGTCCAGGTCAAAGACATGGGACACAAAACCTTCTCATGATGTGGCATATATATTACCTGCAATGGGCCTGATGTGGCATATATTACCTGCAATGGGCCTCTGATGTGGCATATATATTACCTGCAATGGGCCTATTTCTGTGCACCACCTTTTGCTGGGGTTTGTCCAGTTCTAACAAGGAGCTTCTGGTGCTCTGGCAATAGAAGACTATTTTGAAGACCATTTCTTTGAAGACAGGACAAAACAAAGCATTTCACAAATGTTGAAAAGCGACTTATTACTGACAACCTTTTGAGAACAGGACCAGACGCTAGGAAGAGTTTCAAGCCTGGGAGAGACAGAGGGAGAAAGGGGAAGGGGGAGAGGGGGGAGAAAGAATCAGAAAGCAAAAGAGAGGTGGATGAGGGGGGGGGAGGGGGGGGGGGGCAGGAGGGTAGAGTTTCCAGAGGAAAGCTGACGGTTCTTCAATGAGGATTGAAACAGAGGTCATCTTAATTCAAAAGTAGCTATTTTTATTATACAAGGTGAGGTCAATATTAACAGAGGCAGGAGTGGGGATGTCACAAATGAGGCCCTGTCTGGGGTATGGTGGCAACAGAGGCAACACCCTGGTTAGAGGGCTTTGGGAAAAGGAGTGGTGGGAGATGGAGGGGGTGGAGGAGTGAGGCAAAGTCCCCCCAGACACTGAAGGTAATGTAGATTCTTTTTTTCTTTGTGTGCACCAAAGGCCTCTCCTCAAGGCTAACAAGGTGTCCGTTCACTAAATTACGTACATAAATCTTCCCCTACGCAAAAACAGGAGGGGGGTTGGGGGTACGCCTGTGTGATCAGAACCCATTATCTCCTTCGGCACTGTCAACCCCACCTCCTCCCCCTCCCCTTCCATTAAACACCCCCTCCCTGCTCTCCCCCTCGCCTGAGCGAACTTCTTAACACAGTCGTGTGATCTGCTTCACTTCAGCACTGTTTCATTTATCTGCTTCCTCCTCAAACACACTGGACAGCATGACAGTGTCCAAATCTCTCCTGTGTCATCGCTGACAGCAGTTAGGTTCTGTATTATTCTGCCCTTAGTCACTGACACGGTGTCACAAATGGGGACTTGCTCAACTAGGCCTTTGCTGACATTTCTTCTGCGATTGCTGCAGGCACAGGCCCCCTCAGCTTGAGCGCTTTGTCCAGCGAGGACAGGGTTTTGTTTTATTTTTCAGAGTGATACTTGACAAGTCAGGGGAGGCAAAAAGATACTTCATCACCAACTGGTTGTCCCTGGGAGGAAGGCGCTGCTCCCCCTTACCCCTAGATCCCAAGTACTACACCAGCGAGGTCATTTCGTTGGATACTGATATCAACTGGATTGAGCTAGTGTGCACTGGTGCGCTGTCTCAAACAAGAATAAGCATTCTAAGGTTCCATCAATGAAACGATAATTTGTGTATAATAAATCTGCACATTATTCAAAGTTTATGAACATAGTTGTGCGCAACTGCAATATATACATTGTAAAGTTTAAGGTACACAAATTATGATGTACAATACAAAGATTTATTCACAAAAATGTATGTAGAAGTATATGTGTGCACGGTGAACGCATGCAAGTGTATGTGTGTTTCCAGGGTGTGTGTGTGAATGTGTGTGTGTGTGTGTGTGTGCACCAGATATTACAAGAATTTGCACTATATGTCCTTCAAAATGAATTTGGGGATAATGTTCATATCAAACATAATACATTTCAATGTCCAGAGTAAAACTGATATCAAAATTCTTCAGAAAAAAAACAAACACATCAAATTTTCACACTTTTGTTTGATAGTTTAAAAAAAAAAAAAAAAAAAAAAAAAAAGACTTGAAAAGATGCTTTGCCTTCGGAAAAAAAACCCAAACTTGTATCAGTTTTTTCTTTTTTCAATTTAGATTTGCCCTGTCAATGAGCATTTCATGATGTGATCACAGACTTTGCCATTTTTCATTTTACATTTCCCACCGCCCATAGCTTAGACTTTGCCATTTTTCATTTTACATTTCCCACCGCCCATAGCTTCTCTGATCTTTCTCGTTATTTTCTTGTTATTACTAATAGAACTGTTTGTTACAGTTCATTTTCAAGTATCCTGTTTGGAGTATCTGAAGCAATATTTTTCTCATTCTTATGCACACGCGGGTTCTGTTTATCTCTTACACGAGTCTAGTTTAAGTCTTATAACGCATGCGTGTGATTCAATACCCCAATGACAACCAATTCATTCACAAAGATAACATCTACTGTTGGGCACCAACACACTGAAGTTGTTGATGTTCCACTCCTCGTCATCAAAAAAGCTCACTTTATCCCCCCTGGCAGAATTGAACGTTGACAATTTCAGAAATGTTTCGGCTTTATCATAGCCGCAAATGATCACATTTCCCTTACGTGCGTATTCAGGTTTCACCACAGCTTTGTCTGCCTGCGTACCATCCACGTCATCCCATGCGCCCAATGTGAACACATCAGTCAGTCCCAGTCGGTCCACTTCCAACAGCAAAGTGTCCAAGTTGAGGGCTGACGGCCTTATGGCGCTAATGATGTACAGCTTGCAGTGGCGGTCACGCTTGAGGTGCAACAAGAACTGCTTGGACACTCGGCAAGACAGCTGTTGGGTCTCCTTGTTGTACAGCTTCAGAGTATTGTCCCAGTCAAACACCACATGAGCTCTGTCTTCTATCATGTCATCACAGATGTCCCTGGTAGCTTGGATGTAAGGACCTGAAACCTTTGCTGGCCACTGATTAACAGTAAATGAGCTTTTGTTTGAAAAGGTTTGGTTTGTCCTCTTACCAGGTTCTCGGAGAACTATCCCGAAGTGCTGAGAGTTCAGTTGTGTGGGTATGGCACTTGTCACAGCATACTTTCCAAAATCAGTTGTTGGGAATTCCAGATCCATCTCTGAGCTCTCTACACCGCAGTCAGCCTCCACATCTGTGTCAAGAGTGCTTGATGCCATGCCAGGATAAGGTCTGCTGTGCGACATGTTCAAACGAGATCTGGTTCTGAAAGTTCTTTGTTCGATCTGGTCCCCCTTACCGTTTCAGTCCATAAATTCGTATAAAAAATAAATAAATAACAAAACCACTGTTTTAATCTGCGTTTGAACTCTTTAAAAGTTTATTTTCATTTATTTTCTAACGTATCCAACTCTTCAACAAGCAACGAAAACAGTCTTGGAATCAAGTGACGAAAACAGTCTTAGACGTTTTCTTTTTCAATTTCTGCCCACGTCTCTGCTGTCGCAGGGCCTGTTCCGCAAGTTAATGCTATCCAAGTTTCTGCTTGCCCATCACTATGATCACGTTCGGCGTTCCGTAGGCAGTTAACCTGAAATTCAAGATGGGGGGCTGTGTTTCGCTAAAACAACCACCACACAACTTCTTTTCAACACGCGTACAGTGTCACTGCAGTCCAAAGGTCTCTTGTTTCTTTTGATCGCTCCCGAGTTTAAGGCTCACCGACTTCGGTCCAGGATGCAGGTCTCCGGGTTTTCATACCGTTCGTGTACACATACCCATTGCTTAATTCGTATTATTTGCTTAGTCGATGCATTACGGGATTTTTTTTTTTAACTTCTTGTGACTGGTGGGAAGAACCGTAGCAATGTTTCCCCAGAGAATACGGAAGCCGTTTCACTTTCGCTAGGTCATACGCGGGGAGAAGGGAGGGAGGGAGGGAGGGACGGATAACCTCTAGAGTGTAAAAATTACTAAGTACAGGTTCTGTACTGTCGTGTTGTCTTGATAATTAAATACAAATGCGAAACAGTTTATGAGTAAAATGGGTATATTAGTCATCAAGCGGTCTACGTAGTTTGTGTCTTGGAGATTTTCTGCTGTATCAAGGGAGATAACGCTAGGCCTAATCACTAGCCTATTTACCTTCGTGTTGTAATGAACACAACTTCGTCCTTACCTTCCGATCAAAACTAAATGAATGGTACAGTATAAGACAATATGCGGAAATAATGAACAGTTAAATCAATGAATAACTTGTAAGTGAAGAAATAAGATGTCATAACAACTTTGGTTTACACCCTTTGCTTGGTTTCACCAGAGACGTGAACTACGTCTCTGTAGTAGTAGTTGTAGTAGTAATAGGGACAGGCTATTTGCCTAGGCCTCACGGCCTATATACATCCCCTCTTTGACATCATAATGTGTTGTGCGCATTTTATCTCATATTTAGCTTCAAATGGGCCTCAGTCGTCATAATCCACAAATAATTCTTTAAATTTGGGTATTTCATCCAAAAAATTCTTGAAATAGTTAGTATTTTGTGCAAATTTTATGTTAGTACGAAGTGCATTCCACAAGGGGCAACTCGGTGTGAGTAAATGTTTTTCCTTTTGTTAGTGCGGCAGTATTGTATAAAAATCTTGCCTTCAGTATTCCTTGTGTTGTTGTTTCTTGAAGGAATAAACAATGAGTCAATGCTTATGTCATCAATACCATTAAATATCTTATATGTCTGGATAAGATCCCCCCTTGTCCTTCTACCTTTCAAAGAGTATAAATTCAAATATTTCAATCTTTGTGCATATGACATATCTTTGCATTCTTTTAATAGCTTTGTTGCACGTCTTTGAACACTTTCTATTTGTTAGACTGTCTTTTCAATTGAGGACTCCATATTGCATTTGCATATTCCAAATGAGGTCTAACAAAGGATTTATATAGTTTTAAGAATATTTCCTTGTCTAAATAGGAGAAACTTCTTTTAACTATTCCCAACATTTGATTTGCCTTGTTTACTATTTTATTTATGTGTAAGTCAAAAGACAACATAGTATCAAAAGTCACTCCCAAATCTTTTTCTTCTTTTAGTGCAGTTATTTCCTGTAAGCCATCATTATACCTCATATAGTAAGTGTGCTCTTGATTATTTTTACCAATGTGTAGAACACCACATTTTGATACATTAAAATACAGATTCCATACTTCTGACCAGTCTTGGAGTTTATAAATATCATTTTGTAAATCTACGGAATGGGATGTATCGTCATAAAGTTTCGTATCGTCAGCAAATATTTTACAAGTACTATTTAATGATAATGGCATGTCATTTATAAAGACCATAAATAGTATTGGGCCTAAGATACTCCCTTGAGGTATACCACTTAGAACCTTAACTTTACCTGATCTTTCTTCACCCACTCTTACATACTGAACTCTGTCATATAGAAAACCTTGTATCCATTTTAGTAGATTTCCTGTTATGCCATAAGCAGCCAGTTTAACTAGTAACCTTTCATGTGGTACAGTATCAAAAGCTTTTTTAAAATCTAGATACAAAACATCAACATTATGACCATCATCTAATAACTTTGTCATGTTGTCTATTACCTCAAGTAATTGTGTTACACAAGAACGTTTCTTACGGAATCCATGTTGGCATTTTGCATACAAGTTATTATCTGTAAAATGAGTTACCACTTGATCTCTAATTATACTCTCCAATACTTTACAAGTGACACACGTTAGGCTGACCGGTCTATAGTTTCCTGGTTCAGCCCTTGACCCCTTCTTAAATATGGCTGTTACTTCCGCTAATTTCCAGTCCTGAGGTAAGATACCCGTCTCTAACGTTTTATTAAATAGTATACATAGGGGAAGTGATAATTCTATATTTAGTTCTTTTAAGACTTTTGGAGGAATTTGATCTGGTCCTTGCGCCTTTTTTGGGTTCAAATTGATTAATTTATCTCTGACCGCTTTGGGGGTTACCATTACTTCTGCCAAAGATATACCATCTGAATATGTACATTCCTCTAATTTTGGTATATTAGACCTGTCTTCCCGTGTAAATACACTAGAAAAGAATTTATTTAGAGTTTCTGTTTTTTCTTTATCACTTGTTGCTAAAGAGCCATCAGGATTATTTAGATCTGTGTGCAAGTTGTGCTCATGGCTGTGTTTCAAAGCAAGCCACATGGGCATGTCAACCCCTCAGCCACTGGGCTGCCTGCAGCAGGTATGCAAGTCTTCTCACATGGTTGCTCTGAACCAGAGGCATGCAGTGCCACCGCTGTCTGATGATTTCAGCGTGGCACATTCAAAGTCTGTGTCCTCTGCCCACACCCAAACCCCTCCCTGCAGCGATGCAGTCGCTCTTGCATGACCCAAATTACTGACTTCTATGGAATATCTTAGAACACGTTTCTTTGACCCCAGCATAGTTGCTTATAAAACACAATGTCATGAACAAAAAACAAATGGAGATGACCACTTACGCCCACGAATCCAGTGTTTTGGGTTTAGATCGTTTCCGGCTTTGATGACTGTACTCAAAGTTGATCAGCTTGGCTTATTGTATGCATAGCATGTTACTTACGCATATTATAAGGACAAATACAATGCTGCACTGTTTGCTGTGAACCCAGGAGCAAAGTTACAATGACATTAAAACCTAAATTCAAGACAACTGTTTTTGTATGAATTTTTCTAAATATCACACTGAAGGCTGGGTTAGCCCCTGACTTCTTGAGATGAAATTTGAAAAATTAATGATAAGGCTCAGCTGAAAAATGTAGACAAATGAATCACAAAACTAAACATGATGCGTTTCGACCTCTTAGGTCTTCTTCAGGCCAGATACACAACACTCAGGACAATGAAAATGAACGAGCAATCACTTGTTTTCATCCAATTCTGCACAAGATGGGCGTTGAATGAAAACCAAGAGCGTATGTGCTTGTGTAAGATCAAAACTGATCCATGTAGCTTGATGTGTGTGTATGTATGTGTGCACACATGTGTGCATGGACTCTGTGTGCGTGCGTGTGTGTCGGAGGAAGAAAGAGAAAGAGTGTGTATGTATATATGTGTGTATGTTTGTGCATGTACGAGTGCACACTTGCCTCACCATCTCACTCTCAACCCATCTGGGACATCCTCACCCCACCCTTACACTCCCTCTCTCTCTCTCTTCACTCACCTTAGATGTTTAGCAGCTGCTACAATCTGTCTTTTGGTTTCATCTCCTTCTTTTAACTTCTCCACTGAAAATGTTAATGATATCACACAGTGTACATAAAATCCTGTGTGCCATCATGCTGTGCATATCAAAAAGAAAGTCGGTAAACATGCTACATTCTGTACCTAAAAACCTCCATGATTTCACATTCTCGTATTTTCATTTCTATATATATCTAAAAAATATGCACCAATGATGTCATTTTCTGTATTTAAAATCAATTCCTTTACTATATCATGTCTTAAAACATCAATAGCTAAAGACATCATTAATATCCTATATCCTATAACATGCCTAAAAACCTTAATGATGTCAGATGCTGTTTAAAAATTCACACACACACACACTCTCTCTCTCTTATTATTTTGACTCATTTCTCACTGAAACTGGCCAAAGAAGAGTCCATAAAACAAGTATCACAAGCCTGCTCCCAGTGCCTGCCTACCGTCTAACCCAGTTTCCATTTCAGATTCACCAAGGAGCTGTCACTGCTTGCAGACCAGTCCATTATTATATGCTACACCACAACTGCTCAGTTTGAAGACCACACTGCGCATAATTGACGGCTCATAGATACATACCAGTCAATGGCAAACATGAGAGGAAGGGCTCTTGAATATGACATAGCAGATGCCTGACCAACGCATTACCCCACTGCCTTGGTCAGACCTGGAGTACCAAACTAACATTGTCTGTGCCACTATCATTACCCCACTGCCTTGGTCAGACCTGGAGTACCAAACTAACATTGTCTGTGCCACTATCATTACCCCACTGCCTTGGTCAGACCTGGAGTACCAAACTAACATTGTCTGTGCCACTATCATTACCCCACTGCCTTGGTCAGACCTGGAGTACCAAACTAACATTGTCTGTGCCACTATCATTACCCCACTGCCTTGGTCAGACCTGGAGTACCAAACTAACATTGTCTGTGCCACTATCACATGTGTGTTAACATGAGTGAGCTCATGTGTGTGTGTGTGTGTGAGTGTTTGTCTGTGTGCGTGCCTGCGTGTGTGCATGGGTGGGTGGACGCAGGGTGGTTGGGTACAGGCCCATGTGTGTGTGTAAGCCAGTGTATACGGTTTGTGCATGATCGTGTGTGTGTGTGTGTCTGAGTCTTGTGTGTGTTGGGTACAGGTCCATGTGTGTCAGTGTATATGGTGTGCGCATGAATGTGTGTGTGTGTGTGTGTGTGTAATCTGTAGATTTGTGTGAGCATGCTCCTGCATGCATGTGTGTGTGTGTACACATATGTGGGTATGTGTACCTGTGTATATAAGCATACATGCAGGTGTATGTGTGTGTGTGCATGTGTGTGTTTGAATGTGTGTGTGTGTGTGTGCTCTCACATGCATGAGTGTGTATGTGTGTGCACGAGAGTGTGCGTATTTGTGAGTGTGTGTGTGTTTGTGAGAGTGCGTGTGTGTGTGTGTGTGTGTGTGTGTGTGTGTGTGTGTGTGTGTGTGTGTGTATGCATTTGATTATTTGTGGGGAAAGAATGTTCATCAGATGACAGTTATTATAGATCAGTAACAACAACATATATGATGGTGATGAAGATTGTGGTCAAAATCAACTGGGATGAACGTGCTAATGAAACTAATAATGATAGTAAGAATAATTATAATAGCAAAAGTAATACTAACAGCAATGAAAAAGACACAAACTAAAACAGAAAGCATTTTACAATAAAAGTATTAGTAAGATAATCAATGGACAAACAGAGGTATCAAAACTTCTTAACCGCTCCCTACACCCACCCCCCACTCCCCACATTCCCTCTATAACAGCATGTGGAACGTGAGAGATGCGCGACCATGCATACCATCTGTTACCAACACAACCCCTACCCCACATGAACATGCATGCCTTTGCATCGCGCATAAGACAACTATCTTATTCTCTCCATCTCTCAACACTGCAGGCCCACAGGCATCAACAGCCCACTGGCATCAACAGCCCACTGGCATCAACAGCCCACAGGCATCAACAGCCCACTGGCATCAACAGCCCACTGGCATCAACAGCCCACTGGCATCAACAGCCCACTGGCATCAAAAAGCCCACAGGCATCAACAGCCCACAGGCATCAACAGCCCACTGGCATCAAAAAGCCCACAGGCATCAACAGCCCACAGGCATCAACAGCCACCTGGCATCAACAGCCCACAGGCATCAACAGCCACCTGGCATCAACAGCCCACAGGCATCAACAGCCCACTGGCATCAAAAAGCCCACAGGCATCAACAGCCCACAGGCATCAACAACCCACACGCATCAAATGCCCATGGTTACAAAGCTGAGGTCCCCCATGATAATAATTATAATAATAACAACAGAGCATTCATAAAGCGCCTTGAACCTGTGATGCACCCCAGTATGTGTTTCTTTCAAGGCAAATGACCAGTGCATCAAAAGATGAATATGAATAAACAGACAAATCAACAGATTTATCAAACAATAAATCATTGCCATTATATGTTTCACACACACACACACACACACACACACTCACACAAAACCATGTGTACACACTGACATATAAACTCACATACAAAATGTTGGGGTGCATGTGTACACACACCCCACACACACACACACACACCGACCCTTACATACTCGCATCGAATGACTCTCCACATTAAACACTTGCATCACTTCACTGGTACACACTTATGAGAGCAAATATGTTTGCAGTAAAAACTGGGGATCCTGAGAAATTCAAAGTCTGTTATCTCCCTTGACATGTGTTGAGTCATTTGAACCTGCCACTGGAAAAGCCCAGAACGAGTCTGCCCCATTCTCTAGGAGACTGTGCAGTGTTGGCCTTCAGATTACTCCAACACTGGGTTGGTTAGTGATGCTTCTTGCTCTTCCTTTAAGTCTGGGTGTGCAGCCACCACCTCTCCTGATGTTCAGCTCTGAAAGATGGTCTATGGTATAGTGACTTTGATCTTGTTTGTTGAGGTGATTTTTTTTTTTTAGATTTCTCACCATATCAGAGTGGCCAACCTGTAATCCAGTTCTTATTGTTGCCTTGCCTGCCAGCGTGTCTGCTCTCTCATTGCCTTTGAAACCTGCATGTCCAGGGCAGTACATCCACATGAATCCCTCCGATGGAAGGCTACACAACACTTCATGCCAAGGAGGGCTTCACATTCCACTTTTTGGAGCTTCATGGAGTCAGTCAGTATCATGGCTTCTTGAGTTCTAAGCTGGTCTGTGGATGAGAGCCAGTGGAGTGCTTGTATTACTACTTCTACCGCCATTGCTAAACTTGCAAGTTATTCAACTGTATGCACCATTTGTCTTCCTGGATAGTTCGGCCATTTTGCTTCGCTGTGTATCCTCAGTCTGACTTACCTTTGGTGACCGAGCCATTGGTGTATATAACAGCATCTTCTTTTATGCTGAGATTTTCCATCTGCACCTGAATTTCTGCATTGGTTTTGCCCTCTGACCATTCTCAACAGTGTCTTCCTAACTCTGGAGCAACGGCAGTTTGGTAGAGGTGTTTGAAGTGTTCTGGATACTTTTCCCGTTCCTTTGTGTCTTGGAGTTCCGATCATTGGCAGACAAGCTGTACATTATTGTTTTCTGCCTGTCGCATCCATGATTCTCCACAACCTAGACAAGCCCTTTTTGTTTCCTTGACTGCTTGCAGGTTGTGGGTTTGGGGGATTTTAAGTGCTCTAAAATACGCCTTTACCTGTTCTAGCTTGTGTCGGACCTGCACTGAAGAAAGGTCATGCAGGTAATGCCTAGTGTTTTAACTGGTGCATCCTCCATGGCGTTTGTACTGTGTTTCCTTCCATGCGATGATAAAACCGCCAGAACTGAGTGAGCGATGTCTCTAAATCAAGTGACTCACAAAATTGTTTCTATACTGTACACATTTTCATGATGTGATTACGACGCATGAAAAGAGTAAACAGCATTACAAACAGTTATCAGTTAGTAACAATGCGCTAATAAAATCAATAATCATAACACTTACTTATCATGATGTGTGTGTGTGTGTGTGTGTGTGTGTGTGTGTGTGTGTGTGTGTGTGCACATGCGTGCGAGAGAAAGACAGAGCGAGAGATGGAGGGAGCGAGACAGACATTGTCCAAATTTCACACATCTCAATCTTTGAAAAATGTGGAGAGAACCTGACTCTGAGAGTTATCTTCCCCAGAATTTTTTTTTTCTTTTTCCTTTAATTTCTGTAAATGCAGTTGCAAGGCAGTTTCGATTTCTTCCTTTAAAAAAAAAAAAATCCGGATTATAGAGTTAAGTAGCCTAAAAAAAAAAAATCCGGTTATAGAGTTAAGTAGCCTAAAAAAAAAAAATCCGGATTATAGAGTTAAGTAGCCTCAGTAGAGTTGCATACAGACTGAATTTGGGGTTTACAGCTGTTGACAGCTTTCTGTAATACAACATCACAAATGGAGGATTAACTGAAATTTTGTATTCTAGGTGTTTGGGGCCATGCATCTTAATTTTTCAAATATTTGTCTTTTCATATTTGCAGATTTGGCTGCAACCTCTCAGTCAGGGGGTAGGTAGCAAGACCATCTTGTAATCTCATGTGTAGTGTCAATACATGCCTGGGGAAAAAAATCAATAATTCAAAAGTGGCAAGGTTAAATTCACAGCTATTCACAAGTTGTACACTAATAATCAGTCTAACTATACCTGCAAACACAGACACACACACACACACATATACACTTGCACGTGGGAACCGCCGATTTGTCGCACACGCCGATTTGTCGCACGTGCGACAAATCAGCTGAAAAAGGGGTGTGCTGAACCGCCGATTTCTCGCACAAGCCGATTTGTCGTACGTGCGACAAATCGGCGGTTCAGCCTCACGCTGCTTTGTCACACATGTATAGTGTGTGTGTGTATGTGTGTGTGTGTGTGTGTCTGTGTGTGTGTGTGTGTGTGGTGAATGGGAGAGAGAGAGATGAAAAGACAGAGAGAGACAGAGAGACAGATTGAGAGATGAAATGAAAATGAAATGAAAAATGAAATGAAATGAAATGAATGAAATGAAAAGTCTTTTAATTATTTTGCAAAAATAGCAAATAGCTTTCAGGAGACCGTGGGAACCTATAGTATATTGGGCGCCACTCATTCTCTCTCTCTCTCTCTCTTTCTCACACACACACACACACACTGTCTGTCTGTCTGTCTGCCTCTCTCTCTCTCTCTCTCTCTGTCTCTCTCTCTCTCTCTCCCATTCACCACACACCAAAACACACACACACACTATACATGTGCAACAAAGCAGCGTGAGGCTGAACCGCCAATTTGTCGCATGTATGACAAATCGACTTGTGCGACAAATCGGTGGTTCAGCACACCCCTTTTTCCGCTGATTTGTCGCACGTGCGACAAATCGGCGTGTGCGACAAATCGGCGGCTCTCAGCACGTACGCATCACATGCACACAAACTGACAAATAAACACACACGTGTGCACACACACACACACACACACGCATGCACACATGCATGAACCCCATCCACTCTCTCCTCAAGCATAGCCACACCCTTTTTTGCTGCCCCTTCCGGGGGCCGGAATAGCTCAGTGGTAGAGCGCCGGACTCGTAATCTTGGGGTTGTGGGTTCAAATCTCCGCCAGGCTGTTTCGGTACAGAGGGATTTTTCCCTTGGAGTTAACATTGGTTCTGACTCCATTCCCCATACAGTCCTTCGAATGAGACTATAAACCGAGGTTCCGTGTGTGAACGCATGCATAACATCTTGCACACATGTAAAATCCCATCACCAACTTTCGGAAGAGAAGGCCAGTTTGGCCGTTGGTATGGATGACACGTTACACATAGCATGCACCTTCCCTGAAGCTGGAGTACGGCTGCCTTAATGGCGGGATAAAAAAAAAACGGTCATACACACAAAACTCCACTCCCTTTGTTGGGTTGATGGGATTAATCCTTGCCTGTCTATACAGGGAGTGTCCGCAGGAGTATTAGCCTGCGTACGCAGAAGAAGAAGAAGAAGAAGAAGCTGCCCCTTCCCCACACACACATACATGGAGAATGGAGAACATCTGTGACATGAAAGGGAGATAAGGAAGAGCTTAGGTGGCACAGTGAGGGCCAGGAATGCAGGAACTTTACCTTCACAAACTTCTCGTGTGTGTGTGTGTGCAACAAAAAGGTCACAGATTATTTCTTAAAATGTGCCAGTTGCATAAAATCGCAAGGCAATCATTATCTCAGCCTCACCTCGGGACTGAAGAATCAATATCATCACCTATCCCTTCACACACATCAATGACTGATATCCTCACAATGAAAAAGAAAATGCATGAATAGCTTAAATCATTACTGCCATCAGAAAAATCAAACTGGTGTGAACTTGGAAAACTTGACACGCTCTCAGAAAACCTTATCCAATAAAATGAGAGCGGTTAGTAATCTCCTCTTCTGTGAAGTTCGAGGCTCATGCGCACCTTAAATATATACACACACCCATCCCACACATACACTGGGCTGCTGGTAATGCTGTGCCGCTGTGTTAACAACGTAGCTATCAACAGAGGTAGTGCTGGAGGGGACCACCTCTAAAGTTACAAATTTATTCACAAAATCCCTTTACATAGTCATCATGAAACACAATTTCATTTTGTCTTTTTCTTCTTTTTTGCTGCGCACCTTTTTATTTTTTTATACAATGAACAAACTCTAATCTCATCTTGAAAGAACTTGTCACAGACACAGCCCTGGTGTTTTCATTCTATCCTCATCACCACCAAAACGACCTGTTTGTACACGACACCAGGCCTTTTTCCCACATGGCTGCCACTCAGCAGCACAATTTTTGATTATACTAATCTATTGCCTATCATTATTGCCCTGGTTTGGGCCGGACTGTCGACAAATCAAATCACTGTGGGGCATTTCGTTCCACTGCCTATCTCCTCACCAATGTTTCTCAGCAGCCTCAAGCCAGGGGTACTGCTAGCCTGAGGCAGCCCTGTCCTGAATGGGTTACAGCACACTTGACATGAGGTACAGTAAGCCCAGATAGAATTGTTTGAATAACGAGTTAGGGGGCCGGAATAGCCCAGTGATAGAATGCTGGACTCATGATCCTGGGGTTGCAGGTTTGAATCTCCGCCGGGCCGTTTCAGTACAGGGGGATTTTTCCCTCAGAGTTAACAGTGGTTCTGACTCCATTTTCCATACAGTCCTTCGAATGAGACTATAAACCGAGGTTCCGAGTGTGAACGCACGCATAACATCTTGCACATACGTAAAATCCCATCACCAACTTTCAGAAGAGAAGGCCAGTTTGGCCGTTGGTTTGGATGACATGTTACACATAGCATGCACTTTCTCCAAAGTTGGAGTATGGCTGCTTTAATGGCGGGATAAAAAATGGTCACACACAAAACTCCACTCCCTTTGTTGGGTAGATGGGATTAATACTTGCCTGTCCGCACAGGGAGTGTCCGCAGGAGTATCAGCCTGCGTACGCAGAAGAAGGAGTTAGAGAAGGAGGGAAAAATACAAAGCCAGGAAAAAGCAGTCGATGGTAATACCTAGGCTAATGAAATTTCAGAAAACTCTTCCCTTCCATGTGTAAAATGCTGACCGCTGTACCCTGCATGGTCAGGCATGGCGGAGCTTTCTGTTTCTCCAGTGCCTTGTAGGTAAGAGAAAAAAGTAGTGTTTGTGTAGTTTTTTGTGTGTTAAATTTGTTTGTGTGTTTTCTTCCTAGATTACTTTATCGAAATGTTGGAACGCTTTTTATGTGCAGTTCTTCTTTACGTACTTATATTTGTTCTTTGTTTTTGATCTCCCTCCCCCCTCCCCCACCCCGACTTGTATCATGAATTATATACATTTTTTTTTTTAAATGGATGTCAAGCCACTAATGATAACAACTTGACTGATGCGCAGGATCCCTGTTTGTGATCATCATACACCAGACAGCATGGGGCTGTGTCAAAAAACGAAACAAAAACAAAAAAAGAATTGTTTGAAAACCAAAATGACGGCTCAGGTGTTTTAGCCACACTGACTGAATATTTGAGGACTGCCTGGGTGAAAGAGAAATGTACACAGTCATCCGTTTCCTCTCAGGCTCTGCATCAGACTGACAGAAGACACCGACATGTTGGCTGTCAGGGACTCTTCCACAGCAGGTACCAACACATCTGTTTTCACAACTCTCAGCACTACAGGCGCCAATGCATCTACAGCTAAGCGAGTTGCACTCATCAGCATCACTATGGCAGCAGCAGGCTCACTCTTGCTCATTTCTACAGCAAAGCTGTCATTCTCTCAAGCAAAAAGCCGAGTTTGGGCTAGACTCCAATGGACCATTACTTGCTCTGAGATTCCAGTATCTTTTTCAAAAGTCATCAGAATTTGTAGTTACAAGTCAAAGTTATTGTTGTTTTTTTTCTCTATTCTTTTTCCTTCCAAAAGCATCTTTATTCACAAATAACATACACAATCACACACATAATAAGATGAACAAAATTAAAGAGAAAACAGAAAAAGTACAAATCAAATGAAATATGAGTCATGATTTTATAAGTATACGTTCCTTAAAGGGCAGGTAACAAAAGCACTTGACAGACAAACAAACTTTCAAGCGCAGAGAGAGAGACAGACAGAAACACAGAGAGACAGACAGAAACACAGAGAGACAGACAGAAACACAGAGAGACAGACAGAGAGAGAGAGAGAGAGAGAGAGAGAGAGAGCATACGAGGCTAAGTCATGTGTTTTGTCATGAAAGCTGGCACTGGGTGGCTTGCAATCCTTATTTAGGTTCATAAAGGCTCTGTACAATTTCCAGCGGGCCTGTAAAGACCAGCATGGTAGAAACTGTTCAGTTAAACATCTCATGGGCGAACCGCCCAGAGAACGTTGACAAACGAGTCACAAGACGAAACACAACTAGTTTCGACCTCTTAGGTCTTCATCAGGTGAGACATTAACGAATAAAACAATGAAAATTCACTTACCCTACGAAGTGATCTGAAGCGATCAAAGCTAAGTGAATTTTCATTGTTTTATTCGTTAATGTCTCACCTGATGAAGACCTAAGAGGTCGAAACTAGTTGTGTTTCGTCTTGTGACTCGTTTGTCAACGTTCTCTGGGCGGTTCGCTAACATTTATTTAAGATTTGTTTAGATTTCCGCCTGCAGTCCTCTCGCTTTGCAACTAGATCTCATGGGCACTATTTTAGAGCCAGTTTCCTCAGGAAATGAGTCAGAATTCCCTGAAACAAGGCGAGGCTTACCTCCTCAGGTGAGCCTTGTTGAAAATTCTGATGAATCTCTCGCTGCACACTGGAAAAGTGCCTGTGCTCTCCCTTGTTTATACCCCCCCCCCCCCCAATCCCCCTCCACCCCCCAGGAAAACACGGCTTTTCAAATGCCAAAATAAATCACTTGTTTGTGTGTAAGATGAATAAATCAGTAATTTCTGTTTAAGTTAAGCCAAAGTAGACCAGTCTCCTGAGTTTAAGCCACATTAAATCAGTTATTTGTCTTTAAGACAAATTAAATCAGTTATCTGTCTTTAAGCCAAAGTAAATCAGTTATTTGTCTTTAAGCCAAAGTAAATCAGTTATTTGTGTTTACTCCTTGTACTATCAACACTGATGTGGACCTGTAGAGCTTTTCTCAACCTGTGGAGCTTTTCTCAACCTGTGGGGCTTTTCTCAACCTGTGGGGCTTTTCTCAACCTGTGGGGCTTTTCTCAACCTGTGGGGCTTTTCTCAACCTGTGGGGCTCTTCTGAACCTGTGAGGCTCTTCTCAACCTGTGGAGCTTTTCTCAACCTGTGGGGCTTTTCTCAACCTGTGGGGCTTTTCTGAACCTGTGGAGCTTTTCTGAACCTGTGGGGCTTTTCTCAACCTGTGGAGCATTTCTCAACCTGTGGGGCTTTTCTCAACCTGTGGGGCTTTTCTCAACCTGGGGGGCTTTTCTCAACCTGTGGGGCTTTTCTGATGTGCACTTTGCCATTGTTAAGCGACAACTTGGTCAGAATTTTCAACAAGACTCAGCTGCTAAGGTAAACCTTCCTTTGTCTCGGTAATTTTTTTCATTCTATCTTTAAACACATAATTTTCACTGCATTCTGTACGTAAAAGTACCAATTATGTCACACTCAGTACCTAACTAAAAAAAGCACAGCTCTTTTAAGCAAACACATGAACACATCAAAAAAAAAAAAATTTAACGTAACAGCAAAACAAAATCAAGAACAACAGATGAAAAAGCTCAACAAAACATTTCAATCTGACATACAGCCCTAAAGCTCATCTTAATAAATGCGTAGTATGCATTCAAAAAGCAAAAAAAAAAAAAAAGGCAATAACATATTCTGTTTGTTACAGCGAAACTGAGAAAAAGGTGTACTGTTCATTGCTTGGTGCCAGCTGTTTGATCAAAGTGACATAAACCAAAAGATTAAAGTTCTCTTTAACCTGGAACATCCAAGGTGATGTTTTGACCGTGTTCCTGCTCTCTCTCTCTCTCTCCCCCCACCCCCCAACCTACTCCTCTTGTCCCCAACTACTCCCCCCCCCCCCCACCCTTTCCCTTCCTCCTTCCATTTCTCCCCTGTCCTTCACTTACACAGATTTTAAGATCTGAATGGGGGTGGGCATGTTGTTTGTAGGAAACTGAGGTTTGAGGTGCCTTCATGATTATGTGATGACCTCTCTCTCTCTCTCTCTCTTTAGTTTTACTGTGTTTTTCTGACCCTCGAGGACAGTCCGCTCACTTTCAATTGGGTCAAGGTTGCGAGACGAACTGCCGTCATGCTAGAACTGTCACATGCTGATGATTAAACCAGTCGCTAACGCCACAGACTAAAGTGTTGTGGGTCATCATCAATGCTGCAAGGTCAAGCTGTAAGGTCAATACGAGGCTGGAGTGGCTGATACCAGGCGACCAACGAATGTTCCAGAATATCCTCATACCTTTCTTTACTCCACTGTCCTTCAGGTATGCAGACAAGATCGACAACTCTTGCCAAGAGGGCCTCTGGCATACCAAACATGCTGCTGTGTTCGGAGTCTTTGGGCTGCTGATGCTTCTCAATATCTTTTGTCAAAATTTTCACTCTGTTACCACACAACCAGAGGACAGCTATCTTCCCAAGTCACACTTCTGTGTGCCACAATCCAGCGACAAGCTGTATTTCAATTCATTTGTGACAGTGTCTCTTCTGCCATTTTTATGTCAAGGTCACTTCAGGTGTAGTGCTCACAGGGTGTCCTCAACATTCCATGACACAATGTATAACTGATGAAAACGAACTAGCTGAAACAGGCATCTATGGTCACTTTGACCCCATACTGGACACGACCATGTGATATTTCCCCAGTCTGCAATACGTCTTCTTGACAGCTCAATCGTAGCAGAGATGGTGAGGTGAGGTGACGTTGCTTATAGCCAAGCCAACCGCAAAGGGCCAGCAATGTTCAAAGTTTCAGGTACCACTGTACAATCCCATATTCTTCACCTACATATATATACGTATCTTTCTTGTCATTGTTCAGTGTTTTCACCATTTTCAAAATGATGGTGGCATGGTGTTTTTGATAGAGAGATGCTGCATTTAACTTAAAGACAGTTATATATTTTCACTGGAAAATTGATCTGCATGGAATACGAACAAGTCAGTATTTTAAAGAATTTTCTTCAAGTCTTCATTTTCTCAATTTCCCTGAATAAAGTGTATGATAATAAACATAACTCTCTCTCTCACTCTCTCTCACTCTTACACACTAACACACACACACACACACACACACACACCACACACACACACACTAACACACACACACACGTGTGCAGACATACACACGTTACTTGTCATGTATGGAGAAGCAACATGTACATATACATTCATGCAAAAAAAACCCAAACATACACAGAAATTTTTCATAAATAAAACTAAAGGAATTATTGGGATAGGGTGGGACAAACATACACTCAGACCAGTCTTGTAAGGTATTGCAAGACATGCACCTGATATGACATACTACTACTACTATTACCACTACTACTGCTACTACAACCACTACTACTACTAAAAATAACTGTCCATCTTTGTCCCTCTGTTCTGACAGCTTCAATTTTCTTCCTAAAATCAAACCTTTCTCTCTAGAACCAAATCCTTCACATGAAAAATTAGGTTTATCTTTCAATCTAAAATCATATCAGCTGCATACAGATTCAGACCTGTTTACCCCCTAAACTGCCACTGGTGTACTTTTCAACTGAAATGAGTGTATTTTCAACAAAGTATGTGTAACCATCGTCCAAACTGATGTTTTCCCTACCATCACACAGCAGAGGGCAGACCTGACCTTCCAGTAACTGAAATGAGTGTATTTTCAACAAAGTATGTGTAACCATCGTCCAAACTGATGTTTTCCCTACCATCACACAGCAGAGGGCAGACCTGACCTTCCAGTAACTGAAATGAGTGTATTTTCAACAAAGTATGTGTAAACCATCGTCCAAACTGATGTTTTCCCCTACCATCACACAGCAGAGGGCAGACCTGATCTTTCAGTAACTGCAAAACACACAGTTCTGGGGTTGGACGGACGTGGTGGTGCCCTCCGGAGGGAGAGCTCGCTCATGCTGGCTCCACGACTTGGCAATTACTGTCATCAGTTGGGGGCTTAGTAGGTGGTGTCCTGCGTATGTTGGATCAGAACAGGCGCCACTGAACACCACCGAAGTGACTCGGCAGCAGTCCAGTGGGTTGCCTCTTGACGACCTGACATTGACTCTTCCCTGTGGATTGCCTGTGCAAGACCTGCAGCAGGTCAGACCAGGCTGTGGCTGTCGACAGGGGAGGGGGGGAATGAATGGCACAGGTGCACTGCCAGTGAGGTGGCACAGAAGATGGGACAGATAAAAGAGAAGAAAACAAAAAAAGAAAAAGAAAAGGCCAGTCCTGGAAGGACAAACGTTTGTCCCACTACAGATTACTTTCAAAACCGATTCATCAGCACACTCTGGCACAAATTCATGCTCTTTTACCAGGTTTTTCTTTTTTCTTTTTCAAAAAAATATTTCGAGGCCTGTAGTCCCCATTATTCATATTGTTCCAATGTATTTGCATGTTGTCAAAGATTCAGGCTGGGATTCCAAATCCATGGCACCGCCACGCCACCGAAACGTCACCCTCACAATACAGATTGTATCGGTCACGAAAACCTGATTCATAAATCCATGGACTCAAACCAGCATGAGTGTATTCTACCTTTAGTTTGGTTGCATTTTGAAAATTCCATCACGGCCCTTGCTCCTTTTGATGTTTTGTTGATTCAATATTGGCGCAGATGAGAAAAGACCCAGGTTTTCACAGAAACATGTGCAGCCTTTGACTCATTCAACCCTGTGCCTGAGCATTGCTTGGGCGCCACTGAGCAGCACCAGACACCTGCCCTGGAGCACCGTTAGGATGACAGGCGTCATGTACACAAACTGGCATTAACTCCAAAGCCATGCATGTTCCAGCTCTCAAATTTGACCAAGCTAAAAATAAAAGCTTTCTTTTTCACATGATAAAGTTTTGAAATGGAACCCAAACTCTTTCACATTCAACTAAGGAGCTCGTAAAAATTTTATGTTTGAATTTGTCAAAGCCTGACAAGTCCAAATAGTAATAATGTAATATGGAATGTCAATATGCTACCAAACAATTAATTTTTTTCAAAACCATGCAGAGTTTTTCATATCTTGGTAAAATAATTTTCCAGAGTTGAAAAGAACTGCCCATGTGACTGCCTGACAGTAACAGGAGTGCAGAGCCTGAGAAGAAAAAGAAATTGAGTGTGACTGGGGCTGGAATAGCTCAGTTGGTGGAGCGCCGGACTCGTGATCCTGGGGTTGCAGGTTCGAATTTCGGTGCAGGGGGGTTTTTCCCTCAGAGTTAACATTGGTTCTGACTCCATTCCCCATACAGTCCTTCGAATGAGACTATAAACCGAAGCTCCGTGTGTGAATGCACGCACAACATCTTGCACACACGTAAAATCCCATTACCAACTTTCGGAAGAGAAGGCCAGTTTGGCGTTGGTATGGATGACACGTAACACATAGCATGCACCTTCCCCGAAGATGGAGTATGGCTGCCTTAATGGCAGGATAAAAAAATGGTCATACACACAAAACTCCACTGCCTGTCTATACAGGCAGTGTCCGCAGGAGTATCAGCCTGCGTACGCAGAAAGAAAGAAAGAAAGAATGAGTGTGACTGCCTGACAGGAGTGTGACTGTCCGACAGTAACAGCAGTGGACAGCCTGCGAAGGAAAAAGAGAAATGAGCGGAAAAAGAAAGGCAGAGAGCCATTACAACAACAACAAAGATAAAAAAAAAATAACAAATTAAGGTTGGAGGAAAAAAAAACAAATTATAAAACCCACAGAACAATAAAAACATTAAATGATTAATATCTGGAAATACTGTTACAAATATTAAATAATGTTCTGTAGAAATGGCACTTTGTAATACAATTTTTATCAAGCAGAGGGGGAGAGGGGGGTATTAATAAATGTACTGCTTGATACAGAACAAGAATAGATCACATATTTAAGATAAGCTATCAAGACTGTACAACTGAAATCATGGTGATTCAAGCAAGTAAAAAACAACATTGCAGCAGCAACACTCAAAAGATCTTTGCTTTTGGATGCATAGAATGATAAAAGAACCTACGCTCTGGCCAGGCTTGGCTGCAATGTGCAGTGGTCCGTAGGATTGCTCTTGACTAATTCAGCCAAGGCTGAATTAGTCAAAGCTTCAATCAAATTTTTGTCTTAAACAGTTGGTACCTTATTGGGCTAATGCGTAGGTCAGACATCTGCTAAGTCATAGCCACGAGACCCTCTTCTTCAAATCTCTCATCTTAGTTGCTAATTCATTTATCCATCAGCTTAAATCATGCGAAGTGTGGTCTCAGAACTTAGTGGATGTGGTGTAGCGTATATGGATTAGTCCGCACGCAGTGACGTCTCCTTAATGAAACTGAAACTGGTACCTTATCAAAAATGTTCTTAAAATTCAGTGCTCACACGCATGACCTTATGTCAAGGCCGCTCTATATCGCAGATGAAACACAACCAGGACAGCATGGATCACTCCAAGGACCAAAATCTCGTTACCTGATGTTGTTGGCATGAGTATCTGTGTAGTTTTGTGTTCATGGCATCAGAGTCTTTTTTTTCTTCTTTGGTCTGAACGCACCAAGACAGTTCAATGGTTACACACCGCAAGTGCAATTACTACTGTATTAACTTTGTCTCTGGATTTTTGTTCTGACGTGTGCAGTCCTTTTTTTTTTTTTTTTTAACTTTCAGTTTAGCATATTCATCATATTTTCACCCAACATGTGCATAAAATAAGGCAAAATCATTGAGGTAAACAGGCCTGCAGATTATTTTTTTTGAATAAAACTGAATCAGATTGAAACACTATCATGAATTTCTGATGACAATGCTCACTGTCATTATCCATCCTTCCATCCATCCAATTTAATTCAATGAATCTATCAGTATGTATATGTGTGCGTGTGTGTGTTGTGCGTGTGTGAGTGTGCGTGCGTGCATGCGTGCGTGCGTGCGTGTGTGTGTGTGGTGAGTGTGTATGGTGTATGTGTGTGTGTGTGTGTGTGTGTGTGTGTGCGTGTGTGTGCGTGTGTGTGTGTGTGTGTGTGTGTGTGTGTGTGTGTGCACGTGCGTGCATGTCTATCTGTATGTGTGGTGTGTGTGTGTATGTGTACGTGTGTGTATGAGATTGTGTGTGTGTGTGTGTGTGTGTGTGTGTGTGTGTGTGTGTGTGTGTGTGTGTGTGTGTGTGTGTGTGTGTGTGCGCGTGCGCGTGTGTGTGAGCGGAGCGAGCGTGCGTGCGTGCATGCGTGTGCGTGCGTGTTTTTAAAAGTGTGTCTGTGTGTGTGTGTGTTTAAGTGTGTGTGCATATGTACAGGTCTGTTTGCATCAGTGTACCTACATGCACAGTGTTCCCTGTAGAATTTTACAGTGAGGGTCAACATGACCCTCTGTCACCAAATCAGGGAGTCACATCTGAAAACTGGCAGTAAATATAAGAGACACATTTAAGGTTTGCTTTTTTTTAACACTCTATAACTCAAATTAATGTGCTATAATCTGCATTTTCACGATTTTTAGCATTTTGGGTGTACATCATGTTATGATTCAGTAGTGACTAAAACCACTCAAGTAATACGTATGGCTCGCATTCATGCATGCAAGATCAACTAGCCTCTATCCTTTTGCTTTGTACAGAGTACCAATAACCGCTGTCACAATACAGTACGTCAAATAAAAAGACATGTATCTTTTATCATGCCCAGAGAAAGTCCACTCACCATACAAACATGAGAAGTGTTAAAACAGTGAAAAGAACCACTACCTCTGACACACACATCCACACACACACATGCAGATGAGAATATCCTTGAAAAATAAAAAGAGAACCCCCAAAAATAAAAAAATAAGAAAAAATAAAGAAAAGAAAGGAAAGAGACTGAATTAATAAACACACTTGACCTGGCACTGGCAACCATGCAGTTAATTTAAAGAAGAAAAAAGAAAACATATTGGGAAAAAAAAAAAGACTGAAAATAATCGTTTAACTCTTTCATTCCTACTTTTCTATGAACCATTACTTCCTCTTCTTCCTTGATTCTTATAATACAAATATTCCCTTCATTCCTGGATTTAGAGAAAAAAAAAGAAGTCTAAAGTGAGAACTGCCACGTATGCAGTAGCAAACCAGCCAGAATAGAGTGGCAACCACTTTCCCACACTGTAGGGGCCATCTGGCATTCATTCCATTCATAAACACTGCCCCGCAAGCGACCCGGTCATGACGCATACCGATGACGTGACTCGCGCGAAGTTCAAAGCGCTTACTGTAGGGTTATGTTTAATTTAACTCTTTCATCCCTACAACCCCGTTTTCCCGGCTGCAGGAAGGAAGGGTACAATTTCTGCAAACCGGAAAGCTGGGTTGTAGGGATGAAAGAGTTAAACATAACCTTATGCACTAGCAAATACAAACAGTATGCTAGACCTTTGACCATCAGCCTCACACAGGGCTGGAAACAGTCCAACCATCCACCGAGAAATCCCTGATGCTACAGCTCACACTATGACAGTCGTTTGCTTTTAAACTTTTTTTTTTTTTTTTCCTTCAATATTCTCCCATTTAATTTTGCCCATTGGTTCACTTTATGTCTGGACAGTACACAACTGTACTGAATGACCCGCTGCCATGGACGGCCAATCAGGGCTTCCGTGAATGTTGGGGGAAACGACTGAACTTCAGCGTCGCTCAAACCATGTTTCGTCTAAACTAATAAGATAAACTTCCAAGACAGAAACAAAAAAAGAAGTGACAATAAACAACTGGAATATTTGATTAGAATGTGTCATAGATTATTCATTTTATGGCAATCATTGACTTTTAGTTCTTTTTCATTCATCAAGGAGTGGATTGGACTTCCACCACTGCTGGTTGCATGCTTCATGAAATCCCCATACTCTTACTTCGCTAAATGATTATTCTTTTCTGACTGTGTGAATAGTTGCAGATAGCTGTTTTTCTAACACTCTTAGCTCGTTTTCCTGTCAATCACATCTGTGTGCTATAAACCTCAGCCAGCAGTGTTATACTTCATAGTTTGTTAGGCGAGAAACTTACACGAAAGGGTTGTCAAACCACAAGGTGATCCAAAGTGGATCGTAAGTGCAAGGGAACCCCCCCCCCCAAAAAAAAAACAAACAAACAAAAAACAAACAAACAATCCACATGCAATATTTAAACAGCAAATCCATTTTCTGTTCCCAAATTTCGACAATCAGTTGTGAAAAGTGTGCAAACTGATGAACTGATCTGGTACCGTCAAAATATCTGCGCATCACTACGACCCTCGTGTTTAACATCTGTGCATCAGTATGATCCTCATGTTTAACATCTGTGCATCATTACGACCCTCATGTTTAACATCTGTGCATCACTATGACCCTCATGTTTAGCATCTGTGCATCATTATGACCCTCCTGTTAAACATCTGTGCATCATTATGACCCTCCTGTTTAACATCTGTGCATCATTATGACCCTCCTGTTAAACATCTGTGCATCATTATGACCCTCATGTTTAACCCGAAGAGTGCCTATAAGCCGTCAGCTGACGCCAAAGTAAAAATGCTTTCCCAGTGCCTATGGGCCGTCCACTGACGTCATGCATTTTTCTTGAATTTTCATTCGTTACTATTTCTATTAACGGACTTAAATAGAGTGTGTGTAGTAAGCCTTATATGTCTGTAGTATTAAAATGATATGCAAATGACCACACGTGAGGGGAAAGCCCATTTATTCTCATCACTGACTGGATGACCAGCCAGCACTTCGTCTCGCTTGCAAAGATGGCGGCGCAACCTTCGACAAGGGTAGTGACCAAATCAACGTATTTACACAGCTGAGCAGGCTCTGCTAATCATTTTTGACAAAGACAATAATCTTTTATTCAACAACTTACTCGAGCATGAAGGTGAGATGATGATTGTGATGGAATTGCTGACCGTATTCGTCAGTTACTGAGTCGGGCTGTGTGACCTCAGTGTGTGTTCAGCTGACTGGTTTGCCAGCGTCAAACGAGCTCGCCTTGTGTGTACTCTGCACTGCGTGCCAGTGGCCAGTGATGTGATAGTCAGCGCGAGAGGGGAGCGTGGCCTGCTCGCGGCGTGACATGGGGCAGAAGAGAAGAGGAGGAGTGAAAGAGAGGGTTGAAGTCCAGCAAGGGGGCGTGGTGGGGGGAGGGGGGCGTGGTCGTGGACTGACCTGTCTGCATAGAGTGCGAGCGTCTTGACAGACTTCTAAACTGTTTTACTTTCATTTACGTGTGTAGTGTGACAATACAAACTTTATTTTCAACTTTTTTGCTTTGTGTTCTTTTTTGGCTGTGAAGCTGTAGTGGTAAATACATATGTTTTTGATCGTGCAAAAAAATCTATCCAAATCTAAATGCCTAAATATTTTTTTATTATCAAAATTAAAACAAAAGAAGCCCAGATTCAAAATCTTCATTCAATTTCCTTCAAAAATCATATATATTTCATTGTTATATCTTTTGTAGTTTCTGAGCTAGAATTTTTTGTTAATTATTACCCCCAAATCATTAGATTTCCCTGGCACAGGGAAAGCCTTTGTTTGTAACATTTTCAAGCAGCGAACGGGTTAACATCTGTGCATCACTATGACCCTCATGTTTAACATCTGTGCATCATTATGACCTTCATGTTTAACATCTGTGCATCACTATGACCCTCATGTTTAACATCTGTGCATCACTATGACCCTCATGTTTAACATATGTGCATCATTATGATCCTCATGTTTAACATCTGTGCATCACTATGACCCTCATGTTTAGCATCTGTGCATCATTATGACCCTTATGTTTAACATCTGTGCATCATTATGACCCTCCTGTCAAACATCTGTGCATCATTATGATCCTCCTGTTTAACATCTGTGCATCATTATGACCCTCATGTTTAACATCAGTGCATCACTATGACCCTCATGTTTAACATCTGTGCATCATTATGACCCTCCTGTTTAACATCTGTGCATCATAATGACCCTCATGTTTAACATCTGTGCATCACTATGACCCTCCTGTTTAACATCTGTGCATCATTATGACCCTCATGTTTAACATCTGTGCATCATTATGACCCTCATGTTTAACATCTGTGCATCACTATGACCCTCATGTTTAACATTTGTGCATCAAATATCTGTGCATCATTATGATCCTCATTTTTAACATCTGTGCATACAACATCTGTGTATTATTATGACCCTATTTTTAATATCTGTGCATAAAATATCTGTGCATCATCATGACTTATATTTTCAACATCTACACATCAAATATCTGTGCATCATTACGTCTCTCACTTTAACACCTACGCATCAAAATCAATTAAATCTGTAATAAACAGATCCCCATTTGTGCATAATCGAGAACACTGATGCACACTGGTATTTTCGTGTCTGAGTACATGAATGCATACACATATCATGAATATGTGTGCAGAACCAGATTAGTACACACGTATACATTGTAATTGTGCGTCATACATTTTTTTTCCCCCTGACCCGTTTTGGGAAAACTTACTTATGAAATCGGCTGGGTTGTAATGGGTATCCATGACGATTCCCACATCAGCAAAAAAGTCAATGACGCTCTTACACGGCCCAAAGTACGCCCGCTGGATCAGCACAAGACGATCGAGAATCAAAAAAAAAAAAAAAAAAAAAATCAATGTCAAACCATGTTCTCATCACATGCCCAATTCACAACAGGTAACTGGGGGCAGGAAAGAGCGATTAATCAAAAACAATGGGCAAACGATAACTAGTAAAGCAGGAAATCAATTTGCACAACGATAACAGTTCAGGGTAGCTGGGGCTGGGGAGTGGGGTGGGGAGGGGGAGCAATTCAAGCAACTACAGACATGCTTCAAACACAAACCATAGTCTGACAAGACCCACGGCTGCAGCAACCTAGAAAGATAGAAAGTCAGTATACACATGTACCATGTATACCATCCCCAAAAGACGGAAAGTCAATAAACACGTGTATAATATATATAGCATCCCGAAAAGAAAGAAAGTCAATAAACACATGTATAACATACAGCATCCCCAAAAAGACAGAAATTCAATAAACGCATGTGTAACATATAGCACCCCCAAAAGACAGAAGGAAGTCAATGATCTTGTGCATAACATAGAGCGCTACAAAAGCAAGACTGCTAATGCGAAACAATTACCTGGAGGCATTCGAGTCAGGGCCCATGTAAACACAGTTAGCCTCAAACCCTGCGGGCAATGTCTAGATGGAAGGCAGGAATCTCCCTCTGCTCACACATACCTCTTCTACATCTATGTTTCATGCAAGTTTACTGAAAATGACATTCAACCATTTTGATGGGGTAATTTGGGGGGGGGACACAAATGTCCTGCTAAGCAATACAAAAGATTTTTTTATTAGCTACACTAGGACTTGGCTAGTGTAGCACTGAAGTTGTTATAACGTCTCATGTTTCGTTTGTGAATGCAATTATACAACTTTTGTTACATTTTCAGTGTTTAGCTTTACCAAGTTATTCATGTTTTTGAACTGGAAGTTGTTGGAAAAGTTCAGATTGGATGGCTACGAAAAAAAAAAATGCAAAAGACATTTCTTTTCTTCGATCCATTTCGATTATAAAATAACAATGAATCTTTTATCAAACATTTTGTGCGATGCTTCACGAGTTTGGGCTGTAACAGTTCAGAATGTCCAGAAAGTGTGCCAGTACAGTACAGCCACCAGGACTTGTGGTTAGAGATGAATACCGCAGGCAGCAGACATGAAACACAGAGGGATTTGGGGGTGGGGGAGGGGGGGAGGAGGGGGAAACAGACTGCACTGGCATGAACTGAATGTCTGCTTCTCTACAGGTTCAGGCCCAAACCCACCTCCAGTGACACTGTTGATAGGGGTCACCATTCCAGAGAGTGAGAAAGGACACCTAACACACTGCACTGACACCATGGGTAACACCGTTGTGACTGGCACCGCCTCTGCCTGATCTTCCTGCCAGCCTGCGCCTGCCTCCAAGACACTTCCAGACAACCAGTAGTTGTACACAAACCTGTCTAGCAGCCCTGAATATAGTGCAATCAACACCACATGTGGTGTACTTCATGACCAATGGATGCTGAGTTCAGCTGTGGTCATTGTAACTTGACTGTCCAGTCTCGAGTCCAAGATGAGCGTCGAACACCCATGGCTCTACCATGGTCGATCTATCCACTTGTACTGGTTACCGAAGGAAAATCCCACACTGACACAGATTCTGCATGATCTTCTTCATCACTTTCATTACTTCCATCACTTTCTTGAGGACCTGCCAACCTCTGAAGACACTTGTGACAAACATTTTTGAAAACTGAGAGGAATTTCTGACAGCTGAGAGGAATACATATGCTATCGGAACCAAAACAAAACAATGACATCCAGAAACTTTTTTTTCTTTTGTCAAGGGTTTTCACGGAATCACTGTCTCAGCCAATATACTGTTGCTCTTTCACCTTTTTGAAGCACACGGTCACTAAGCTTCATCTTATGACTTGGCTCATTTTTGCACTTCAGAATCATCGGTGCCTCTGTTGGGAATTAACCCAAGAAGGGACGAAAATCTGTAAGGTTCTTCCCGACAAGGCTGAACACTTTCACAGTCTGAACTGCTGACTGGGATCAGCAGCACTCCCACCATGACAGCAGAAAGCAACCTGAATCTGCATCCTCTGCTCTAATTTCTTTTTCTTCTTTTCGGCCTCAGGGTTAATTGATTCAGCAGGCCGTTTTGACATGATGGCGGTGCAAGAAGGTGAACCGAAAGTAAGTTTCCAAACAGCTCTTCCAATCTCTGCAGCTACTACACTGTCATCGATCTATTTATGGTTTCTATTCTTAGGATTATCTTCTTGTTATCTGTAAATAATCGGACAAACTGACGACCAATGTTTGAAGAAATTGATAAACATGTTTTTCTTAATCAGTCACTCGTCTGCACACCACAATCAAAGCAAACATGCTGAAGCTGTGAAGCAAGCCTACAATGCAGATTTCAAATTGAAAGCTTCTCAATTTGGACATTTAAAATGGCTGCAGCTCAAGTCGATTGTCTCACCGCCAGGTTTTGAGCACGGAGAACTTTCCCTGTGCAAATTAATGCAGCAGTTCACGATTGCAAACAGTTTTTCAAAAAAGCAGGCAAAATCTCTGGGGCAGACGGACAGGAAAGCCACAACAAGCGCAGGCGCCAGAGGTGGAAGTATCAGTCGTCAGCAGACAACATGGCCGACGTCGACAAAGAGTTCTTGAAAACCTTAGTGTCAACACTTAAGATGAATCCTTCAGTGGGTTCAGTGCTACAGATAACAAGTGATGAAAGAGAATCTGAGTGGCTGATTTTTCTTTCTTGTTTTTCCTTCACTGAATGTACTGCCCTTTTCTGTATGCTGGCTAATTTCACAATAGTTATACCTCTGAATACACAGGTTTTGCATCACCATTTTTGTCATCAGTTTTCACAGCTATTTGCTTTCAGGCATTTGATCGGTTGCCTTCTTTTTTTTTTTTTATCTTTTTTTTTTTTTAATATTTGGCAGGGTTTGACTTTGCTTTCTGTTCTTTTTTTTTTCTTTTCAATACTTGGCAGGGTGCAGCTTACAAAACACTATAGTTCACAGCCTGGAAATTACGCTACTGTTTTTTTTCCTTTTTTTTTTTTTTCTTTTTTCTTTCTTTTTTTGGGGGGGCATTTGAATTATTCCTACACTTTCTGAAGCATTTATTACCCAAGCAGAAAAAACCTGGATACAAAAATGGCTAGTCTGAACTCCAAAACATTGCTACAAACAGCAGTGAAAACAGCCCACGAATAGCAACTGCTAACCAGAACAATTCTGAATGAACACTGACCAATGCTTTAATCCCTTTTTTTCATGTAAGCATAAATGACGAAAAACTGGGAAAACCTTAATGTTTATTCCAATATACTATGCACAAATTTAAGAGACGAGGCTGAACTCTGACCCAATGTCTCCTCACCTGTCCCTCACACAGGAGGAGAAGGTTGTGGAAGGTGAAGAACATCTGACTGGACGGCTGGTGAATCGTCATGACCACCGTTCTGTTCTGCGACTCGGCGATGGCGCGGAGGGTTCGCACCAGGCTGGCCGCCGTGCTGTAATCCAGGCCTGAGGTTGGTTCCTGACAGAGACAGAGCAACATCATGACAAAACAATGGTGGACATGCAACATGCCATGCAAACAAAGTGATGATAAAACAATGGTGGATATGGGATGTGCCATGCAAACAAAGTGATGACAAAACAAAGGTAGACATGCCATGTGCCATGCAAACAAAGTGATGACAAAACAATGGTGGACATGCCATGCAAACAAAGTGAAGACAAAACAATGGTAGACATGCCATGCAAACAAAGTGATGACAAAACAATGGTGGATATGTGATGTGCCATGCAAACAAAGTGATGATAAAACAATGGTGGATATGCGATGTGCCATGCAAACAAAGTGATGATAAAACAATGGTGGACATGTGACGTGCCATGCAAACAAAGTGATGACAAAACAATGGTGGATATGGGATGTGCCATGCAAACAAAGTGATGACAAAACAAAGGTAGACATGCCATGTGCCATGCAAACAAAGTGATGACAAAACAATGGTGGACATGCAACATGCCATGCAAACAAAGTGATGACAAAACAATGGTGGACATGTGACGTGCCATGCAAACAAAGTGATGATAAAACAATGGTGGATATGGGATGTGCCATGCAAACAAAGTGATGACAAAACAATGGTGTACATGCAACATGCCATGCAAACAAAGTGATGATAAAACAATGGTGGACATATGATGTGCCATGCAAACAAAGTGATGATAAAACAATGGTGGATATGGAATGTGCCATGCAAACAAAGCAGAATGATGACAAAACATAAACAAAGTGATGATAAAACAATGGTGGATATGGGATGTGCCATGGAAACAAAGTGATGACAAAACAAAGGTAGACATGCCATGTGCCATGCAAACAAAGTGATGACAAAACAATGGTGGACATGCCATGCAAACAAAGTGATGATAAAACAATGGTGGACATGCCATGCAAACAAAGTGATGACAAAACAATGGTGGATATGTGATGTGCCATGCAAACAAAGTGATGATAAAACAATGGTGGACATGTGACGTGCCATGCAAACAAAGTGATAAAACAATGGTGGACATGTGACGTGCCATGCAAACAAAGGGATGATAAAACAATGGTGGACATGCAACATGCCATGCAAACAAAGTGATGATAATACAATGGTGGACATGCGATGTGCCATGCAAACAAAGCAGAATGATGACAAAACACAAAGTGATGACAAAACAATGGTGGACATGTGAGGTGCCATGCAAACAAAGTGATGACAAAACAATGGACATGCGACTGCCATGCAAACAAAGTAATGATAAAACAATGGTGGACATGCCATGTGCCATGCAAACAAAGTGATGACAAAACAATGGTGGACATGCCATGTGCCATGCAAACAAAGTGATGACAAAACAAAGGTAGACATGCCATGTGCCATGCAAACAAAGTGATGACAAAACAATGGTGGACACGCCATGCAAACAAAGTGATGACAAAACAATGGTGGACATGTGACGTGCCATGCAAACAAAGTGACGACAAAACAATGGTGGACATGCAACATGCCATGCAAACAAAGTGATGACAAAACAATGGTGGACACGCCATGCAAACAAAGTGATGACAAAACAATGGTGGACATGCAACACGCCATGCAAACAAAGTGATGACAAAACAATGGTGGATCATGCCATGCAAACAAAGTGATGACAAAACAATGGTGGACACGCCATGCAAACAAAGTGATGACAAAACAATGGTGGACATGGATGTGCCATGCAAACAAAGTGATGACAAAACAATGGTGGACATGTGATGTGCCATGCAAACAAAGTGATGACAAAACAAGGTGGACATGCTATGTGTCATGCAAACAAAGTGATGACAAAACAATGGTGGACATGCCATGTGTCATGCAAACAAAGTGATGACAAAACAATGGTGGACATGCCATGCAAACAAAGTGATGACAAAACAAAGGTAGACATGCTATGTGTCATGCAAACAAAGTGATGACAAAACAATGGTGGACATGCCATGCAAACAAAGTGATGACAAAACAATGGTGGACATGCCATGCAAACAAAGTGATGACAAAACAAAGGTAGACATGCTATGTGCCATGCAAACAAAGTGATGACAAAACAATGGTGGACATGTCATGCAAACAAAGTGATGACAAAACAATGGTGGACATGCCATGCAAACAAAGTGATGACAAAACAATGGTGGACATATGACGTGCCATGCAAACAAAGTGATGACAAAACAATAGTGGACAAGTGATGTGCCATGCAAACAAAGTGATGACAAAACAATGGTGGACATGTGACGTGCCATGCAAACAAAGTGATGACAAAACAATGGTGGACATGCCATGCGCCATGCAAACAAAGTGATGACAAAACAATGGTGGACATGCAACGTGCCATGCAAACAAAGTGACGATAAAACAATGGTAGACACGAGACATGCCACACAAACAAAGCCCAAGTGAGCACAAAGGCCAACCTGGGACCCATGATGTTTGGCTGCACTGCCTGCATTATGCGGTTGTAAAAATCAGAATCTGGTCACAAGTTCCTCCACGATGTTGACCACAGCTCTCCTCTTGAACTTTCCTACCTGTGACTTTCCACCTATTCCCCATCTCCCCCCCAAACCTGTCTCTCTCCCTCATCCTTTGTGACTTGTTTCAAAACACACACACACTGCAGACATATCACTTCATCACTCCATTTCTTCCCTGACTTTCACCCTCTTCATCTCCTCTCCTGCTACTCACCTGCTTCTGTCTTCATTTTAAATTCAGGCTTCCACATACTGTCAAAACTTTCATGTGACTTGAAATTGTGAAGAGGAAAAAATTCTTTGCATGTGCGTGCATGCGTTTGCATGCATGTGAGTGTGTGTGCATTTGCACAGAAACATTCTAAAACAACAGACATCACAAAACAATCATAGGTAGGCATGCAAAAGTATTTCCCTCCTCTCTTTCCCCCCTGTTCCCTATCCCTTCTCTTGATCTCCCATTTTCTTTCCCCCCTCTGCGTTGGCGTCGCCAAGATGAAAGGTAGTAGTGATTCACTTACATCCATGAACACGATGGCTGGATCAGTAATCAGCTCGCATGCGATGCTGGCCCGCTTCTTCTCACCACCCGACAGACCTCTGAGCCACGCGTCGCCCATAACTGTAGACAAATAGAAAAAAAAAACGAACCAAATGAGCAACAACAAAAAAATGGAAGAAAATGGATGATGGCTCCACGGTCAGCTCACACAATGACACTGGTCCCCCTCTGCTCACCACCCGCAAGGCCTTGAAGCCAAAATTCCCATCAGTAATGACAGGACAAAAAGGGGTCGGAATAGCTCAGTTGGTAGAGCGCCAGACTCGTAATCCAAGGGTTGCGGGTTTGAATCTCGCCGGGCCGTTTCGGTACAGGGGGCTTTTTCCCTCAGAGTTAACATTAGTTTTGACTCCATTTCCTGTACAGTCCTTTGAATCAGACTATAAACCAAGGTTCCGTGTGTGAATGCACGCATAACATATTGCACACACGTAAAATCCCATCACCAACTTTTGGAAAAGAAGGCCAGTTTGGCCGTTGGTATGGATGACACATTACACATAGCATGCACCTTCCCTGAAGATGGAGTATGGCTGCCTTAATGGTGGGATAAATAACAGTCATACACAGAAAACTCCACTCCCTTTGTTGGGTAGATAGGATTAATACTTGTCTGTCCATATAGGGAGTGTCCGCAGGAGTATCAGCCTGCGTACGCAGAAGATAGGACACCAAAAAAAAGAGAGAACACACAGAGATCAATAGGGCTTGGTCCATTAAACAGTGGAGCTGACCACTTGCAATGTAAAATATGAGACACTTGGCACCCTGGACTGACAAGGTTTTAACTCACCCACCCTACTCCCACCCTCCCTCCCTCCCATCCACCCCAAATTATTGCAGTCTTCACACTGACATACTTTTCAGGGAGTGTTCTCATCTTCCAACCTTTAACTTTAGAAGTGGGAAGGGACGATGGGTGGTGGTTGGAGGGGGGGGGGGGAGGGGGGAGGGGCTCTACAATAGAAGATTCTGTTTTGCTTCTTTTGATTGGTTCCTTTCAACATCTCACATTCTGTGACTGGTCATTGGTTTAAAGAATGAAAATGAAACTTAAGGCATTCGCAATGTAGAGTCAACATCAAAGAAATAATGGTCTTGGTCTATACACCATGCAAGGAAAAGAACATTCTTTTTTTATAACGACTGCTGACATGGTACTGCACACAAATAATGTCTACTGTGTGTCAGTTTCAAGGTGAGGCGACTGCAGGTGGAAACTGAAACAAACGTAAAAGAAAAATTACTGAGCCCCCAATGAAAGAAACAAATCACAAACACGACGCGTTTCAACCTCTTTGGTCTTCTTCAGGCAAGACCAACAACATTCAAGACAATAAATGAAGAACGAACGATCCCTCATCTCCACTTTTCACTCCACATCCATTTTGTGCCCAACCTGAGGAGAGAAGTGATTGTTCCTTCTTTGTTTTCATTGTCTTGATTGTTGTTTGTCCTGCCTGAAGAAGACCAAACAGGTCAAAATGTGTCGTGTTTGTCCCGTAACCTGTTTGTTTCTTCCGTTCGGCAGCATAGTTCTTCTTCTTCTGCGTACGCAGGCTGTTACTCCTGCGGACACTCCCTGTATAGAAAGGCAAGGATAAATCCCATCTACCCAACAAAGGGAGTGGCGTTTTGTGTGTATGACCGTTTTTTTTTTTTATCCCGCCATTAAGGCAGCCATACTCCAACTTCAGGGAAGGTGCATGCTATGTGTAACGTGTCATCCATACCAACGGCCAAACTGGCCTTCTTTTCTGAAAGTTGGTGATGGGATTTTACGTGTGTGCAAGATGTTATGCGTGCGTTCACACACGGAACCTCGGTTTATAGTCTCATTCGAAGGACTGTATGGGAAATGGAGTCAGAACCAATGTTAACTCTGAGGAAAAAAAGCCCCTTGTACCGAAACGCCCTGGCAGAGATTCGAACCCGCAACCCCAAGATTACAAGTCTGGCGCTCTACCACTGTGCTATTCCGGCCCCCGGCAGCATAGTAATTTTTCTTTCATGTTAATGTCTGTTAAACTATACAACAGCAATAGTCAATACTAGGAGATTATCAGTCAAAACTTTCGTTCAACTTCAAAATTTTGCTCATAAATGCAGAGGTTCCATGACTAACTGTTGCTGTGTTCTGCGATGTATGGAAGCACACATTAAGATATGAATTCGTAACAAGTTTATTTACACCCACTATGTCACTGCAGATACTGCTGCTATAAAACAGCAGGTGAGTCGCACACTACGGTTATCTTGCCATGTCAGTTTTCTCCCATTCACTCGTCTTTTTTTTTCTTCTGCCTTTGATACATTTCTGTTTCACACAAATACTTGTGAACATGAGGAGATTTCTCTTGTACCCTGAAAGTTCTGTGAACGGATGCTACAGTCATCACAGTGACAGATATGAAGAAGTTCTTTAGAACATTTCCTTTCCAAAGTGAAGTCTGTATGGGAGTCAGGAATCTCTCATAGGCACCTGAAAGGTTATGGAAAGTGCTAATACAAGTCACGACGTTAGAGTCAGTGAGAGAAAGGTCACAAGGTCACGATGTCAATATCGGTGAGAGAAAGGTCACAACGTCAGTATCGGTGAGAGAAAGGTCACAAGGTCAGTATTGGTGAGAGAAAGGTCACAACGTCAGTATCGGTGAGAGAAAGGTCACAACGTCAGTATCGGTGAGAGAAAGGTCACAACGTCAGTATCGGTGAGAGAAAGGTCACAATGTCAGTATCGGTGAAAGAAAGGTCACAAGGTCACGACATTAGTGTCAGTGAGAGAAAGGTCATAGGGTCACGACATCAATATCGGTGAGAGAAAGGCCCCCTTACTTGTGTCCAGGCATTTCTTGATGTCCAGCTCCTCGATGATCTTGTTCATCTTCTCCATCTTCTCCTTCCTGGACAGCTTGTCTGGCAGTCGCAGCATGGCCACAAACTGCACACAACGGTCAGTTCCATTGGTCAGGACTGTGTGCACCAACCACTAAGAACAGCTCTCTCCCTCTCTCTCTTGCTCTCTCTCTCTCTCTCCTCTCTCTCTTTCGTTCTTGTTTTCTCTCTCTCTCTCTCTCTCTCTCCTCTCTTATACATATATGTGTGTGCACAGGCTAGGTCTTGGGGAAAAATGCAGGTCAGAGCAAGGTATGATGACAAGGTATGATGGTGTGTGTGTGTGTGTGTGTGTGTGTGTGTGTGTGTGTGTGTGTGTGTGTGTGTGTGTGTGTGTGTATGTGTGATGTGTGTGTTTGTGTGTATATGAATGTGTGTGTGTGTGTGTGTGTGTGTGGTGTGTTGTGTGTGTGTGTGTGTGTGTGTGTGTGCATGCATATGTGTATATGAGTGAGTGTGCATAAGCGTGCGAGTGTGAGCGTGTCTTTGTGTGTGTGTGTGTGTGTGTGTGTGTGTGTGTGTGTGTGTGTGTGTGTGTGTGAGTGTGTGTAAATATGTGCGAGCGTGCATAACTGTGTGAGCGTGTGTCTTTTTTTGTGCGTGTGTGTGTGTGTGTGTGTGTGTGTGTGTGTGTGTGTGTGTGTGTGTGCGATCTGTGTGTATGTGTGATGTGTGTGTCTGTGTGTTTGTCTGTACGTGTTCTGCATGTGTCTGTGTGTATGTGTCCTGTTTGTGCATGTACGAGTGTATGCATGTACATGCAAGATGCTGTGAGCATACATGCAGATGAAAATCAGCATGAGACCTTGGGACCACAACAAGTATGCACGCACACATGCCAAAGTGGCAAAGCGTGGTGATTCACACAAACCTCGATCAGCATTTCACGCATGCATGAAGCATACACCACGCTCACTTACTGAAAGCGTTTCCCTCAAGGTGAGGTTGGCAAAGAACACGTCTTGCTGCAGGACGTAGGACAGCTTCCTCTACACTACGCTCACTTACCGAAAGTGTTTCCCTCAAGGTGAGGTTGGCAAAGAACACGTCTTGCTGCAGGACGTAGGACAGCTTCCTCTACACTACGCTCACTTACCGAAAGTGTTTCTCTCAAGGTGAGGTTGGCAAAGAACACGTCTTGCTGCAGGACGTAGGACAGCTTCCTCTACACTACGCTCACTTACCGAAAGTGTTTCCCTCAAGGTGAGGTTGGCAAAGAACACGTCTTGCTGCAGGACGTAGGACAGCTTCCTCTACACTACGCTCACTTACCGAAAGTGTTTCTCGCAAGGTGAGGTTGGCAAAGAACACGTCTTGCTGCAGGACATAGGACAGCTTCCTCTACACTACGCTCACTTACCGAAAGTGTTTCCCTCAAGGTGAGGTTGGCAAAGAACACGTCTTGCTGCAGGACGTAGGACAGCTTCCTCTTCATGCTCTTGTTCAGGTGGATGCCGTTAAACGTCACGGTTCCCGCCTCCAGGGCCTCTCCCCTGCCAGGGAGTCCAGCAGCGTTGTCTTGCCAGACCCTGAAAATCAGCACACTGAGGTCACCTTGGTGTGTGTGTGTGTGTGTGTGTTTGTGTGTGTGTGTGTGTGTTTGTGTGTGTGTGTGTGTGTGTGTGTGTGTGTGTGTGTGTGTGCGCGCGTGTGTGCGAGTGTGTGTGTGTGTGCGTATGTGTGTGTGTGTGTGTATGTGTATGTGTGTGTGTGTGTGTGAGTATGAGTGTGTGTGTGTATGAGTGTGAGTGCGTGTGTGTGTGTGTGTGTGTGTGTGTGTGTGTGTGTGTGTGTGTTGTGTGTGTGGTGTGTTGCATGCGTGCGTGTGTGTGTGTGTACGTGTCAGCCTTGCCAGGGACTTGGCTGACCTCTTCCAAAAGCTTTCGGGGGCCGGAACAGCTCAGCAGTAGTGTGCCAAACTCATGATCTTGGCAATCCTGGGGTTGCGGGTTCAAATCTCCGCCAGGCCGTTTCAGTACAGGGTGATTCTTCCCTCAGAGTTAACATTGGTTCTGACTCCATTCCCCACACAGTCCTTCGAATGAGACTATAAACCAAGGCTCCATGTGTGAACGCACACATAACATCTTGCACTCACGTAAAATCCCATCACCAAGTTTTGGCACAGAGAGCTGGTTTGGCCGTTGGCATGGATGGCAGGTTGCACATAGCATGCACCCTGCATGAGAAATGGAAAGAATGAAGTAAGTAAAGAAACTGAGTGAACAATATTGACTGGATGACACAGGAAACAAGTGAATGAAGTGCTGGCAGGCAGCTCTTCAGTCGGCACTACCCAGGTAGGCAGCCCGTTGCGAACATGAGAGTGTGTATTGTCATCGTCTTGAGCCTTTGGCAAAGCGCTTTGTAAATGCTCTATCATCATTATCATTATCATCATTATTATTATTACACGACAACAGATCTGTACCCTGTGCACAAAGTGATGAGTTAAGTGCACTTTCACACACAAACTTTACTTGTGTGTTAAAAAAAATTCAAGTATTAAGATGAGCAAAAAATACTATTGATTGTCAAAATGCTTTGTTGTAGATGACAAATTACTTGCCTGAAGAAGACCTAAGAAGTTGAAATGTTTTGTAACTTGTTTGTCCTTGTTAAGTTTCAAAACGGAGTGACTGAGGACGGAAAATGAAGCAAAATTTAGAAAGAGAGGGGGTTAGTTACAGCCAAGGACACAGACAAACAAAGCACAGGACAAGACACTGTGTCTTGCCCTGTACTCTGTTTGTCTGTGTCCTTGGCCGTAACTAGCCCCCTCTCTTTCTAAATTTTGTATGTCCTTGTTTTTGGCGGACTCATTAAGAATCATTCTCGAAAATTTGTTCCAGTTTCCACCTGCAGTTTGCCTCACTCTGAAACTAACTGTATAAAGTAGTTATAATTCAACTGAAGTCAGTCAATCTGAAATTAACTGTATAAAGTAGTTATAATTCAACTGAAGTCAGTCAATCTGAAATTAACTGTATAAAGTAGTTATAATTCAACTGAAGTCAGTCAATCTGAAACCAACTGTATAAAGTAGTTACAATTCAAATGAAGTCAGTCAATCTGAAATTAACTGTACAAAGTAGTTACAATTCAAATGAAGTCAGTCAAGTCTTGTCTTGGGGCTGGTCTCTCCTCATAATGAGAGGTTCAACATGGGCTGTCACTTCTCACTGTATCTCATCGTCAAGACAGGTTGAATATAAGTCTCACTGATCTGAATTACAGTCCAATGGGTGCACAAGGACTAAGCTTGTTTGGGAGTTGCCCCTATGGAAGATGCCTAGCTCTCTCTCGTTCTCTCTCTCTGTGCATGTGCGTGTGTGTGAGTGTGCATGCGGGAATGCTCGCGTGTGTATGCTTTTGCATGAGCATGTGTGTGCATATTCCTTTCATGCGCATGTGTGGGTGTATACTTTTTTTTGATAAAGGTGATTTGTGATCATGTATAACATTTAGTTATATATGATTGTCCCCCCTTTGTTTAAAAGGGCTGGACAGCAATTGGACAATTAAAAAAAGTCAGTGTCAGTGTCTTTTTCTCTCTTTCTCTCTCTCTCCTGTGTGTGGATGTCACCACTAGGGGTAGGTCTACTGGGTGTTCACGTGGCTGCATGGAAGTCTGAATTCTTGTTCCTATGCTGGGCCAGGTGTGGTAGATGATGGGGTCCCAGGGTCTGTGGAGGTCACAGAACCTGGTCTGTAGGTGAGCGGGGCGAGAATTCCAGCTTGACGAGTCTTTGCATTTTGCCCTCTGAACTTTGAGGAATCTGCTAGGTCTCGGCTGACGTAGGGAGACTGAGATAAATGAATCACCTTCAATCAATTTCTTGTCTCTACTTTAGTTTCTTCACTCAGATTTTGAATGTGGATTTTAACCCACGGTGTTCGACAGTACAAAGCTGCTAACAACCGAAGGGAATAATTCTTCAAAGTAGTCAAATACTCCAGAGGTGTAATTCAACTTCTCGGGTACAATTACCTCAAACACAAGCATTAAAATCAGTCACCCACAACAAAGTGTTTTGACAATCAACAGTATTCATTCCTCATCTTAACAGACTTCACACAAAACACTGGCATAAGGTTATCCTGCTAAACTAAAAGGCATAAACACAAAAAATGCAGAGTCTCTAGACAGAATCTAGATTCCACTTCTTACATTTCATCTGGGTCAACTCATGAAACTCGACACATGATCTCAGAGTAGGGGAGATTAACATTCCCCCCTTTGGTATGCACTGGTGTTGAATTTAACACACTGAAAAAGACTGTGTTCAGCCTAGTGGCCTATTGTGTGGGTTTGTGAATATGTGTTCAGTCTAATGGTCTGTAGTGGGTCTGTGAATTTGTGTTCAGCCTAGTGGTCTATAATGGGTCTGTGAATCTGTGTTCAGCCTAATGGTCTATTGTGTGTCTGTGAATCTGTGTTCAGCCTAACGGTCTGTTGTGGGTCTGTGAATCTGTGTTCAGCCTAATGGTGTATTGTGGGTCTGTGAATCTGTGTTCAGCCTAATGGTCTGTAGTGGGTCTGTGAATCTGTGTTCACCCTCATGGTCTATTGTGGGTCTGTGAATCTGTGTTCAGCCTCATGGTCTATTGTGGGTCTGTGAATCTGTGTTCAGCCTCATGGTCTATTGCGGGTCTGTGAATCTGTGTTCAGCCTCATGGTCTATTGTGGGTCTGTGAATCTGTCTTCAGCCTAATGGTCTGTTGTGCTTCCGTGAATCTGTGTTCTGTCTAATGGTCTATAGTGGGTCTGTGAATCTGTCTTCAGCCTAATGGTCTCTAGTAGGTCTGTTAATTCTGGGGGCTTGATCTCTCCTTTTAGAGGACTGGAGGGTTGAAGCGATCCATCATGTTTCTGGAATGTCTGATTGACAGATTGTCATTGGAAAATGAAATCCAATGAAAATTATTAACCCCTGATAGGCTGTCATGGGAAAATCACATCCAATGAACATTATTAACCCCTATAGGTTGTCATAGGAAAATAACATCCAATGAAAATTATTAACCCCCATGATAGGTTGTCAAAGGAAAATGAAATCCAGTGAAAACTATTAACCCCTGATAGGTTGTCATAGGAAAATCACATCCAATGAAAATGATTAACCCCTGATAGGTTGTCATAGGAAAATGAAATCCAATGAAAATTATAAACCCCTTCACCGCTGAGTGCAAGCGCACCTTTCATGCCAGGGAATGCATTACCATACAGTCACTTGCTATGTTTACTTTACAGTATCTTATAAACTACTTGAAACAAAACCCTGATGTTTGATCCACTGACTCGACAGATATTTTTAGATTTCTTTCAAACAATCTCAAGGTATTCATCTATTTCCCTTCATTCGTTACCAGGGATGTTAGGAGTGTTCACATTGTGTGTCATCACCCCGAAAATTCTCCAGGCTTCAGGCATACAGAATGCAGGTTTCGGCCCAGGCGCTGGGGTAGTAAAGGGGTTAAGGTAATATGTATATGTAATGTTGCTTATAGCCCAGCCGACCGCAAAGGGCCATATCAGGGCTGTCATCCTGTTGAAGTCAACTCACCAGTCAGTCACTCACACAACTCTTTTTAAAATACATCTTCTAAAAACACACCCAAATTTTGTAAAAATCTTTCCACTATAAAATCTCAGATCCAATGAAAAATGTTGATCTCTTTCAAGAATTCAAAGATCGCATCAGGTGGAACATCTCTGAACAAGATTTTCATGTAATCTGCTGTAAAATGTTTGTGTCTCACATCATGCACGTCCCAACAATCTAAAAGAATATGTTTCATTGTGAGTGCTGCATGACATGGAACGCACCATGGAGCTTCTTCATTCTTTAAAAGGTACGAATGAGTAAAATATGAATGGCCGGTGTGCAGCTGGCATAGAACCGTTTCTTCTTTTCGACCACCTGAGGTGGATGAGATGAACTCTTTTATGTTTGGAAGAGGGATTGAGCCATTTGGTTGGAAGACGACAGAAACTTCTCAACCCATGCAGTGAGTGACATAATACAGTCTGAATCAAACAAAACCTCAGGTCTAGGGTGTCTTCAGCCTTGGATGGCTGATGAGTGAAGTTCAGTCGTTCCACCACATGCATCACGCATGCTGACATGCAAGGCAACAAAATGTCTAAATATTTCATGGGATTCAGATAAAAAAACTGGTAAGGTGGAAAGAATAGCGTTGCTTTTTCTGCCCCGACCAGCTCCTACCCAGAGTTGAGTTTGCTGCAGACTCAGTTGGGAAGACTGGGACCACACAGTCGAGTTTCATCTACTTAATGGATGCATCTCTGAGAGTGTTGCTCAAATTTCCTGACCAACAGGTACCTGTGTCTCTCAGGCCTGGCTGACGCCGGGATATATTATGAAAGGAAGTGCAGAGTACAGCCCTGTCATGTAGTCTCAGACCGGAACGGAAATCTGTAGCATCATCTTAATCATCCTCATTCTCATCGATCAGCATTAAAAAAATGACTCAAATTCTGTGGCCCTTCATGCCCTGCTCTCATGGTGACCTCAATTTCGATGTCCTCTCCACGTCTGTAGCTTTGGTTTGGTTCCGTCGGGGTCACCGGTATCAGCGAGTCCATGGGGGCTGTCGTTGGACGGACGTGGTGGCGCCCTCAGGAGGGAGAGCTCACTCACGCCGGCTCCGCAACTAAGCAATTATTGTCATCAGTAGGGGGCTTAGTAGGTGGTGTCCTGCGTATGTTAGATCAGAACAGGCTCCACTGAACACCACCGAAGTGACTCGGCAGCAGAGCAGTGTCTCCTCCGGTGGGTTGCCTCTTGACAACCTGACATTGACTGCTCCCTGTGGATTGCCGGTGCCGAGGCTGCGGCGGGGCCGAACGGGCTGTGGCTGTGGACAGGGTGTCGGAATGAGCAGCGTGGGTGCACTGCCTCTGAGGTGGCGCAGAGGTTGGGACAGCAAAAAAAAAAAAAAAAGAATAGTGTTGCAGCAGCTCTATCTGTGAAGCATGACTGAGTGGGGAAGGAGAAACAGGTGGCGTTGACTTGCAACGACAGACTCGTGATGCTTACATCAAAATCCTGTACCATGCCGCCGTCAAAGTCATGTCTTATCATCAAGTAGGTGTGAAACAAAAAGTCGGCCAGACAGGCTTTAGGGAAGGGAGTGGCAGAGGCAAGAGGTGGTAGGGTGGAGCCAGGCATAGAAAAATGCTGTAAAACTAAATCACACTAAGGAATGTGTGTGAGAAAGAGGCAGAGACACAGAGAGAGAGAGAGGGGGATGGAGGAAGGTTGAGAGAGAGAGAGAGAGAGAGAGAGAGAGAGAGAGAGAGGAGAGAGAGAGGAGAGAGAGAGAACAAACGAACAAATGAATGAACGAACAAATGAAATTTCATTTTTTCTTGGTACTGAGATAAGCAAATTATACATCTTCTTTCCGCCCAGCCCTGGGGGGGGGGGGGGGGGGGGGGGGGGAGAAAAAAGCACATGGGCAGAGAGAGAGACAGAGAGGGAGAATGAGAGGGTAGATGGTGGTGACCGTCAACATCTCGTCACACACGCGGTTCCAGCCCCATCAGTCAACAGGAAGCTGTAATTACCGGGTCCTCATTAAGCTACCCACCAGAGGAGAAACTGCACTGCCACAGAGCCCACCCTTTCAATGACGGTGCCTTTTCATCTAACACACCCACAGACATGACACCAACAACCACTACACTCTCTCCCAACAATGACTACTCTCTGTGTACAGAGCCAGATAGAATGAAATCCCTCAACCAAGCCTCATTCTCCCACCCCTCCCCCCCACCCCTGCCCACCTCCACTCCCCCTCCGAGAGAGAAAGTGCCACAGGTCCCCCTGAACAAGAATCCTCATTTCCTCTGCCACTCTGCCAATGGAAAACAACCTGGACGTATGAACTTACAACAGGCACCAATAGCAGGAGAGTGGCAACAGGGGTCACCATGAGATGAGGTGACCCTCCTTACTACTGGTTCTCGAGTTGTGCCCCAGATGCTATTCTTTGGGGTACTAAGATCAAGCAAGCATGTGCTATTGGAATGTCGAGGAACGGTGGACACTGCTCAAGGCCTCTGACTCTTCCTTTCCTTTCTTTCCCAGTGTACCTGGCTTACAAACCTCATGGGGAGACTGGGGAGACAGACATAAAACAAGAGAGAGAGACTGAAGCAGACAGACAGGAAGACAGCAACAAGTATGCTGCTGATCATAACACGCACACACACACACATACAACACACACACACACACACACAACACACACACACACATACAACACACACACACACACATACAACACACACACACACACACACACACACACACACACACACACACACACACACACACTAACACATCATTCCAGCCAGCCCAACACATCCTATCAACCACCCTACAAAAAAAATCCCTCTCCCAGGCCCCCTCACCCCCAATCCCCGCACTCACCGCTGGGCCCCATGACGGCCAGCACCTGGCCGGGGCAGGCCAGGCCCGAGACGTCCTGCAGGATCATGCGCTCCCCTCGCTTGACCGTGATGCCTTGAAAGGCGATCTCCATCCCGACAGTCGTCTGGCCGCTTGACTGCAACTCCATGGCCACTTGCACACAGAGGAGCCGACGCCTCACAGGATCTGATCTTTGAACTGTCTCTGCTGCTCCGAGACCCCGGAGAAACTGAAGCAAGTCTTCTCCAAACTGGAGATCAAGCAGAGCATAAAATGAATAGAAGCAATAAGAACATGAAATGAATAGAAGCAATAAGAACATGAAATGAATAGAAGCAATAAGAACATAAAATGAATAGAAGCAATAAGAACATAAAATGAATAGAAGCAATAAGAACATAAAATGAACATAAAATGAATAGAAGCAATAAGAACATAAAATGAACAGAAGCAATAAGAACATAAAATGAATAGAAGCAATAAGAACATAAAATGAATAGAAGCAATAAGAACATAAAATGAATAGAAGCAATAAGAACATAAAATGAATAGAAGCAATAAGAACATGATAAGAATGACAGACAGGCATATGGATAGACAGGTCACAGTTCAGAGTTACAAAGACCAAGCAGTAACAATGTCATTTGAACAGACATGAAAATCACTCCAGCTCTGTGAAAAATATTCTTGAATATGAAAACGATGATTTTATCCTGGAATTTTGGGGGCCAGTCAATTATTTCAATGCCACACCTCAGCAAGGATAGCAGAATTGTGCATAGCTTTGGGTTTCTTGTATTTCTACACCACTTGTACAGCACGAGGATTTGGGAATGAAAAGTCTAGCAGACAGGATTTTTTTTTTTTTTTGCATACGCAGGCTGATACTCCTGCGGACACTCCATGTATAGATAACCAAGGATTAATCCCATCTACCCAACAAAGGGAGTGGAGTTTTGTGTATATGACCGTTTTTAATCCCACCATTAAGGCAGCCATACTCCAACTTTGGGGAAGGTGCATGCTATGTGTAATGTGTCATCCATACCAACGGCCGAACTGACCTCTTCCGAAAGTTGGTGATGGGATTTTACATGTGTGCAAGATGTTATGCGTGCATTCACACACGGAACCTCCGTTTATAGTCTCATTCAAAGGACTGTATGGGAAATGGAGTCGGAACCAATGTTAACTCCACGGGAAAAATCCCCCTGTACTGAAACAGCCCGGCGGAGATTTGAACCCGCAACCCCAAGATTACCAGTCCGATGCTCTACCACTGGGCTATTCCGGCCCCCAGACGAC